>JARJHM010000299.1:0-356255 GCA_033356055.1 Carex pumila
CCGGTGGTTGGGTAATAGGATGTAGGGGTATATATGTCAAATCAAAATTTGGAAGTATCTAAATAAAAAGGGATAGAGAAAATAATGTGTTTGATAGTAATCACTTTAAAGCATTGTGTTTGGTAGTAATAAAATTAGTAAAATGATGAAGTGTTGAATAAAATACAAATATATTCTCATATAATATATTAACAGTGAAATAGAACAGTGAGTGTAACAAATTAATCTACTTGAGATTTTGTTGCTGCATTAAATTCACGGACATGTGCAGAGTTTTTTTTATGGGGTCAACTATTTACTACTTGAGAATTTTAAGATTATTTAATGGTATTACGATTTTATATTATATATTATATATGAGGAGGGTTCAAGTGCCTTCTTTTTTTTGTGCCTCCATCATACCTTCATTTATAAAAACTTTAATAACTCAAAATCAAAATTTAAAAGTCAAAATAAAACCGTTAAATATGATCTACATCATTTTATCTATGCACATGTAAAAAATTACGACATTCCAACTTTATTTTGATTGTCATCAAGAGCTTGGAAAAAATGTACTAACGTGGCTAATTTAGAGACGCTGACTTTTCAACTTATTGATTCACATAGAAACAAAATTGAAATGTGATAAGATTTTATGAGCACATAAAAAAAATTACATAGATTACATCCAACGGTTTTATTTTGACTTTTAATTTTTATAATTTAAGCTATTCAAGTTTTTAAAAATGGAGGCAGATAGGAAGCATTTCCATCCGCAGACAGCAAGGATTTCCATGCGCTACTTTTTCCATAGGGCTACCGTTGGAAATAATGGAGTATGTCCCGCAAATTCATTTCCATGGACCCTTCTCTTGAAAATCACATTTCATACCGTGGGAAATACTGTAAATTCTTGTAGTGATATATAAAAACATTTCAATTTACATTAAAAAAATTAACAAGCAAATCATCAATTTTTTAAATAAATAGGGAATCAATTGATCCATTATCTTCATTTAAATCTGCCCTTAACTACATCTATTGTCAAAACTCTAACACATACATAAAATGTTGAATCAGTAGAATAACACTAGCCCAAAATTATTTTATAGATTAAAAAATATACTTTAAATTGCATTATAGAATGAAAATAACAACATTATTTTGAAATAAATTAATACTATTCTCATGCATCCAATGTTCCCAAGCGATACATGCAAGTGCCGACATTTTTATTAATATCCAACTTAAAATTTCAAATTTCAAATCTATCCAACTTCCGATATTTTTATTAAAAATATTCAAACCGCATCCTAATTATGCGGTTTGGAATTTTAATCCAAACCGTATAATTAGAATGTGTTGGGAATTTTCTTTTTAGACCAATCAAATTTGTAGATATATATTATTTTATTTTGTGGTTATTTTTATCGAAAACCCTGAAAGTTTAATCGCCAATAACTCTAAATTAGTTTTTATTACAAAGAAGTCCAATTTAATTAGATATATTTTATAGTTAATTTTTATTACAAAGAAGTCTAATTGATAACTCTGGAATTATAAGACATGCTCGCCAATGCAAAATAATACTTAACAACAAACATCAATCTATTCCCTCAGCAAAAAGAAAGAAAGAAAAAATGTTACATAACATATAGAGTAGACAAAAAATATTCTGACCATATTAATATGTATAACAAAAAATATTTTCTTGCGGTAGCGAAGGCCCGTGAAAGCAGAAATGGATTGGGCCTTATCCCTTAGGTTTAGTGTTTGAACTACGGGTGCAAACGGATCGGATATTATCCGACCGTATCCGAATCCATATCCGACAATTGATACGGATATCCGAATATCCGTGCGGATATGGATACAGTTTTAAATTTTAATTATCCATTTCAGAATAGTAGATATATACTATATAGTTTAATTTATATTATGAAAAAATTTATGTTATTTACTATTATAAGAAGCGGATATCGTATCCGTATCCTTATCCGGTTAATATTCGATCCGTTTGCACCCCTAGTTTGAACTAGTATGTTGGCACTTTCAATTTCACTTTCACTTTCACTGATACATACAATTGCTAAGTTTGAAAGATTTTACCAAATGAAATCCTTTCACAGATTCACGCTCTCACAAAATATTCAATTCCTTGATTGTCATTGTCTCTCTCTCTCTCCTCTATTTCTCTCCCTTTGTAAAACCAATTGCATGAATGTACGGGTTGTGAAATTAATACAGTTGTAATAATTTCACTGTTTTATTCATTTAATATTTTAGAATTTCCTTTAAATTTCCAAGTGAAGCTTTAGAGAGAAAATTCATAGTCTCATAGATAGAATTCAATCAAAGAGATCATAATCTGACTGGAAGGAGAATAAGGTGGATATGAGCGTGTGCCTCATCTCACCTTGTTATATATCTTACAAGGGTGTAGCTGGATTTAAATAGACCTCCTTAAATTGATACAGTGTTCATTATTTTGTTATTTCAATTATGCACAGTGACAATCAAATTTACAAAAAGAATTGTTTTTTAGGCACAAACAATTGATGTAATTATGCCTTCAATGATCAATGGTTGATGAATGAAACATTCAAGAAACTTTTTGAATAGTCCGAAAAAAAAATCAACCAGAAGTCTTAAATATTTAATTTTGGTTTCTCTAGGAAATGGTCAGTACTGATAAAAACAGACAGCTTTTGGAGGAAGAGAAAAACAAGAAAACAATTATCTTTCCATAAACTCTTAAACAATTTTTCTTCTCTTACTTTGCAACTGAGATACAATTATTTATTTATAGTCTTAGACATGACTCTTAAAATTCGTACAGTAATTAAACAAAAACAGAATTCAAAACAACTCAAAACAGAATACATAGCAGCACAGTAAATTCTGAGCCTTTGGTACTAAAACTATCATAACTTATTGTTAGAAACTCCAAATGACTTGAAACTTGAACCATCGGAATCTAAACTCGAAAACACATAAAATACATAATTTATTTGTCCGTAATGACCTCCATTTTCCCCTTCAACTTTGCATTTCATATAGCCTTAAAATCTGTCTCAGTTTTGAGTTTAATCTTTAACAAGTACAGCCACAGGACTTCTTACATGCCGTATTCCATCTGACCAAGTAATGCTTCCGAATACATAGTCAGAGCTAGGGGTATCCACATGAAAAGTTACCTTAAATTTCATCTCTTCACCGGCACCTAACTTTAAACAATCAGGCTCCACCTTGACTTGAATACCACTCGGTTCCTCAACTGTTACAGTGTATGTACCCGTGGGACCGACATTTTTAACTGTGCGGGCAACTGTTACTGAGTCTGTGAGGTTATAAATTGTAAATGAGGGGTAGTTGAAGTCCTTAATATCTTGACTATTTGAAGAGCATTGATAGCCCGGCTCGAATAATGATAGCTGGGTTGAGTTGTAGCCAAGAGAGCAAAGGAAGTTCAAATAGTCGGTCGAGTTGAGGTCGTAAATCAAACCCGGATCTGCTGCTGCATTTGGGTTCACATGACCCGACCCGTAGCTGAATGGTGTGGCAGTTATAAACGATGAGTTTAAGATATTCTTTCCTTGATTATCTTTGATTGATGCTGCAATATTTTGTTTTTAAAGAAAAATAAATCCTTTGTAAGCAATATAAATTGAACCACCTAAAGGGAAAAAATTATCAATATAATTTTTCGGTTAGCATAACAATTTCAGCAATGGGGAAAAAAAGAACAGTAAAGTAGGGTTTTTTGCAGAAAGTTAAACCACCATATAAAATTTATAAAATAAACACTTGAATATAAATGAAGATAACAAAAGTATATATATATTATTTCTGACAAGGATGATTGTTTGGTCCTTTCGAGCATAGCTCAGGACCTCAAATCAAATTATTATTTCAAAGGAATTTTGTTTTAGAACTATCTTAAAAATGATAGATGCCTACATTGCATGGCATGATCCATTTGGTGAGAAAAGGGATTTTCATGGAAAACCCACCAGACTAATAACTCAATGCATATTGTGTCCAACAAAAAAAAATAGCAGAATTTTTGTATTACCAGTGGTCATAATAGCTGATCGGATGGCTGCTGGGGACCAATGAGGGTAGAGAGTGTGGAGAAGACCAACAATCCCTGATATGTGGGGGCATGACATGGACGTACCAGATACAAAGTTGAATTTTACACGGCGTTTATCAAAGACCCGATTAGTTGGTGAATTTGCCTCAGTGTATGCTGCTAGAACAGTGACACCTGGGGCCGTTATATCAGGCTTCAAGATTCCAGGGGTAATTGAATTTGGCCCTTGAGATGAAAATGAAGCCATATACGGTGCCGGCATTGTGTTGAGTACAGTTTCTGGTTTTGTTATATAACCAAGTACCTCACTGTAATTTAGTGAGCCTGATGTTAGCTTTATGGCTATTTTTGTGAAATAATCACATGGGATCGTAATAATCAGCAAGGGAAACAAAATATTCAGCAGGGGAAATAAATTAATATCAAACAAAGAAGGAAAGAATCAATTAATCAAAGAAGGAAATAATCAACCCAGCAGCTCCTCTTCCTAGCCTACCTTCCTTAGATGGTTTAGGAATTGATTTATTGTATTATCTAGCTTTATATTCTAAAATTAGAAGATGCAACAGGATTCAATCTTGATGTTAAATACCCTTGGCTGGTGCCGTGTAAAATAACAACAAATATTCTTTGATCAATAAAATATGGGAGGGAAGGGTGATTCATGGGAGTTCTGTGTTATTTAATTTCATACAAGTAATTTTGTCATGGTATCAGAGCAGGAATTGTTTTGAGGTACAGATTGCTGATGGTTATACCGAAGGTGATCTAGATACCTCATTCAATCCTATATCTCTGGTTGTTCCGCTGCTAGATAAGAAATGACGAGCACACCTCCAGAATCAAGCGTTGACATGCGAGATACAGCGAAAATTCTCATTGAAGAATTCTCAAAGAAGCTCTCCCAAATCATGGCACAAAGTCAGAATAAGCCCTCTGAAGGCGTGGGGCAATCTCATTCAAGCGAAAACCCGAATTCAGGCATCACCATAAAGTTGGATGGCCAGAATTATCGAATTTGGGCGCAAATGGTTGAGATGGAACTAAAAACTCGAGATAAACTCGGGTATGTGAAAGGGGACCAGAAAATTCCGTTACCAACCGATGAGGCACACAAACGATGGGAGATCGAAGACAACATGGTGAAGAGTTGGCTGATCAAATCCCTCGACAATTCATTAGTTGGAAGCTTCATCAATTGTTCCACTGCAAGAGAAGTTTGGGAAGCACTCGCCACGACCTTTTTCGATGGTAGTGATTCTACCCAGTACTATGATCTACGGCGTAAAACCTATAACTTGAGACAAGGAGACAACTCTGTTGAAGCCTATTACAAGGAACTTCAAGGTTTGTGGAGAGAAATGGACTATCGCAGACCCAACATCTTTACTGGCATCGAGAATATCGAAAGGTATAACAAAATAATACAAGAAGAAAGGTTGTTTAATTTTCTGAATGGTCTTAGTGATCGGCTCGACCAAATGAGGGCACATATACTCCAAACTTCTCCACTTCCCACCACAGAACAGGCCTTTGCCTGGGTTAGGAGAGAAGAAGTGTGCCATAATCTAATGGTAGGAAGAGATGAGATGTCGGCTGCAGTCATGTATACCGGAACTAAACCCACTCTGAAATCTCCCTCTGAAATGCTGCCTAGTAACCAAAAATCAGATCACAAAAATACTTAAAATGCACTCATTGTGGGGGCACACGGCACACTAGAGAAACATGTTTTGAAATCCATGGATACCCTGAATGGTGGCGAGAAGGGAAGAAGAAGACTGGAGGGTACAACTGTGCAAAACCAAATGTGAACATGATTCAGTCAACAGCTGCTGGCCAAACCACTCAAGCTATTGGCCGATCCACTGGAGCTGCTGGAAGTACTGAAGCTGCTGGCCAAACCATTGAAGAGAAGCAGTATGAGGCAGTGGCTGGCGCAAGTCAACAGCAGCATGGTTTTTCCCTAATACCAGCGGTTTCCAACCATACTCATCTAGGTGAAGGTAATTTAAATATTGGTACTAATAAAAATTCTGAATGGATAATAGATTCGGGAGCGTCAGATCACATGACGTATGACCAAAATGACTTTTGCGGATTGGTTACTCCACGAAGACTCGAGATTGTAAATGCAAATGGAGAAAAACACCCGGTCACGGGTGCAGAAAGAGTATCTCTTACCCCTTCAATATCATTATCTAATACGTTACTTGTTCCTTCACTGTCATCAAAACTACTCTCTGTTGGACAGATTTCGGATGATTTGAATTGTATTGTACTCATGTACCCACGTTTTTGTCTCTTTCAGGATGCACATACGAAGGAGATTTTAGGGCGTGGTACTAGAAGGGAAAAATTGTACGTTATGGAAGATATCAGTGAAGGAAGAGTACATCATGTTAAGTCTCGAGAAATTACCTCTTACCAAATTATCAAGTGGCATAAACGATTAGGGCACCCATCTTTTGGGTATATGAAAAAACTTATTCTCGGTATTTTTGAAAAATGTGATAAAGAATCTTTTGATTGTACAACATGCATTAAAGCCAAAAATCACCGTGTCTCTTTTCAAAGAAATGATAATATAAGTATTGAACCTTTTGCTCTTGTTCATTCTGATGTTTGGGGACCATCCCCGGTTAAAACTTTGCATGGCAATAGATTTTTTGTTCTCTTTGTCGATGATTGTACTCGTATGACATGGTTATACTTGTTAAAAACAAAAGGGGAAGTTGCAAGTGTAATCCAATCTTTCTGTAATCTAATAAAGAATCAGTATGGGAAAGAGATACGAGTTTTAAGGAGTGATAATGGGGGAGAATTTCTAAATAGGGAATTAAAAGATTTTTTTCTGGAAAAAGGGATAATCCACCAAACATCTTGTGTTAACACACCACAACAGAATGGGGTGGCAGAGCGAAAAAATAGGCATATTTTGGAAACAACCAGAGCGTTACTTATTGATAATAATGTTCCAACCAAATTTTGGGAAGAGGCCATTACCACCGCAGTTTACCTCATTAATAGAATGCCTTCAAAAACCTTGAATTTCAAAACCCCTCTTCAGATCTTAGCATCATTTGTCCATCTTCCTTCCATTCTTACTTTGCCTCCTAAAATTTTTGGTTGTACAATTTATATACACATCCACAAGAATAAAAGAACGAAACTAGATCCTTGTGCAGAAAAATGTGTATTCCTTGGATACGGAACAAATCAAAAGGGATATAGATGCCACAACCCCATTACAAACAAAACGTATATCACAATGGATGTTGATTTTTTAGAAGATGAACCATACTTCCAAAATAATGAGTTTCCTTCTCAGGGGGAGAGTAATATTGAGCAGGAAATCTTATTTCTTGAGCCACAAAATTCTGAGCCGAAAATTTGTATTTCTGGTTCTAAGCCACAAACTGAATCCCCAGTTCCAACAGCAAATTCAGAATCTGAATCCCCATATTCAGAAACTGAATCCCCAGCAGAAAATCCAGAAACCAAATCCTCCCCAGCAGAAAATCCAGAAACCAAATCTCCATTTCCAGCAGCAAATTCAGAAATAGAATCTCCATTTTTAGCAGAAAATTCAGAAACAGATTCAGCAGAAAATTCACAGCAGAATCGGACTGAGTCAGAAAATAGAATAGAAGAAAGGGGGAGTCCGGCTGGCCTCGATATATGGATAGAATTAGATGATGAAGATGTACAATTTTTCCCCTCTCAACCACAGGGCCCATCTCCTGAGGTAAGTGCTCCTGAATCTTCAAGAAAGTTACCGCCTAGAATCAATCGTGGAAAGGCTCCAGAGCGGTATGATCCACATTATGATCCAAAAAACCCTGCAAAATTTTCAATGTCCAATTTTGTGACATTAAATAAACTAACAAAAGAAGCCGAAGCTTTTGCTTTGAACTTGTCTTTAATACAGGTTCCAAATAAAGTAGAAGAGGCACTTGGTGATCCAAACTGGAGAAAGGCAATGGAGACCGAGATGGAGGCACTCCAAAAGAACGAGACATGGTCTGTGACAGAATTACCTGAAGGCAAAAGATCAGTTGGATGTAGGTGGATATACTCCATCAAGTACAATGCCAATGGGACCATTGAGAGATACAAGGCAAGACTTGTTGCGAAGGGGTACACACAGATGTATGGAGTAGACTTTCAAGAGACCTTCTCTCCAGTTGCAAAATTGAACACTGTAAGGGTCTTATTGTCCTTAGTAGCAAACATGGATTGGCCTTTGCATCAATTTGATGTGAAGAATGCATTTCTGCATGGAGAAATTGAAGAGGAAATCTATATGGATTTGCCACCCGGGTTTAAATATTCGGGACCAACAAATGCAGTGTGTAAACTAAAAAAAGCATTGTATGGTCTCAAGCAATCTCCTCGAGCATAGTTCGGAAGATTCTCTAGAGCAATGAAGAAATATGGGTTTGATCAGTGTGATTCAGATCATACTCTATTTATTAAACGAAAAGGAGATAAACTAACAGTGCTGATTATCTATGTTGATGATATGATTATCACAGGAAATGATGAGGAAGAGATGCACAGACTAGAGGAGAAATTATCACAAGAATTTGAAATGAAGAACCTTGGAAGGCTCAAATATTTTTTGGGAATAGAGGTAATGAGGTCTAAGGAAGGTATATTTCTCTCTCAAAGAAAATATGTACTTGATCTTTTGAAGGAATTAGGAATGCTTGAGTGCAAACCCACAGATAGTCCAATGGTACCTAACACTAAGGTTGAGATCAACCCTGATCAAATACCTGAGAATAGGGAGAGATACCAAAGATTAGTTGGAAAATTGATCTACTTGTCACATACAAGACCCGATATTGCATATGCTGTAGGAGTAGCTAGTCAATTTATGCATTCTCCTAGTAAAGAACACATGGATCTAGTTATTAGAATTGTGAGATATCTAAAGGGGTCTCCTGGAAGAGGTATTTTATTTAAAGCTCATGGACATCTAGACATTATGGGGTATTCGGATGCGGACTGGGCTGGAAGTAACACAGATAGAAGATCTACATCTGGCTACTTTACCTTTGTGGGAGGCAACCTAGTGACCTGGAGAAGCAAGAAACAAAACGTGGTGGCTTTATCAAGTGCTGAAGCAGAATTTCGTGGCATGTCAAAAGGTATCTGTGAACTACTGTGGTTACGAAAACTATTAAAAGAACTAGGATATCCCACATGCAAGGAGATAAGTCTATTTTGTGACAACAAAGCTGCCATAGCTATAGCTCAAAATCCCGTTCAACATAATAGGACGAAACACATTGAAGTGGATCGACATTTCATCAAGGAAAACTTGGAAACAAAAACAATCAACTTCCCATTTGTGAAATCTAGTCAACAGCTCGCAGACATCTTAACCAAAGCAGTACCAAGCAAGTTGTTTCATGATGTATTGGACAAGTTAGGCATGTTCGATCTTTTCATGCCAACTTGAGGGGGAGTGTGAAATAATCACATGGGATCGTAATAATCAGCAAGGGAAACAAAATATTCAGCAGGGGAAATAAATTGATATCAAACAAAGAAGGAAAGAATCAATTAATCAAAGAAGGAAATAATCAACCCAGCAGCTCCTCTTCCTAGCCTACCTTCCTTAGATGGTTTAGGAATTGATTTATTGTATTATCTAGCTTTATATTCTAAAATTAGAAGATGCAACAGGATTCAATCTTGATGTTAAATACCCTTGGCTGGTGCCGTGTAAAATAACAACAAATATTCTTTGATCAATAAAATATGGGAGGGAAGGGTGATTCATGGGAGTTCTGTGTTATTTAATTTCATACAAGTAATTTTGTCACTGCCTTGATATATATTATCCACACTTTTTTTAATTAGGATTGGGAATGATAACTAACAGCAGTTTAGAGGATAAAAAACGGATCAAATTTATAAGAGGTTATATTGGAAGCACTCTTACTTCTATCAGGTAATGACCCATTTACTTTTCCTTGTGTTGTCATTTGTGCCACAAGTAGATATCAAAAATATGATTCATATCCAAGGGCAGATTCAAGATTGTTGTCGGAGGGAGGGGATAGGTAAAATAGCGAATCAGGTTTAAATAACTAATTAGATACTAAATTAAAAACAATATTCTAACTTACAATCCAATATTTGGATTTGTAATTCTAATTACCAATCTGAATTCAAGAAATTTATTCTAATGAGGAGGGGGCAAAGTTGGCCCGATTCTACATATCTCCATAAAATTTCATACCCCTGAAAAATAAGAAATTGTACCTATGTCCCCACTATTAATTTCGGTGCTTATTAGTAGTGTCCTTTAACTACCAAATTTCATACTCAAATGGTGGTTTCTAATCTATTACTGGCCAATACTGTTAGCCTTAAAATAATTCAGAGAAACCATCAATTATCTTAATTAGTTATACATTGCTTGATTTACAGGAATGGTGCAAATGTAAGAGGATACTTCGTATGGTCTTTCATAGACGTTTTCGAATATCTTGCGGGTTATGACACGACTTTTGGGTTATACTCGGTTGATTTTGAGTCTGAAGAGAAGACCAGAAAGCCGAGGCTCTCTGCTCGTTGGTACTCAAATTTCTTAAAAAATAATGGCACCGTTTCAACAACTGATTTGTCAGATGAAGGTTACCATGCAGAACAATAATCTCTGGCTTTTTTTTATTTTCCCCTTTTTTTCATTTTCTTTTTCTGTTTCATATTATTAGGTTTTCTAGCAAAATAAATTGGTTACTTTTATCGTAGATTCTGTAACCAGCTTGGCAGCTGCTGCCAGGTTATATATATAAATTTGTCATAAATTACTAATTAGAAAATAATGCAAAATGTTATATGTATAAATTGTCATAAAGTACAAGAAAAAAAATATGAAAGGTTGATGTTGTTGGTACTTAATATTAAGTACCATAAGCAGTACTTAATATGGGCTATGGTGCATTGCAATGCATGAATCCCTTATGCATTGCACTATAAATTATGGATTTAAAGTCCAAATGACCAATCTGAACCGTTAGATGTTTAATCCATATTGAAATGTGGTTGGAGACCAAATTTTACATTTTTTGAAATTTTTTTACTATTTATTAAGCATTTTTGAAAATTGCTGTTTTTATGTGAACAATAAAAAACAGTAAAATTTTCTGGACCAAATCAGCGACTTTCAAAATTGTTTAATAAATAGTAAAAGAATTCTAAAAAATGTAAAATTTGGTCCCCAAGCACATATTAATATGAAGAACAAGATAAATGGTTTGGATCGGTCGTTTGGACTTTAAATCCGTGATTTATAGTACAATGCATAAAGGAGTTCATGCATTGCAATGCACCATAGCCCATCTCTCTCTCTCTCTCTCTCTCTCTATCTATATATATATATATATATATATATATATATAGATATATATAGATATAGGAATATGCTAGCATGCTATGCGTTGCATAGAGGATCTCCGTGCAACGACTCAATATTCGACTTTTCAAAATCCTGACGGTCGATCCGAAGCGTTCATCTTGTTCTCCATATTAATGTGTTTGGAGACCAAATTTTATATTTTTTAGAATTTTTTTAGATTTATTGAAATTTTCTATTTTTTTATGGTTTAGATTTGCTGAAAACAGCGATAAAAAATAGTAAAACAATTTCAAAGAATGTAAAATTTGGTCTCCAAACACATATTAATATGGAGAACAAGATGAACGGTTCGAATCGACCGTCAGGATTTCAAAAAGCCGAATATTGAACCGTTGCATGGAGGGCCTCTATACTACGCATAGTATGCTAGCATATTCCTATATATATATATATATATATATATATATATATATTGTAAAAATAATTTTTTTTAAAGGACAAATGAAAGATGGTTTATGCTGTAACTAAAATTAATCTGCAATAATTAAGTAACGTGTCATGGGCATGGTCAATGCCAAGATGCCAAGATGGGTTGATGATTTTGAGGAGATGGCATTGGGTAAGGTACCCAAGGTATGACATAAGACTAAATATTGGGTTGAGCTCAGCAACTACAGTTAGTGATCCATACAAAGCGGCTCATAACTGATTGCAAACTGAACAAGGGATCGCTCACTACTTTAGAAACCACTAACTACATTTTTCTCAAAAAAAAGAAACCACCAACTACATGGGGACCGTCTATATTTAAAAAATTACAACTGACACTAGGGGTGGCAATGAATTGAACCGAATCGAATTTATCCTAGGTTTGAGTTTGGTTTGATTTGTTTCAAAACGAATCCATTTCGAATCGAATTAATTGTGAACTACACATTTTTCGAATCGAATCCGAATCGAATCACGAACTAAATTATTTTTTAGCAACCCTAGTTATAATACCAGTAATTTGTACATTAATTTTTTCTTGCGGGACAAAATTCACATGGCTTCCTTTTACCGGTATGAAATAAGTGTTTTTAAGTTGAAAAATTATTCATGGAAAAATACATCACAACAAATAATCGTAAAAATAGGATTAAGTACAAGAACTGAAATATGCAATAAAACAAGTAATCGTACCTCGAGTGCTCACTCGATCAAACCCTCGATCGGACTATTTAATGAAGTGAGAATCCGAAAGGTAGAGAAGACGAAGAAGAGATGGCCGAAGAAAGAGGAGAGACAGTCATCTAGGTTGGAGAGAGGAGTGATGACCGGAGAGACAGCCAGTCACCGAGAGCATCGGCTAGGTTTTAGAGAGAGAGGGAGAGTGAGTTAGGGATAGGCGGAGAGAGAACTAGATTATTGAGATTTGAGAGCAAGCGAGTGTCAGCTAAGTTAAATTATAACTCTCTATCTTGGATTTTAATTTCATCAGGTAAATGAACGGCTGATGTTATTATGATATTCGAACCATAAAAGTTCGCAAACCCATTTCGATGGAACCAGGCTAGGTTTGAGTTTGGTTTGAATTAATTTCAAACCGAACCTAGTTTGGTTCGTTTCAATTCGAACTCATTTCGAATCGAATTAAACTCGAATCAAACTTGAATCAAACCCAATCGAATTACGAACTACAAATTTTTTTGCCGGCCCTAACTGACACTTACATATATAAATTCTTATGTTCACAAATATTAATACTTAAGACATCAAGTATTTAAAAAATAAAAGTTGGACATCAACTTTTTTTTTTTTAATCACACATTCATTTTTTACATATTTTTAGAGGTGAGTTTTTTTTTCTCCGTTTAATCCTATCAAAATTTTTGATGATCTGTAAATAATTTTGCAAATCTAAAACCATAAATGTCTTCTACATAATTTTTTCTTTTAAATGAGATTCATAATGAAATAATTATGTCTAAACTTTCAAGTATTCATCTCTAAAATTTAACTATTCATCACTAAAATTTGAGTATTCATATCTAAGACACTAAATATTTCTAAAAAAAGCTGGACATCAATTTTCTTCCATCTCTCTCATCATAGATCAATCTTTTACACATTTATAGAGGTGGTCTTTTTCTCTACTTAATCTCATCAATAATTATGACGATCTGTGAATAATTTTGTAAATCTAAAACCATGAATGTCTTATGTGTGATTTTCTCTTTCAAATGAGATCTATGATGAAGTACTTTCTAGTTCTCTGTCACACAAGTATGTATTCATATTTTAGATAGAAGTATTTAAATAATATATTAATATTAAATATTATAAATAATTATAATTGGTAGACAACACAAATATATTTGTTTCAACTTTTATTGCAATCGATTTAGAAGCATTCAATAATAAAAAATAAAATCAAAATTTTGAATTCCAAAAAATCCAAATCCATATAAAATGAAGCATTCAATAATGAAAAACAATTAATCGATCCGAAAGCATTAAAATTGTACAATTCTTTAGATCTAGCAACAGATCTTGTGAGGTGTTTTATAAAACTAGCTATTATTCTCACATAATCCAAATCTCTTTTATGTTACATAAATCTTAAATAAATTCAGGAATGACAAAAGCATAACAGAATCGATAATTTTTTTTTTCAAACAGCCTCAACCTAACCCTCATAAGAACCTACCACGAACAGATCCATCATGCGTGATGTCAGAGGCAAGGCAGAGGATACATGGCTTTGTGAAAGGCCTCCAGAAGACCTATGAATGGGGTTCTGACAGTCCGACTTGGACCGGAGAGAAGAGGCGTAGTGTCGACGGTACACATCAGACTAGATGAGCTGGAAGAACTGGAGGAGAGATTGACAATTGATAGAAGGAAAAAGAAGTCTAAAATTTGAAACAGAGGAGAAGCACTTTTTTCTAGATTTGTCTCCCTTAAAATTTTCAGATTCTAATTTAGTGAGAGATTTCTGAAAGATAGAACAAATAGTAGAGACCATATCAGTTTGTTAGAGGAAGGATGCACGTTAATTGAGAGAGGAGAACGATTAGGGGACAAAACAGAGAGGGACGAAATCATTACTCTTTAATTTAATTTTATGTCAAAATCATTTGATCAGCACTAAAATTTGTAAAAAAAACTTGTAAATTTGTGAGAATAAAGTGTCTATAAATATTTATACTGATCGAAGAAGTTTAATTTGACATCCGATCCAATTTAGTCCGATGTCAATCAGACCACCCAAACTTCTCTTGCAATCGTTAGCCTTTTAAATCAAACTTAAAGTTCATCCATTTGTTTTTTTGTAGACTAAGTAATCAAACCTTTTTTAGTTAGCATTTGAAAAAAAATAATAATATTAAGTTGGTATGGAATTAGAAAAAAAATATAATGTTAGCCGGATACCACTCAAGGATGTCACAAATTCTTGAGTGGTGCGCAAATAATATATGCGTGCCAGTTTTGGATGGTACTCGGAACATTGAAATTTTTAAATAAGATATGCGAAGTCTATAATTCCCTTTTGTTTTTCAAATGCTAACTAAAAAAAAAATTGAATTGTTTAAGCTTTTTTATTTAATTATTTTGTATTATTATATATTTTATATATTTGTAGAACTGAAATATCTAATATTATACATAAAAGTTGGGCTATGATGCTTTGCAATGCATGGGCCTTCTTATACATTGGGCTATAAATTGTTAGTTTTGATTTCTAAACAATCGATTCAAACAATTCAATTTGATATCCATATTAAAATGTGATTTGAGAACAAATTTTACATTTTTTGGAAATGTTTAAAATGTAGTTTTATTTATGTACATAGAAGATCACTGCATACTGCATATACGGATTTTAATGTGGATTTATATATACATATTTTTTTTAAAATACAACCAAATTATCAAACTAACCAACTAGAACCAAATTAATTAATTAACCAACTACAACCAAATTATACATACTTTAGAAAAAGAGATCAGAAAATTAAATTTAGAAAATTTAGAAACGGAAAAAAAAAAATCAGAAACTTAAAAAAAATGAGTAAATGGAGCTGTCCATATAAATGGGAATGGAGAATAGTAGAAAGGAGGTGAAGAAAAGGAAAAAAAATAAAGCAGCGACTTCTCTGCTCGCATAGAACTAGTGGTTTGCTAACGGGTAGGGTATGGGCACCTCGGATATACTCAGGTCGGGTAGTCGGGTAGTCGGATAGAACGGATATGGGTAGGACGGGTAGTCGGGTAGACGGGTACGGATAGGTCGGGTAGGTTTTTAAAAGAGTGCACCCTACCCGTTTCAAACCCGTGCCCGTCTCGGGTAACGGGTACGGGTAGTCGGGTAGGGTACGGGTATTTTATTTTATTTTTTGGTTTTTTTGGTTTTTTAATATTGTTTTTTCTGTTTTTTAGTTTTTTTTTTCTGTTTTTAATACTATTTTTTTGGCAGCAAAATAATTTTGAATTTTGAATTAAAAAAAAGGGTAAACGGGTAAAAGTACACGGGTAAATGGGTAAAGTTGGTCGGGTAAATGGGTGCAGGTACGGGTAAAACGGGTGTGGGTAGGCGGGTTTCGGGTACGGGTAAGACGGGTACGGATTGGGTGGGTTTTTTTTCCGAATCCTTGAGTCCGATCCGTCTCAAACCAGTACCCGTGTACCCGTTTACCCGTCTATACCCAGACACGGGTACGGATACTTTGGGTAACGGGTACGGGTCAGGTAAAACGGGTCATACCGGTTCGAATTTTAGCAATTGTCTACATAGAACCGTGCGCATCTCATTCCGGACTCAATAAATTATTAAATTAATTAAAAAAATTAAAACTAAAAAAAAAAAAAAGTTACTTTGTCCCACTTGTAAAAGACAAAAAACATTTGTAGAAATAGCGTTAGGTCAGCACTTTCTCATTAACCTAATATTTTTGTAGGCATAGCGAATTAATGCATTTTGTATTAACACTAAACTTGTGACACCACTCCGGAATCTTCTTTCTTTCCAGATAAAAAAATTGAAGTAGGAAGAGTCCTTCCAAGAATGAAAAATTCACGTAAACTGCAGATCTAACAAAAAGATATTTATAATTAGATTTTATTAAAAAAAAATAAGACAAATTTTAGTTAAAGTCGGATTCAAAATGGCACGGCATAGCCAGTTCTGTTATGAAACAAAATGGTTAAGATACGGAATAGCACGGTACGCATGTCAGTAATTATGTATTGTGACTTACGTGTTCTGTGTTGTGATCATTTTTTAAAAATACGACACATTACATGAAAGATCTAGTCACAACACAGCACCGTACATGGTTACACGAGTCACGTGTAATTAGAACTGTTATATCTTAACTAAATAGTAAATTTTAAATAAACTAACAGAAATTATGACCAAATGATCACGTGAGTCATATTTAATCGTAGTACGTTTAAACACGAAATAACTCACGTGACATAACTATTATATGCTGTGACTATCTCTTAATATTTTAATCACGACATGATACGACACATAAAAAATTAACTTCGTTACAGTATAGCACGTTATAAGATCAAAATCATGGTATGGTACGATTTTTTCACTCTAGACCTAGGTGCGAATTTTCATGTTTTACTGTTGCGTTCTAATCACGGTGGTGCAAAAAGACGAAAACAACATCTACATGGAATAATTTTCTCTTCTCTTTTTTTATCTTTTTTCTTTTGGTGACTTGTGGTGCTTTCTGTGGTCTCTTTCTAGACTTTTGGTCTTTACTGGCTCAGCTCTTTTATCTCTATATATACTTGCTGTTATAATCTTACGACCTTACCAAAAAAATGGAGTAGAACTAAGGTGCTCTTTAAGTTTATCAAGTTCTTTCGTAAACTAAAGTTTAAAATTTATCGAATCGGTTTTAAATAATAAATTTAAAATGTTAAAATTCATCTATTTTATGAGTGATACATTTATATATAAAAATAATTAGTTTTAAAATTAATTTTTCATAGAGTCAAGTGATTAAAATAATTAAAAAAATGACTTCATTAAAATTAATATATTAACATTTTAATTTTGACCGCTTGATTTTATATACTAAATTAATTTGAATGTTTAAATTTTTTACATGTGGACGCATCACTCGTAAGGTAAGTGAGTTTTGACGGCTCGGATTCGTTATTTAAAGCTCATTTGACAAGTTTTAGACTTAAGTTTATTAAGGAGCTTAGTGAACTTAAGAACACCCTAATTCTACTTAAAAAAAGAGGACCATGCCGTAATAAACGCATATGCCATTAATTAAGAATTTTTAAATAATCAATTTTTTTTCCTATTCTAATTTTCTTCCTTAAATTAAAATATAATTATATAAATACAATTCATTTAATATTCTAATATTATTTTTATTACTTAAACATATAAGAGTACGGATGAAGATGTATAAAATTGTATATATATAGCTTTGGGGTTATCGCTCACAATTTACAAAAAACACAAACGATATCCCCATTCCTAATACAACTTTGGGTTTACAGAACTTAATTACTGGAAGCACAAACTACGCCTTTTTTTTCTTCTAATTAAATGGTTATTATGTATGTGAAATTAATGCATTTTAATGATTTAATTAATAAAAAATAAAACTAATTATTATATTAACATTATTGTTATTTAATTATTACCGTTTTGGTATTTGATAACCGTAATGGATAATACGTGGTAGGGTGCAGATAATTAAGATTGATTTTTTAACGAATATGAATACGAAAACACTTCCACCTGATCATATCCGGTGACACTTCTTGATGGGGAAATTTTATAAAATGCTCTTTAAGAAAATCATCAGACAAATTATCTATGTTTTAAAATAATTAACAAAATGTCTTTGTGTATCTCAATAATTTTCTCCCTCTATTTTCCTTCTTTCTCCTTTCGACCTATTTGTTTCAGATCCTACAATTTGAGAAAGAAAATCAAAATAATAATATTAATGGTAGAGTCTAAGCAGCTTTTTAATGATATTTAAGGCATAAGCTATCAGGAATAAAGTTCTGCTGATGGTCCAAAAAACGGACAAAAATACAATTCCAACTCATACTGGCGACGATACAGAGGAGAATGGAATAAGGCTGGATATCCAACTTAATTTGTACCCTTCATAGGATAGGTAACTCTAATCAAAGCAATCTTATCAACTGGATATCCAATTGCCTGTCCAATTTTGCCTGTAACGTGGCAACACCTATATGTGTTAAGTGTGAATTGGTATCACCCAAGATAACATAATATTTCTGTTTAGATTCGGAACGTTCAAATATAATCTGCATGAATATTAAAGAGTTCTATGCAATTCATCTCGATCGGACTAGATGGACCTGTATGTTGATCGAACGATCGGGATCTAAACATAAATATTTTGTTATCTTAGAGGACAAGGTTCATCCGGTGTCCGATGAGGATCTCATAAGGTACCTGAACCTAGGGTTCAGGTCCATTGTGGTACTTTACCATGTAAAATGAGCATCATTTGTTTTTGTTAGGTTTTCTAGAGTTTGAGAAGAGGAAGAGAGTAAGAAACAAAGAGACAACTCAAAGTGAATTCTAATTAGACTTAGTTCTCTCTCACGACAAGCACTACTAGAATAATCGTTTATTGCATGACAACGAAAATGGCTTGTTGCATGGCCTTTGGCATGCAACAAGCCCCGAAATGACTTTTTGCATGGCCTTAGGCATGCAAGTGCAACAATGCAAATGCCTTCCATACAAATAATTAGTATTTACAAGAGCAGCCATGCAAAAAGTCTGTTACATGAGACTATTTACATTCGACTAATACTGGACTATTTACATAGACCTTCAATAAAATATAATATAAACAGGAGAAAAGGTTTATGTTCACTAGGTTTTGTCCACCATCTTTCCACAACCTTATCAACTCTCGTTCTAACTGTCGGTCCCCATCTCGTCTTGCTATTTAAACACCTGATCCCTCAAAAACTTCCAATCTCTCTTTCTCTCTTCACCTCTGACCCCAACCAACTGGATTGATATTGATTCCCTCAAGATTCTCTGAGCCCATAATGGCTTAGACATGATTGTTCGTCAAAATCTGGAGAAGGTGAGTTTGAACTTTGGCATTCAAAGACCGCTTGCTGCTTTCAAACATTCAGAATCTCAGGAAGAGTGCAAAGCGGGTGGTCCATCATTGTGCATGGGAAATTTCTGCCAATTGCCTTGTCCAAGCTGATGGAAGATGCTTACTATTCTTGTGTCTAGGCTTCAGCTTTACTCACCCAGAACCTGAAATACTTTCTTCCTCGCCTAGGTGTGCTGCTATTGATTGGTGCCCTATCTAGATCTCTCATTCCGATCTCTCCTTCTCTCTTTCTCATCTCTTTTTTAGCACAAAACAAAAAAAATCAAAGTTCCAATCTCCTTTTATCTTTCTCTCTTTCTCGAACAAAACAAATCAAAGTTCCGATCTCCTTCTCTCTTTCTCATCTCTCATTCCGATCTCTCCTTCTTCTTTTTTATCAAATTGGTTATTATTTTCTTGCATTACTTGATCAATCTAAAAAAGAGATGATCGGATCGGATCGGAAGAATAATCTGGATCGACCGTGACGGCAACGAAATCGTAATTATTATTTTTTTGTATTTACCTTCTCTAATTCATTTTTTCTTTGCAATGTCGATTTTAATTGAGATTACTGACTCAATCTCGTTTTTTATACATTATCGCAATGGAACCTTCAATCGTGGAGCGCGATCGAATAAAAGTTGTTTTTGTTGAAGAGCATGGCAAAATTCAAATATAGTAAGTTATTTCTGTTGAATTTGTTGTTTTCGTTGTATGCAGTAACAAATCTAGCATTTCAAATGAAATCTGGAGAAAATAGATGATAAAGAGGTGATATGGAGTATTGATCTGTTAATTTTACTGTATTGCCCCGTTAATTTTACAGTATTCATCTTGTCATTTTATAGTATTCATCTTGTGAAAATCTGGAGAAAATAGATGATAGAGAGGCGATATGGAGTATTAATATGTTAATTTTACAGTATTACCTTGTTAATTTTACAGTATTTATCTTGTCATTTTACAGTATTCATCTTGTAAAAATCTAGAAGAAAGAGATGATAGAGAGGCAATATGGAGTATTGATTTGTTAATTTTATAGTATTGCCCTGTTAATTTTACAGTATTCATCTTGTAGAAATCTGGAGGAAAGAGATGATAGAAAGGCGATATGGAGTATTGATTTGTTAATTTTACAGTATTTATCTTATAATTTTACAGTATTCATCTTGTATTTTTACAGTATTCATCTTGTGAAAATTTGGAGAAAAGAGATGATAAAAAAGCTTCTTACTAATCCAAACAATGAACACCAGAGGTTTTTAATGTAAAAGTTATTTGTCCATAGTTTTTTTGTTGCTATTATGCTATTCTGAATGTTGCGATGAATATTTTTATCTTGTGTTGAACAAATATTGTTTGTGGTGAACATATGTTGTTTTGTGGTGAACAGATTTTGTGTGATGATGGATGTATGTATAGATTTAGCAATTTTAGAATATACATGTTATTATTTTATGGTTTATATTTTGCAATTTTACAGTATACATGATTCTTTGTAGGTTGTAGTTTAAATTGAAATGTAGCATTTGTTACATTTTATTTTACAGTATACATGATTCTTTGTAGGTTGTAGTTTAAATTGAAATGTAGCATTTGTTACATTTTATTTTACAGTATAAATGGTATTATTTTATGATTTAGATTTAGAAATTTTACAGTATACAAGATTCAATTGAAAATTTATAGTATTATGTGAAAAAATTTAGTATTATGTGAAAATTTTACAGTATACAAGATTCAATTGAAAATTTACACTATTATTTGAAAATTCTACAGTATACAAGATTCAATTTTACAGTATATATTTTACAGTATGCAAGATTCAATTGAAAATTCTACTGTATACAAGTTTTAATTTTTACAGTATACAAGATTTAATTGAAAATTCTACTATATACAAGATTCAATTTTATAGTTCTGCTGATTCAATTTTACAGTATACAATATTCAATTGTAAATTTTACTGTGTAGAAGATTCAATATTACATTATACAAGATTCAATTTTACAGTATACAAGATTCAATTTTACAGTATACAAGATTTAATTTTACAGTATATAAGATTCAACCCAGTGCGGACGCTAATAATTAACTCTAACTGCCAATAACCGCTAATAACTGCTAATAACTAACTCTAACTGCCAATAACTTTCTATAACTATAATTTCCAAAAGTATAGTTTAAAAATACATTTATTTTGTCCTGTTTTGCAAGTTGCAATCTTTTTCTAACTATCATGTGACCACTTCAAATAGTTGCTGGATGTTTTGTAATTAACTGATATATTTTATGTGATATATTGTATAATTATACAGCATGTAGAAGTAATTTTACAATATTCGCGCAAGTCAAAGTTGTGGACAAATGGTGGACAAAAGACTGTGGACAATTAGGCGCTTCCTATAAACATGGGGTTAACTAGTTGCATGACCATGGGGTTAAGTAGTTGCATGGCAAGGGGATTGAGTTGTTGCATGGACCTTTAATTAAATATAATATCTACTAAGTTTTTAAGTAGTTGCATGGCCATGGAGTTGAGTTGTTGCATGAACCTCGAATTAATTATAGTATATGACCTTCAAAACTTATTTGCATGGCTGAACATCACACAGTTGCATGGTTGCATTTTACACAATTGCATGCGATACCTGTTACATGGGAATTCGCATGCAACAAGTTTAAAAAGTCAACAAACGCTATTTCTTTTGCATGAGCCGTCTCTACCATACAACAAATTGGTGCTGGGCATGCAAAAAATGATTATTCTAGTAGTGAAGAGTACACATATTAAATATACAAAATCCAACGGGCCCGAATAGCAATTTAGGTCAAAACATAACAATCTCCACCTTGAACCAAATTGCATCTAAAACAAACTAAAACATAAAGCAAACATAAAGATACACTAGCAACATACTAGAAACAAAACTAGCTCAAACTAGTTAGAAACAAACAAACACCAAGTTTGAACAAAACTTGGACTTTGCAATTGGAAGAGGCTTTGTGAGCATATCGGCTGGATTCGACTCGGTACCAATCTTCTTCACGGCAACCTTGCCTTTCGAGATCACATCTCGAACAAAATGGTACTGAATGTCAATGTGCTTCGTCTTCTCATGATACATACGATCCTTGTGTTGGGTTTCGGATACCACTTTTGGGGTTTCACGGTAACCAAAACTCGTTTAGGCTTAAGGTGCGGAATGACCGTAGAACAAAAATTTCTACGGCCAACTTAAGCTCATGATTAAACGGGGTATGTCAGGAAACTTTCCAAGGCGGTCCACCTTCAGTATTCCTTTGGCATCAAAACCCAATTTAATCCTTTTACAGATCTACTCCATGATTGATTTCTACAACTTTAATCTACTTACCAATTAAATAGATTAATATAACATATTTATACCTTGTTTCCAAATCACAGTTGGAATGCAGACCGAGCGTGTAGAGCTACATCACGGAAGGAATCGACTCGTCTCGGAGCATCAAACGTCTGATGCCTCTATCGGTTATCCACCAGGACTAACCATAGAGCGGTTAATTTCTTCTGCCAGAAATACCGTAAACTGCGGAATTATGCAAAAACACTATTCATGGGGAAAAGACGAAAACCCGTAAACACGAATTTTCAATTACTCAGTTTCATCAAATGAGCAAAACTGACATACCGCTAAATTCGGTAAAACACTATTCATCGATCCCATAAATATACTCCACAACAACACACAAGATTATACGTCAACTACGTATAACTTTCTTTTCTCAACCGAAACACTATTTGGGAGAGAAACCGAGAAAGAGAGAAAAACCGATTCGATTCTGCACGAAACGATACAAGTGAATTAGTGATTTTTCTCTCTACATGCACCCCTCTATTTATAGGCTTTTGAGGAGGTTCGCAAAAGACCGAAATACCCCTCAACATATGCCTATTTACAAGGTATGCCATTGACACCTCATCCTTTTATATGTGAAATGACCAAAATACCCCTTCCACACCCTTCCACACTCTTCTCCATGTTTCTACACATGCAAGGTGGCATAGGTGTGAAATGACCATTTTGCCCTTGTGGATAGGATTGATGACATGTCATCTGGATAGGATCAATGACACGTCATGCGGATAAGCACGAATCTGAAAAGACCCGAATGCCCTCGGTCCGAAGACAAATAATATTCGTATAATTATTCTGAACAATTATATATATATTTTTCTTACGGTTATTTGTTTCGGTATTGATGACGTGTCATCTGGATAGGATCGATGACATGTCATGCAAATAAGGACGAATCTGAAAAGATCCGAATGCCCTCGGCCTGAACACAAATAATATTCGTATAATTATTCTGAATAATTATATATATTTTTGTTGCGGTTGTTGTTTCGGTAATTTATACAATGTGTCCTGCACATTTATAAATTAACCGGTTAACTTTTATACAACGTGTCACACACACGTTTATAAATTAATCAATGTTTTTTGCTTGTTATTTTTACATAACATTTATAATTTAATTATAACACGTATAATTAATTATAACCATCTTATCATTGATCATAACCAATTTATAATCAATCAAAATAAGATTCTCCAATTAGCTCCTATATGGTGTGACCCAATAGGATCTGTGTTATGTTGGTAAATAGAGTTAAAACTGTTTTAACTTCTATAATCATGGGTGGCGTCTGGCAACACATCATGACCATCCAATTACACAGATGATGCTATACTGTACAATATCACGATCCAGTAAACAATTTACATGTGTCTGTTCTTCTGTCTCATAGCTATCAGATCAGTTTCAAGGTAGATGTGTGTCATCCTTGCTAACTGAATCTTTTCTTGATCTTGAGCAGATTATCAAATATAATTACTCTTGTAATTATACCGCTAGCAGATAATCTAACTCTATCAAGGGGCCCAGTGATGCTATAGCTCGTATAGAGATACGAGGGACAAATAGTAATTTTGGTAGACTATCACTTCCTCAGCTAAGCTATACATATGGGAATGCTACCGTTATGACTGTTTTTTACGGACAGCGGTAGATAGCAATCACACATACATATTTCTTAGTGGGAACGATAAATACCTCATACTTTAGAACGTGACACTGAATGAGAAACATTAATGACACGAACACAATTCTATTTAATGTCTTATTCGGGATCTGTCAAATTCCATGTTCCTAGAACATGTATCTATGTGATTAAAATGACATCTCGTGTCAGGTGGTTTGTAAAACTTAACCATCTTTTAATCCACATACTAACATTTTCGCGGTAATTAGTGTTCCTGCTAATTACCTTGGTTAGTGACCTTTTAAGAGTATATATCATCTATCTTATGGAGTTTCACAATTTCAGTCATGAACTCGAAATGATCCATAAATGCAATAATACTCAAGGCAACAACCTTGGTCAAATGTATTGTGTTTTGGTTATCACAAAACACAGTAATAGGATCATTGAAGGAAGACATCTCACCAACAAACGCTTTGAGCCAAATAGCCTCCTTAATAGCCTCGGTAATTGCTATGTATTCGGCCTCGATACTTGAGAGTGCAACAGTAGCTTGAAGTGTAGACTTTTGACTAATTGCACAATCTCCAAGAGTAAAAACATAACCCGTCAAAGAACGCCTCTTATTTAAATCACTTGCAAAATTCGAATCCACAGAACCTATTAGTGCCTTGCCATTACCAAACTCTAAACGAGTATCAATAGTACCTCTCAAATAGTAGAAGATCCACTTTACTGCTTTCGAATGCCCTTTCTCGAGACAAGAGAGATATTTACTTACCATACTAACGACTTGAGCAATGTCGGGTCGAGTATGCACCATCAAGTACACGAGACTCCCGACTGCACTCGAATATGGAATCTTTTCCATATACTTCTTCCCATTATTAGATTTTGGGCTCAAAGTGGCCGAAAGCTTGAAATGCACCGCAAGAGATGTTGAAACAACCTTAGCTTTCTCCATGCCAAAACGGCATAACACTTTCTCAGCAAAACTCTTTTGTAAAAGAAACAAATTTCTTTTGGACCTATCCCTTGTGATCTCCATCCCAAGAATCCTTTTAGTAACCCCCAAATCTTTCATCTCAAATGCTGAACTAGTTGCTCTTTTAACCTCCTATCTTCTTTCAAGTTTGAGGATGCAATTAATCAACATGTCATCCACATAGAGCAACAAGTAAACAAAATACTCACCATCCAACTTCTTGAAATAGACACAACTATCATAATTGGAACGATGAAAATTAATACTCACCATAAATGAGTCTAATTTCTTGTACCATTGTCACGGTGATTGCTTAAGACCATAAAGGGACTTCTTCAAAAGACACACACGGTCCTTTTTTCTTGCAACCTCAAAACCCTTCGGTTGACTCATGTAAAATTGGTCCTCTAAATCACCATGCAATAAGGTGATTTTCACATCCATTTGCTCCAACTCCAAATCCTTCATTGCCACCAAAGAGAGCAAAACTCGAATGGAGGTATTATAATTCTTTATTCATAGCGGCAACCCAATTGGCCACATCCTTAGAAAAAATGGCTTCTTTATAGGAAGATGGCTCACAATACTCCACATCCTCTACAATTGCCAAACAATAATCAAAGTCGGAGTATCCATACCTTGTAGGTGGTCAAATTTCTTTTCTAGCTCGGTCCCTTGCCAATGCATATGGTTGTGCCTCTTCTTGGCTTTCCTCCAAATTTGCATCATCATGTGAGATCACATCATCACTTTCTCGGACCAGCTCCTCAAACTCTACCTTCTTCTCAACCTTCTCATTCTCCTTAATAGTCGGCTCGGGTGCAACATCATTTGCCTTCAATATTGCCGACTCATTAAAAATGACATATCTCTAGATAGGGAACTTAGATGATTCGGGACACCATAACTTATACCCCTTCACATTTTTGGGATACCCAACAAAAACACATGACGAGCATAAATTACATATACTTTTGCCTAGGGTTTCATATCAATAACTTGACCAATTTCCATGCATTTAGGTTAATTTAGTTTGATTTAGTTTAGAATTATACCAAGAATCAAGTTATTGCCCAAGTCTATTTAAATTTTAGGAAATGAAGCAAATTATAGATCTTCTCGCAAGCTTTCCAAAAAGTAGTAGAACACTGAAAACGAAGTTAAGAATAATGAGTTATGCCTATTTAAGTTTGGCTCACAGCAGAAATAGAGGCAGGACACGGACCGTGCAAACTCCACGCGGGCCGTGCAGAAAGCAGACAGAGCAAATATGGAAATTGTAGCTTTCGACATCTTTTTTGTATTTTTGTCATATCTTGGCCATACAAACTCTGTTTTAGGCAAATAAAGGCTTGTTGGAAAGAGGACAACGAGATCTACAATTCTAGGAAGGTTATAAATCAGAATTTGTAATGTGCAAGTCACAGGAACCTTTTTAGAAAGGTATCAGCTGAAATTTATTGCCATATCTCATGAGATCTTGATTGATTCATCTTCCATTCTAGGTTGCTTGCTCCCCAAGTTACAAAATAGCTATTAAGGAGAGGGAGGCAGTAGGAGGAAGGATATGTTTCCTTTCGGGGCATCTCCCCTTTGGGGAGGCCATCTCTGAGATGTCACCATTCTTCTCACTTCGTTTCAAGGGCTTGGAAAGAGGAGGCTCAGCTTGGAGATTGATTTCTTGGAGTTTTATCATTTCTTTATTCTTTTTATTTATTTATTTTTCTCTTTAACTATGTTAGTTTAGACTCTTTAGTTTCTAGGGTTATGATGTAGTCAAATACTTTGTTTTATATGTAAGTTATTTGAATCTATGTTGATATTTGTGTTTGCTTATTTGAATAGTATTTTAATTGCTTAGTTAAAATTATTTGGATTATTCTTGGTTTATTGTTAGATGAAATGCAGCATCTTCCTTGTATTTTGGCATTGATCTTTCTCTCATCCAGACTAAGTACATGAGGTAGTTTTGTGAAGCAAGAGGTGAAACTAATTAGTAGCTGAGAGGTGAACTTTCCATGTTTGCCAAATACATAATGCTCACAAAACTTCAAGTTGCCAGTGCATTGGCCACACAACAAGTCTTTCTTGCTCAAAATAGTCATTCCTCGCTCGCTCATATGCCCCAATCTCATATGCCACAACTTTGTAGCATCCGCATCCAAGATAGTACTCGAACGCGCAATTGCGGTCGAGCTTGTGATCGTGGAACATTGTAGGAAATAAAGAGTTCCAATTCTCTTCACTTTCATTATTGTGAGAGCTCCTTTAGAAACCCTAAGGACTCCACATTCACTTTGGAACTTACACCCTTTTTCCTCAAGAGACCCCAAAGAAATCAATTTTTTTGACAAATCGGGTTTATGCCTCACACCCGTCAACCTTCGGACCTTTCCATCATGGCACTTAATTGTCACCGAACCAATTCCAGCAACCTTACACATGTTATTATTCCCTATGAGAATCTTACCGTCCGTAGGCTCATAAGTCTCAAACCAATCTCTATTCGGAGTCATGTGTTGCGAAGCACCCGTATCCATCACCCAACAATGCTTGTCATCAACATTGGTGTCTACCACACAAAGAGTATTAATCATGTCACACTCGACCACATTAGCCTTCTCCAAAAAAAGTACCTTTAGTATTCGTCTTTTGTTTATTTTTAAGCTTGAAACAATCGGCTTTAATGTGTCTCTTCTTCTTACAATAGTTACATGCCAAATTCTTGTGCCTAGACTTTGAACGAGACCTTGTATCTTTCGAGTTTCGGTCCTATGACCTACCTCGATCAACAACCAAACCAACACCTTGATTCCCTTTCTCATTATTGATCATTTCACTATCAATATGCAACTTGGCTTGCAAATTGCTCTTAACATTGTCAAGTGAAATCTTGTCTCTACTATAAATCAACATGTCTCTAAATGCATTGTATGATACGGGTAATGAGCACAATAACAAAAGTGTTTGGTCCTCATCCTCCACCTTAACATCAATCTTATCCAAATCATTCAAAATAGATGCAAACGGAAATTGATATACCTTCAACCATGCGAAGGGTGTAGAGGCGCAATTTCAACCGCAATCAATTGATGAGAGACTTCTTCATGTAAATGTTCTCCAATTTCTCTCACAAACCCTTAGCAGTCTTCTCTAATAGGATCTCTTGCAATGTCGAATTGTTCAAACACAATTGGATAATAGAGAGTGCTTATCATCTATAGTTCTCCACTTACTATCCATCAATGCATCAATCAAATTATCTCTACCAAAAATGACATCCTTACAGTCTTGACTTGACAAAATTGCCACAATGCACACTTGCCATAGTGCAAAACTCATCTTCTCATCATACTTCTCAATATCATAATTTGCCGATATATCCATTCAATTTCTCAAACACCCGATCAATCAATTTACCCAAATAAACTGAATTACTCAATTGCCAAATCACTACAAAAATTCAACTTTGTAAAATTACAATTCAACAAAAAATTGTAATTGACGATCTTTCCGCAAGGTCAAAGTTTGATCAAATATTTTTGGTTTCGGAAATGAGTTAATTTGGACTCACTGTATTTCTTGCGCGGTCTACATAGAAAAAGCCAAAGAAGATCGCGGTGTAGCAAAATGACAAAATTGTGGCTCCTAAAATTCAAACCAGAACAACTCCAGTTCTTGCGTGGTGTACAGATTCGGAAGCAAAATTCAGCGCCTAGCCTTTCGGTTCTTGCGCGGTCCAGAAGACACGCCTCAATTCAACGCTGGTGTAGGATCGCGGCTCACAAGATGGCGCGATCTCCACAAGCGCGGTCTATGCGCGGTGTACACGCTAGGAAGCGAATTTCAACCCTGAAACCTAGAGCTGCTAATAATTAAAATTCGGTTTAAACTCGACTCGGCTCAATAAGTCGGCTCTAATTCGGCTTACTTTTACTAGAAAAAAATTAAGTTTGACTCGGCTCATGTAAGTACTTGGCTCGACTCATATAAGCACTTGACTCGACTCAGCTCGTGAGCCGGCTTATATTACATGTTGAAAAAATGATCATCTAACTATTTTAAAGAAATAATCAAAGTGGAATAGAAATATCTTGTGACTTTAAATTACATGTTGAAAAACTTTAATTATTTTTTAAAGAAATGATCTAAAGAAATTTAAAACACGATTATTTCTTTAAAATAATTTCAAAATGCCAGCTTATATTACATATTAAAAACCATTAAAATTTGAAATGTGAAAATTTTTGAAATTTAAAAAAAAATAGAAATTTGGAAAAATTTGAAATTTGAAAAAAAATTCAAATTTGGAAAAAGTTCAAATTTCAAATTTCTCAGATTTCAAATTTTTTCAGATTTCAAATTTTTCAGATTTCAATTTTTTTCAGATTTCAAAATTTTCAGATTTCAAAATTTTTCAGAATTCAATTTTTTTTTTCAGATTTCAAATTTTTTCAGAATTTAAATTTTTCAGATTTCAAATTTTTTCAAATTTCAAATGTTTCCATATTTCAAATTTTACAGATTTCAAAAAATTTCAGATTTCAAATTTTTCAGATTTCAAAATTTTTCATATTTCAAATTTTTTTCATATTTCATATTTCAAATTTTTTCTTTTTCAAATTTCAAAGTTTTCAACATGTAATATGAGCCGACATTTTGAAATTATTTAAAAAAATGATAGTTTTTCAAAAAAATTTAGATCTTTTATTTAAAAAATAATTAAAATTTTTCAACATATAATTTCACAAGAATATCTCTATCCCACTTCAATCATTTTTTTAAAATAATTAAATGATCATTTTTTTAACATGTAATATGAGCCGGCTCATGAGCTGACTCGCGAGCTCACGAGTCGAGCCGAGTCGAGTCGAGCCGAGTGTTTACATGAGTTGAGTTGAGTCGAGTTAGGGCATTTTTTATTTTCGAGTCCAATTCGTTATGAAATATTGAGCCACTCAACTCATTGATTTGTGAGCTAGCTCGACTCATTAGCAGCCCTACTGAAACCATAGCAGCAGCGGACTGATATGAGAACCCTGAAATCATCAATCGGATTGCCGGCGGTGATAGGGGAGAAATCAATACTAATAAATATTTATAACCCTAATTTCTATTTACTGTCGATTCACAAGCACATAAATCTACCATGTAGTATAGATTGGGGTGTCGATCCGCATGGATGGTGTATTAAGATATCTAAGATGTAAACTAAGGTCTAGGTTATCAGTTCCTTTATGCGGGTTGATTGTGTTTGGTTGTTTGATTGTTAGTTTCTCAATTGTAATATTGGATTACAACAAAGAAGTGATAGTAGTTTAAGTGTTTAGAAGATAAGTTTCTAGAAAATCAGACATTCTATCATTCAAACTTGTTTAATCTAGGTTCTAGTTATTATAACAATAGCACACGGTTCTGTCACCATCCGCATGCTATTGCTAATACCTGTCAGTTACAAAGTTACTCAATAGCATGCAGCTCTGTCACCATCCACACACATTTTGGGTAAACCGTACAAGGTTTGGTTTTAACTCCAGTCGGAATCGTACACATTTTGATCAGAACCGCACACGCCCTGTACTGGTATCTCTGCGATCTGAGAGCTGCTAATTCTATTCTAATGTTGATCTCTGGTCAAACTCACAACATTCTAACTGAGTAAATACCAGTCGATACTTAGTAAGGCTCAGTTGCATTAAGATTAATGACAGGTCCTAATTACTTGTATTACAAAAGGGCCAAGTTCACTTGGTCGGTCCTTCCTTTAACCTTTGGTAATAGCAATAATCAAGATTACCCCACTATCGATGATGGAATGCGACATTCGTCTGCTAAACCACTTCCCAATAGGTCCCTTGACTGTGGTTCGAATACAAGCGGTCAATTGGTCAGTCTATTCTACTTGTACCTAGGATAACTTATGTTCTTCGGATATTAGTTAACCCCAATTAGGTATGAATGGATTGCGCACTCCACACATATGATGACACTTTAAGCACACAATAAACAAGATCATAAGACATAAAATCTCAGCAAGAATTCAGATCATAGTGCAAAGATAATATAGATGAACAACTATATTAAACTCATAAATATTCAAGATTACATGTCTTCACCCTATAATAGGGTTGCTTAGTAGCTCATGGCGGGTTCAACAACAAAAGAAACAAAGTACATAAAGAGGGAGAGCAATAAAGAGAGATGGAAGGAGAACACATATGATGTCCCTTATCTCATGCACGCCATCTTCATGCCTTGTTCATTCCTTCTCTTCTAGTTGAGACTTTGCTATTGCTTAGTGATTTCCTTTTGCATAGCCTCCACTAGAGTGAAACCCTAGTTCTAAGTGCTCTCAGATGTGTATTGTCTTCTATGGTTTGAGTTCTGAGCCAGAGCCCTCTTTCCGAGGCGTCCATTTGCTTAAATAGGCCTTAATTGGGAAGTTAGATCTGTAACTGCTATTCTGGCAGTTTCTGTGTGCAGATGCCGAAATAGCATGCGGTTTGGCTGAGATCTGCATAGGCGGCATAACCGTCTGCGGTAGCACTTCTGGATAGCATGCGGATGGTGCATTCGTGCGCCTGAGGCTAAGGTGTCAGGATTACGTGTTTTATGCCTGTTTTTGCTCCAAGATCATTGAAAATCTGCAATTATCTAAAATAAAGTGAAATAACAAAAAAATAATCAGACTCTCTAGAAAATAAACAATTATAACTCGATAAATGACAATAATATAGGCTAAGTGATGGAGAAAATCATAACAAATTTGATCCCTATCAGGCGGCGTGGTGGCTCTGATACCAATTTGTTAAGTTTTTTAGGGTTTGAGAAGAGAAAGAGAGTAAGAGTCAAAGAGAACTCAAATTGAATTCTAATTAGATTTAGTTATCTCTCATGACAAGAGTACACAACAGGTCCGAATAGCAATTTGAGTCAAAACATGTTATAGTTTTAATTTGACAAAAATCTCAAAGAGATAGAGGTAGACTTAAGTTGTGGGGTCAAACTTGAATTGGAATCAATTATATAAATTATTTTTGACGCATGGGAGTATTTCCGAATTCACATTTTTTAGTATGGGAATTCGGATCACCTTCACCACTGCATGTTCAAATTATTAAATTCAGTCCGTTCTAACATGACACAAATCTTAAAGCGGACCCCCAATTTCTAAATAGATACCGAATTAAATTTTGATTTGAATAGGAATAAATCTGAACCATAATTTTAAGAACTCCACTTGTACCGTAGTTGAGACGATACAAATTAACTCTTGGTATGGTGGAGTCAGTTCTACTTGTCTGCATCAAATATCAGTGAACTTGTTTTTCTTGAGAGGAGCTCGTAGGCATATCAATTACTTTGTATGGTTGGAATCAGCTATACCTGTCTGTATCAATGGCTTCCTTTTTCTTTGTTTTTAATGAGAGAGAAGCCCGGATCCATCTACTTATTAACTCAAGAGTCAAGACAGTGCCTATTTGGATAGCGCAGGGTCCAGCATTATTTGTGCTTTGAGATTCGTGTCAAGTTAAAAGAACGATTCTGGACCGTCCGATTTAATCATACTCAGTAAGGTAACCTGAGGAGATGGGAATTCGAGAAGCCCGTAGGCATATTAATAGCTTAATATACAGCCCAGCCCAGTCACCTACTTAATTGCATTTCCACCTCACCCGCCTTATCAATATATATATATTTTTTCTCTCTCTAGAGTTCCATCTGAGTTTCTCTGAAGATGGAAGGCGCAAGAGCGCGCTTGTTCATGGCAGTATTGTTTTGTTTGGTTATACTGCAGAGAGCGGTTGGCTTGGAGTTCACTAGGTCTGATTTCCCTTCTGATTTTGTCTTTGGCTCTGCTACCTCCGCTTATCAGGTTTTCATAATTTGCCTATTCTTTTTCCCGAATTTTTTGATAGCAAGGTGTGAATTTTTAAGATACTTGAATTTTTGATCCTATATTGAGGCTGTATTCAGTTTAAAATTTTAGCCCATGATGTTCCATAGAAAGTAGAAATCTCACAACTAAGTAATTTCTTGAGTAAAACTACATGTTACCAATCGATTCGTAATTTGGATTCATATCTCTATTTCTTATGAGTGAAACTACGGTAATATGCATGTTATCGATTGATGAGTGATTTTTCATTCATATCTCTATTTTTTTTACTATAAAAAAATTTACCTAGAGATCAAAATTTACATAATTTTTTTTTTACATCCAAAAACAGTGATTTACACACACACACACACACACACACACACACACACACACACACATATATGTATGTATATATATATGTAGAGACAGGCTAATATGCTTTCGGTAGCACTTCGGCCAAAGTGCTGCCACCTCATTTTCGATTTTTCAAAATCCAAATGGTCGATCCGAACCATTCATCTTGTTCTCCATATTAATATTTGCTTGGAGACCAAATTTTACATTTTTTGAAATTTTTTTGCTTTTTATTAAGTTACTTTGAAAATCGCTGATCCAACGGTGAACTGCCAAACAGTAAAATCAGGGGTTCACCATTGGATCAACGATTTTCAAAGTGGCTTAATAAATAGCAAAAAAATTCCAAAAAATGTAAAATTTGGTCTCGAAGCAGATATTAATATGGAGAACAAGATGAACGGTTCGGATCGACCATTTAGATTTTGAAAAATCAAAAATGGGGTGGCAGCATTTCGGCCGAAGTGCTGCCGAAAGCATATTAGCCTGTCTCTATATATGTATATATATATGTATGTATATATATATATATATGTATGTATGTATATATATATACATACATATATATATATATATATAGAGGAGGGTTCAAATGCTCCAAAATTATATACTCCAAATCTATTCCAAAATCTGGACTGTCCAATTTACGCTAATATTCGTGCTACTAGAAGCGCTGGATTTTATCTTAACGGAGCAGTTCCGTTAAATTTAAAATCAGTCATCAGTGAAGGGAGCTTATGTTTCCTGTCTTTTCTCCTATTCGCTGACTTCTCTCCTTTCTCCGTCGTGCTCCTACTGGTTCTTTCGATTCGATGCTCTGAGCGGGTGTTGTATTAATTTGTATTAAGAGCTTTTAACAAAGAGAACTAATAATGTTTGTCTTGTATGTTGGTTGCTTTTGCTGACTTGAATTCTTTAAGAATTGCCATGCAACTTTTTTTTTCTGTCTTTAAATACAGGTTGCTCAAGCATAAAATATAAAATTCTATAGGGCTTCAATTGCTTAATATGTATATTTTGACCTTAGTGCATGAATTTGTAATAATCAAAACAATATGACATCAACACCACTGTAATTGACCTTAGTGCTTGATATGTTTGGTCGTTATTACATCAAGCACATATTCACTGTTAAGCTAATATAAAACACTAATAAAAGCAGAACATTCATAAACACCTTCCATCTTCATTAAAACACCAATCTCTGATCATGTTCATACATACATAAATCGCGTCCTCCCTAATTTCACAAACCTATTGTTCTCTCTTGGATTCATGCATACAAAATATAAGATTGTTCATCAACAACATAATAGTTATGGATTATATCTACTCCAGATTACATATAATATTTTTTTTTTCAAATTGGTACTGTATAAGAGTAAATCAAACCAAAAATTATATTTTCTGATGTAGTACCAGTGACCTTCTCTTTTATATTCTTGATATTTGCTAGAATAATTATTATGTTGTTATGATGAATGCTCAATTAAGCATTACATTAGGCATCAATAGGAAAATTACAACAAGGAACTAGTTCCCAAACATCAAGGTTACACAAGTGCGAAACATTAACAGATAAACCATAGTTTACGAATTCTGAAACAACAATCACCTTGTGTGCTGAAACTGCATCGAGAAATTGTACCAGTATCGTCTGCAACTCAAGCTCATCAATCTACTTAGCCAGACAATGTGAGAATGGGCTGCTTCATCTTCTCTAGACTAGTGCAATGGTTATGTATCAGCTCAATGGTAAATCTCTTGGTGGCCTTATCTGAGAAGGATATTAGAACGAAAGGTAGTTAGCAACAGTGAGATTCAATGGTTCTGTCATTTATGTAATCAACATTACATTAACCCAAATTATTCCTCATTTAAGCCTTAATTTTACTATAGACACCCACTGCACCCAATTTAATAATTAAATTCAATTTTGAAATGTTACTCAATATACACCTCAATTTACCACTGATTGTGTAATTAAAGCAAAAGAAGTCGAGGCATCAAAAGCAAGACCAATCTTCCTATCCAAAAGAACAAGAGTCAGGAAATTGGTACCAAAAAATGGTACCAAAAAAAAAAAGCACCCTCAGGGGTGGCATGCCTAGTTAGAAAATTGAATGTATTCTCCACTGCAATCAACTGACCTCCAATGATTCACAAATAACTGAACTTTTTGTGTATGGTTGAAAGTCCAAGAAAGAGAGGAATACAAGTTGTATAGAAAAAAGGTCAAAGAAAGTAGAGCCCTTAGGGTTTTGCTTGACTGATTAGAAAGAAAACTGACCGGATCAGATCGAAGCTGAGGTGCGCGCCTTTGATTCTCTGGGAGGAAGGAGAGGCAAGATCAGGAGGAAGCGACCCCCGCTGGAAGAATCGAATCGAGAAAACCAGGAGGGCAAAGAGAGGAGAGAAGCCATTGAGAGGGAGAACGACAAAAAACAAGCTCCCTTCGCTGATGACTTGTTTAAAATTTAACGGAACCGCTCCGTTAAGATAAAATCCAACGCTTCTAGTAGCACGAATATTAGCGTAAATTGGACAGTCCAGATTTTGGAATAGATTTGGAGTATATAATTTTGGAGCATTTGAACCCTCCTCATATATATATATGTATGTATATATATATAGAGTTAGGCTGGGGTGCTATGGATAGCATAGTGGCCTCCCGTGCTACGGCTCAATATTCAAGTTTTCAAAATCCAAACGGTCGATCCGAACCGTTCATTGTTTAATCCATATTGAAATGTCCTTGGAGACCAAATTTTACATTTTTTGGAATTATTTTGCTATTTATTAAGATGGTTTCAAAATCGCTGTTTTTATTAAAATTCTGTACCACTGGAAAACAGCGGTTTCAAAAATGCTTAATAAATAGTAAAAAAATTTCAAAAAAATGTAAAATTTGGTCTCCAAGCACATTTCAATATGGATTAAACAATGAACGGTTCGGATCGACCGTTTGGATTTTGAATACTTGAATATTGAACCGTAGCACGGGAGGTCACTATGCTATCCATAGCACCCCAGCCTAACTCTATATATATATACATACATACATATATATATATATATATATATATATAGAGAGAGAGAGAGAGAGAGAGAGAGACTAATGTGCATTCGTATGCATATGGCCCAATATGTATATGGTCCAAATTTAAAATTTAAAAATCCAAAACGTCGATCCGAACCGTTTATCTTGTTCTCCATATTAATATGTGCTTGGAGACCAAATTTTATATTTTTATGAATTTTTTTACTATTTATTAAGCCACTTTGAAAATTGTTGATCCAACAGTGACTTAACAAAACAGTAAAATTAGCAGCCACCGTTTGATCAGCAATTTTTAAAGTGGCTTAATAAATAGTAAACAAATTCAGAAAAATGTAAAATTTGGTCTCCAAGTACATATTAATATGGAGAACAAGATAAATGGTTCGGATTGACGTTTTGGATTATGAAATTTCAAATTTGAACCGTATGCATATCGGGCCATATGCATACGAATGCCCATTAGTCACTCTCTCTCTCTCTCTTTCTCTATAGGGTAAGGTTACGCTCAATATTCGAGTTTTCAAAACCCTAACGATCAATTCAAACCGTTTATCTTGTTCTCCATATTAATGTGTTTGTAGACCAAATTTTACATTTTTTGGAAAAGTTTTAGAAAATCAAATATCTAAATGGTGCAGAATTTTTTAGATCAACTGATTTTCTATCTATCTAAAAATATAGCAAATTTTTTTCAAAAAATTTAAAATTTGGTCTCCAAATACATATTAATATGGAGAACAAGATGAACAGTTCGGATCGACCGTTAGGGTTCTGAAAACTCAAATATTGAGCCGTAGCACCGTAGCCCTCTATACAACCCATAGCACCATAGCCTTACCCTATATGGGTTATATATATTTACCATCCCAGTACATTTTCATAGGGAAATCATGTTTAATAGTTCGGATCAATCCGACTATTTGAACTTTAAATGTAGAGATATCAATCCAGAGCACAGATCGATCTGTAATATGCATATTAGCACAATCTTACTCATTTTTATAGTAGAAACCTCAATAAAGCGAATATTCGCTTTTTGTTGCCTCAAGTAGTAATTCCATGAAGGAATTGGTTAGGTCAGAGCAATTCGATTTGTATGAAGATTTGCGCGGCCAACTTCAAGATTCGTGTAGATCAAGTGCACATGAATCTTGATGCGGATCAAACTGTTCTGATCGGACATCATACTGAATTTGGTTTGATGCCCATGCCGCAACTCCCCACCCCCACCCCCACACACACACACAAATTACTTTTCCATAAATACTTTGGGCCCATGTTCATGTAGATCAAGGTAATAATTTTGAACATTACAAACCACGGTGAGGAAAGTTGTTAAGCTGAAAATTGAACATTTCCAAACTTTACAGATTTAGCAACCTTTTTATTGGCTTACAAGCAATACAACTTTTTAGGTAAACCCTTCTGTATTTGTTACAATATCTTATTGCTGAATTGACAATTTTTGACAATAGTTTAACCCTCGACCTTTTTTTATTGTGTAGGTCGAGGGAGCAGCAGCTGAGGATGGAAGAAGTCCCTCCATCTGGGATACTTTTGCTCATGCTGGTCTCTCTCTCGCTCTCTCTCTATTTACCACTATCTCTATCTAATAATACGTATAAATAGTTCAGAGCTTAATTATTTTGAATGAGGGTCAAGTACCATATCAAAGGTATATATCAATACAATAATCACATCCATTGAACATAAATACAACTACGAGAGGGTGAACAATGAATTAATTTTAATAGTTTTATGGCGTTCAGATATAAGTTCTCTTAAGAAAAATATCTGTATAATACTAAAGTTACCATATATACTGATGAATAAAATATCTCATGGATTATGCATATACGCTACTTCATTTAGCAGTTACAATTAGGGATGTATGCTGACCGAATGTATCCGTCTGTATTCGGATTCATTTCTGGATATTTGACAGATATTTAATTTCTAACGTATACAGTTTACAATTCGAAAGTGACTATGGATACAGAGACAAATACCGACAAATATACATTTATGTTTTCTTTTTTATATAGAGATGGACTTGGGTGAGACGCGGAGTATACGCGTTTGGTGCTCCATAGTACATTTTAGTTATTTTGAAAATTCAAACAACCGATCCAAACCGCTCAACACGATCTCCATATCGAAATGTGCTTGGAGACCAAATTTTACATTTTTTGAAATTTTTTTACTATTTATTAAGTCACTTTGAAAATCGCTGATTTGGTGGTCCAGAAATTTGTACTGTTTTTTAATAAATAGTAAAAAAATTTCAAAAAATGTAAAATTTGGTCTCCAAGTACATTTCAATATGGAGATCACATCTAACGGTTCAGATCAGTTGTTTAAGAACTTTCAAAATAAAAATATGACGTGAAATACAAATGTGTGGTGCTCTGCGTCTCACCCAAGTCCATCTCTTTTTATATATATCTGGATATCCATTTTAGAGGTCCATGTAGTACCTTAGTTTTGAGATTTTGAATCTAATATAAAATTTTGTTGTCAATCAAATTAATAATTCTTACATCTAATAACTCAATTACATTTACTCACATTTTGTCTTCTTTTAAGACTTATAATTTATTGGTATATTTTGACTAATAGAACAATAATACTTGGTGATTATTTTTTTTGTGAACTGTGTGATAGATCTATTTTAATATCCGAGCTGTTTCCGTGTTCTTTTAATGTATGTTTTTGCATTTGTTTAATGTCCGAGTTGTATCCTATTCCTTCAAATATATGCCTCGTATTCATATCTGTATACATATCTGAAACTAAAAAACAGATATGGATATGGTTTGCCATTATCTGTCTGTATTAAATCCGTTTATTCCCGAATTACAGTGGTAGTATCTTTTGCAATACAGGAAAGATGCCAGACAACAGTACTGGTGATGTGGCTTCAGACGGATATCACAAATATAAGGTACAATGGTATTATCATGATAATCATACCGTTAATGCTGGTAAAGGCTACAATGTTATGTTACCAATGAATTATAGTATTATACATTGATGTTATCTATCTCGATGTTACTGATCAACTGGCCTAAACTTGGTAAACCATAAATTAACTCTAAAAAATACTACAAAAGTTTTTTTGAAATCAAATTGACAGATGGTATGTTTAACATTTTGGGCACTGCATAGAGCTATTAGTTGACTGGCATGAAGTAAATTTAAAAATTTTTCCTACTAAATTTCAGGAAGATGTGAAGTTAATGGCAGATACTGGTCTGGAGGCATATAGATTCTCCATTTCTTGGTCGAGGCTTATCCCAGGTGCCTCTTGCTAAATATTGTAGCCACATTTTTGAAGAGGAGGGTTCAAAATTTCAAATGTCTCCATTGTGCCTCCTCTTATTTTGTGTTTATTTTGACTTTGTTAATTTGATTGTGCAGATGGGAGAGGAGAGGTTAATCCTAAGGGTTTGGAATACTACAATAGCGTCATAGATGAGCTTGTCAAACATGGTTAGTATTTCGGAGAAAGAAGAACAATTAAAGAAAACAATTAGCATCTAATATCTTTGTGCTTTGAAATGCAGGAATTGAAATTCATGTAATGATTTATCAACTCGATCTACCCCAAGTACTTGAAGATGAGTACCAAGGCTGGTTGAGCCCTAAAATCATGTAATTTCTTGGCTTTGTATATATTTACAAAATTATTTTTTAATTATTTGACCAATTAATAGCCCTTTGGTTATATAACTTCTGTTACCTTTTTGTTATTACACAATGGAATTAAAATATGCCCAACTCCAAGCTAAGTTGCAAAAGCTACCTTTCTAATATAACCTCTAATTTATCTTACCTTCTAACAAGTACTAATCCATGGTATACACAGAGAGGATTTCACAGCATATGCAGATGTCTGTTTCCGAGAGTTTGGTGACCGAGTCAAGTACTGGACCACCTTGGCCGAGCCTAATGTTCTAGCCATAGGCAGTTATGACTTGGGCATATTGGCTCCACAACACTGTTCGAATCCATTTGGGCTCACAAATTGCACCATCGGGAACTCTACGGTCGAGCCCTATATTGCCGTTCACAACCTTCTCTTGGCGCATGGCTCTGTTTATAATCTTTACCATTCTAAATATCATGTAATTCTTTATTTCAGACCTCTGATTTAACCATATATTGAATCTTGGGTTGGAACACTGTTTGGTACCAATTTTGTAGAAAATCTGTATTGCTCAACACCTACCGTAGATGTCATAGAATAATTTACCTCTGTATACCAATCAGTAAGTACCAATAGAGGCAGTTTCTTTCTGTACCAGTACATCTCTGGTCTGGTTTATGCTAAAAGCATCTGCATGCAGGAGTTGCAAGGGGGAATGGTTGGGATAAATGTATATTCCTTTGGGATCTATCCATTTTCAGACTCAAATGCTGACAAAGAAGCTGCGCAAAGATTCCGCGATTTCTACATTGGTTGGTCGGTAATCCCTTTTGTTCTGAATTCATTTCTTAGTTTTTTTTTTTACTGTGATTTCTTCATTGGTTGGTAGGTAATCCCTTTTGTTCCAGTTTCATTTCTTAGATACTCGTGACTGCCTATAAATGTTATTTGTTTTCTTTTGTTTTACTAGGTCCTGTTCTTATTCGAAAAAATCCATTCTCCAACCAATTAAAATACTACTAAACACATTTTTGGTATCATTTTTCTGATTCTTGGATTGTCTCTGCATTCCCCCAACAACTTTGGGTGATTTTATAATTGAACAGTCAACTGATGAGGTTTCTTTTCACAATTGAGGAAAAATATCTCAATATATATATATCCTAATGCCTATTGCACTGCCTCCTTGTAGAGTAATACATTTATAGAACCACAAAAGTTGTCTTGTCATGGAGATGAAACTTTCTCGTGTCCAATTTGTTATTTTTTATTATGCAAGTATCTTTCAGGAAAGTTCTTAATAACTCTTGCTATGAAACTATCTAAACTTAGGATCATAGATCCCCTGACTTACGGAGACTACCCTTCAATAATGAAGAAAATAGTGGGTCCCAGACTACCAGTTTTTACGAAGTATCAATCTGAAATGTTGAGGGGTGCTTTTGATTTTATCGGCTTGAATCACTATATTTCTTTCTATATCATGGATGACTCCAATAATACAAACTCGGGCCCACGTGACTTTAATGCCGATACTTTTACTCAAAGTTCAAGTTAGTTATTTTTCTCCTATATTTGAATTTGATTTCTTTTTTTCTTGAGAATGCCTAATTGTAATGGCACGTTTTATGTTGATATCTTTTTATGCAGCTAGCAGGAATATAACGCCAGGTGGCCAGGTAATATTCCTAGAAAATACATGGTTTTTTTCATAATTTCTAAGTTTGAATAAAGTTTATGTTGTTTAATTGCTATTTTATTATTTTAATTACCAGTACATCCCCGATCCAAGTGATTTTGTGCCTGATCCAGATGGTTTGGAGCATATGCTAGAATACTTAAAAGCAACTTATGATAATCCTCCTTTATATGTTCAGGAAAATGGTTAGTTTTATTAATTAAATATACCAGTATCCATTTAATAAGTTGTGGTTTATAGAAATAAATAAATCATTGGTTCCTCAATTAGACTTCAATTTTGGATTCTCATTTTAAACCTTTTCAAGTTTCAAGTTATACTGCCTTGATATATATTATCCACAATTTTTGTAATTAGGATTGGGATTGACAACTAAGAGCAGTTTAGAGGATAAAAAGCGGATTGAATTTATAAGAAGTTATGTTGGAAGCACTCTTACTGCTATCAGGTAATGAACCATTTACTTTTCCTTGTGTTGTCATTTGTGCCACAAGTAGATATCAAAAATATGATTCATATCCAAGGGCAAATTCAAGATTGTTGTCGGAGGGAGGGGACAGGTGAAATAGCGAATCAGGTTTAAATAACTAATCAGATACTAGATAAAAAACAATGTTCTAACTTATAATCCAATATTTGGACTTCTAATTCTAACTACCAATCTGAATTCAAGAAATTTATTCTAATAAGAAGAGGGCAAAGTTGGTCCGAGTCTACATATCTCCATAAAATTTCATACCCCTGAAAATTTAGAAATCACACCTATGTCCCTAATATTAATTACGGTGCTTATTAGTAGTGTCCTTTAACTTCCAAATTTCATACTCAAATGATGGTTTCCAATCTATTACTGGGCAATATTGTTAGCCTTAAAATAATTCAGAGAAACCATCAATTATCTTAATTAGTTATACATTGCTTGATTTACAGGAATGGTGCAAATGTAAGAGGATACTTCGTATGGTCTTTCATAGATGTTTTTGAATTTCTTGCGGGTTATGAGACGGCTTTCGGGTTACACTCGGTTGATTTCGAGTCTGAAGAGAAGACCAGAAAGCCAAGGCTCTCTGCTCATTGGTACTCAAATTTCTTAAAAAATAATGGCACTATTTCAACAACTGATTTGTCAGATGAAGGTTACTATGCTGAACAATAATCTCTGGCCTTTTTCGTATGAATAAGGAATTCTCTCTCAATAACAAGCTTGGCAGTTGCTGCCAAGTTAATGTATATATATAAATTTGTCATAAATTACTAATTAAAAAATAATGCAAAATGTTATATGTATAAATTTTGTCATAAATTTTGTTACTTAATATTAAGTACCAGAAGCAGTACTTGCTATAATTTTTTTAATTTGTAAAAATAAAGTTTTTTGAAGGACAAATGAAAGATTGTTTATGCTGCTGTGATGATGCAATAAATCTAGATTTTTGGTTGATTGGACCAGAGTGAAATGTCCTCGTCGTATAATCCCCACCATCATAATATATTAGTGCGAATTTTTAAATGTGACCCACCTCTTATGAATTTTGAAATGGATCAAATAAGTGTAACTAAAATTAATCTGCAATAATTAATCCGACCAGTATTACATCTGAGAGAACATTTAGAGAATTTTTGAGAGAGACTGTATCTGTATTCGTATCCGACCAATATCCGATTCGTATCTGTATCCATTTAATATCCGATCCGTATCAATTTCCATTTAATATCTTATCCGTATCCATATCTGAGACTATCTGTATCCATATCCGAAAAATTATAACAGATAAGGATACGGTATGACCACTATCCGATCCGCATCCGACCATTTACACCCTATCTCTCAGGTAGTTAAGTATTAACTATCTAAGGGACCACTAACTTCTTGAAAAGACCACTAACTACTTGGAGAATCGCCTATATTTGAAAAAAATTACAGCTGACGCTCGAATGTATGAATATTATTCATACCTAAGGAATTAAGTATTAAAAAAAAAAAAAAACCTGGACATCAACTTTCTTTTCTGTTTAATTATACATCCACCTTTTATACATTTTAATTTAGAGGTGGTTTTTCTTTTCTCTGTTTAATCTTGTCAATATTTCTCATGATTTATGAGAAATTTTGTGAATATAAAACCACGAACGTCTTCAACGTAATTTTCACTTTCAAGTTTCAAATAAAATCCATGATGAAGTATTTTCAGGTTCTCTTTCATACAAGTATTCATACCTCGTGGTACAAGTATTCATCCTCGTCGAGAAAGTATTCATATCTTGTCTTGCAAGTATACTTTAAATCCTTGTCATTTAATTATTTGAGATACTACAGTTGTCATCTTCTGTTGGCATTTTTTTTTTTTTTGAAAGAATATAGTTAACAACTAGAATTCTTTTACAAGTAACCCACCCATTAATTGTGTGTTGTCCTGTGTTAAGGACTAGATAGAGTGAGAAAAATGACATGGCGAAGTCGGTTTTATTATGGAACGACATGGTTGCAACACAAAACGGCACGGTATGTGCGTGTGTCGGTAATTATATGTCGTGACCGTTATGCGAGACGTGTAATTAGGGTCATTATATCTTGACTAGATGGTAAATCTTAAAAATAAACTAATATAAATTATGATTAAATGGTCACGCGAGTAATATTTGGTCATGGCACATTAACACGATGTGACTATCTCTTGACATTTTGATCATAGTACGACACAGTACATAAAAAAATAACTTGTTCACAGCACAATACAGTTCAAGATCAAAGTCACAACATATTAATCATAAAACATGGCACGGCTCGACACTTTTTTTTTTCCACACTAGGCCTAGGTGCGATTTTTTATGTTTTGCTGTTGCGTTCTTATCACGGTGGTGCAAAAAGACGAAAACAATCATCTACATTGCATGGTTCGCTAGATTTGCTGACATGTAAGGTGTGTGAATAATTTTCGTTTTTTTTTTTTATTTATTGACTTGTGTGGTACCTGTTTTCTATGGTCTCTTTCTAGACTTTTCATCTTTACTGCCTCAGCTCTTTTGTGTCTATAAATACTCGCTGTTATAATCCTACGACCTTACCACAAAAAAAAAAAAGGGACAGAAATGGAACTTGAAAGGAGATTGTGTTCCTTAGTTGGTGTCCTTTTCTGCTTGTTTGTACTGGTAAAAGCCACTGGCTTGGAATTTACACGGTCTGATTTTAAAAGTTCACCCCCCATTAATTGTGTGTTGTCCTGTTGCATGCGTTCTATATAATCAGTGGTGCAAAAAGACGAAAACAAAATCTACATGGTTCGCTAGATCTACTGACATGTAATTAGGTGTGTGACTTGTCGTGCTTTCTATGGTCTCTTTCTAGACTTTTGATCTTTACTGCCTCGGCTCTTTTTTGTCTATATATACTTGCTGTTATAATCCTAGCTACAACCTTTATCAAAAAAGAAAAAAGAAAAAAAGAGGATGATGCTGTAATGTTGAACGCATATGCCATTAAGAATTTCTAAATAACCAAATTTTTTTTCGATCCTAATTTTCTTCCTTCTATGAAATTAAAATCTAATTATATAAATACAATTCATCTAATATTCTAATAGTATTTTTATTAGTCAAACATATAAGAGTACGGATGAAGATGTAACCGATTACCTTTTTAAATAATTAAAACAAAATAAAATTGTATATATATAGCTTTGGGGTTATCTTTTTTTTTTTTTGAAAAATACTGACAGCGACTGTCAGTGTCACAGTGTCTGAAATTATAAAAAAAAAACAAAAAAACAGAAAAGAATACATCCAACAACAAAAACAACAGCTACCAAGGCCTCTCTAACACAATCTCCACCACAACTTTGCGTCTTGCAAGATGTTCTCCTCCACTGCCTTAATCGGTACCTCTTGCCCTTCAAAAATCTTTTTATTCCGTTATTTCCAGATGGACCAGCAGGTTGAGACAAAGTAAGCCTGCCACTGCTTCTTCCTCAAACCAGCTGCAGTTGCTCTAGAAATCGAAACTTGACAAGTCCCCTATACCGATACATTGACATGCATAACCATTACACCTAGAATAGATGCCATTTCTGGTCCACACTCTTATTGCTTTTGGACATTGAAAAAACAGATGCAATCTCGACTCAACTTCCCCCATGTTACAGGACTCACAATTCGGGGATATATCAAAACCTCTTCTCACCATCATCTCATGAGTGAGCAACCTATCCCTGAGCAGCAGAAAAACAAAAATGTGCACACTCGGTGGAACCTTATAGCTCCAAATTGTATCAAACGGCCATTTAATTTTACCACCTCTTGTCAACATTGTGTACGCTGACTTTGCTGAGTAGACACCTCATAAATTTAAATTATATATGTTGAAAACTAGGGTTGGAAATAAAAAATAAGCCAAGTTTTGATTAAAATTTTCTAAAAATTCAAGTTACTGCCCTAGTTATATCTGTTTTACAGGTAATCGAGTATTTAGAGTTTAATGGAGCAAAAACGGGCGATTTCCAGCAAGTTAAGGCGAAGAAATGAACCACTGCATATTCATTGCGGGCCCGTAGTCCAACTCTTGCGGCCCATAGCAAGCAAGCCAGCAGATCGATCTCTGCGCATATTCATTGCGGGCCCGTAGCCCAACTCTTGCGGCCCACAATCACCCTCCAGATTTCTGCGCAACATGATGATTTTTTCCACACCTTGCGGCCCGCAATCACAAGCTTTGCGGCCCGTAATGGATTCGGTTTAGAACCCGTTTTAGATATTTTTAGTTGGTTATTTTGGGATTTTGGAGGGGGATATAAAAGGAATGTTGCAGAACAGAATAGGGACGTTTTTGAGAGAGTTATTTTCTGATTTTGAACAAGAAAAAGCTAGAAGAGAGAAGAAGGAAGGAGAGATCATCATTGATCAATCGGTTTTATTATTTTCTTTCCTTTGGAACTCTTTTATTCATTTGATTTGATTTGTATCTTAGCCATGGTTGGCTAAGGGCTTTTCTAGGGTTGATTAGGGCTGTACTTGAAACTTTTGTTATGATTTAGTTGGTTTTATTTTATATGTTCTTGTTCTTTGTTGTGATCTATTCTTTATTTTAATTGATTGTGAGGACTTAATCGAAATTGCATGAAACCCTAGGATTTGGTATTTACAATTGAGAAATTGAATATTAGGTCCAGACCATAAAGAATAGGGTATTTGATAGGCTAGGTACCGAGAGGTGATGCTTGTCTTATATGGGCTTTACCCAATAGTTTAGATAAATTGTGCCAAGTACCGAGAGGTGAAAAATGGTTTTCTGAGTTATTGGGACAGTAAAGACTTAATGACTTTAGATTAGAGTAGCTAAGTACCGAGAGGTGAAGTTTATTCTAATTTAAAGATGGTACTAATATAAAGATATCACTTTGTACCTACAATACCTAACTGTGCCTTCATAAATATTAGAACAAAATTTATAAACCAATTAGTCGTGACATTAGTGGATAGGAATCCTAAGAAACCCTAATTCCTCATACTTGATAAAAATCAGATTTTCCTTTAAAGACTTTAGTTTAATTCAACTTAATCACAATCAATCAACCTTTGAACAAATAAATTTCTTTCTACTTGCTTTTACTAAATTAAATTGATAGGTTAGATTTTGATATTCCGACTTGTCCCTGTGGAGACGATCCTTAAATACTACTTGACTAGGTTGTACACTTGCAACCGAATTGAGTATCAACTAGGATTTATTACTTGTATTGTAATAATTAACATCAACACCATTTGACTCCCATGCCCACACTAACCGATTATTCCTGTTAAGCTCAGTAGACATAGTAAACAAATGATTGATTGATTGTAAAGTTCCCCAAAAGAAAGAACCTATGCAGATCCACCTCCTCATGCCATCTTGAGCATCAGGTTTCTGCTTGAGAAGTTTCAGTCCACAAACAACTCAAGTTAGTGTACAAAGCACGTCTTTGTATCGTTCGATGGTGCCATCGACGTTCTTCTTGACTTTAAAGATCCACTTACATCCAATGACATGATGATCAGGATGAGATGGTACGAGGACCCATGTACCATTTTTAGCTAAATCATTAAGTTCTTGAGACATTGCTTGACGCCATTCAGGATGTTGATTAGCTTGAGTAAAGGAGGTAGGTTCATCAAGAGAAGAAGAAAGAGAAGGAAGAGGGTGGTTGGTTGTGAGATACGTGACATGATCGGAAAAATTCTTGGATCTCCTAGTATTATCACGCTATCGTGTAGTCATAGGATGAGTCGAGGCAGGAACCCGAGGAGAATTGGAGGTGGAAGATTGAATAGGAGTGGTCTCTGTTTGAGCTGCACCAGCGCTACTGGAGATGTCTTGGACCAAAGGAATTGGAGGCAGAGGGAGCAATGCAGCGGGAGAAATTGTTTGAAGGGGTCCTGGATCTGCTACAACAGAGGAGGGAGCCGCTGGAGGCCTTGGGCACCTGGAGTATGTGCGAATGGGATCAGCTCCAGCCTGGGTTGGAGGTGACAAGGGCATGGAGCCAATCAGAAGTGGAGGAGGCATAGAAGGGGTCGGATCCGTTGCAACTACAGTTGGACCCAACGGAACTGTGTTCTGCTACTGCCGAGTAGAGAAGGGATCATCTGCGGCAGGAGGTATCTGACCAATGTGCTGCTCCTGTAAAGAAATAACAGGTGCAGGCAGAATAGGGTTCCATGTGTGCAAATCAATGTGGTCAGATGGCCGAAAATCAGATGTAGTAGATGATTGAGCAAAGGGGAATTGAGACTCATTAAACTGAACATTTCTACTCACATAAATTTTATTTGTTTGAAATATGCAAGCATTTGTATCCTTTTTGTGATTGACAATATCCCAAGAAAACTCAAGGTAGAGCACAGAATTGAAGCTTGTGAGAGTTATAAGGTCGAATTAAAGGATAGCAAAGGCATCTAATAACCCAAAAGAATTTGTAGTCCGAATTTTGGTGAAAGAGAAGGGTATAAGGAGGTGTATGAGGTAGTGTGGAGGGAGGGAGACGGTTAATGAGAAACACCACACTTTGGAAAACATGGTCCCAAAAATGCAAAGGAATAGAGGCATTCGAAATAATTGCAAGACTTAATTCTACAATGTGACAGTGTTTTCTTTTGGTAAGACCATTTTGCTCGAGGGTGTAGGGGCATGAAGTTTGGTGAACGATCTGAGGAAAAAGGTGGGAGAGAGGTTTATATTTGGTACCACCATCTGTTTGAAGAATTTTAATAGTAGAGCTAAAGAGATTCTTAACTTGGACTTTAAATTTTACACATCCACAAGCTCATCTTTAGTATGAATAAAGTAAATTCAAGAAAATTGAGAAAATTCATCAATAAAATGCACATAGTAACGAAAACTGTTCTTTGAAACAATCGGGGAAGGACACTATAAATCCGAGTGAATTACATGTAAAGGAGATGTAGCAAGAGAGTGAGAAGTAACAAAAGGCAAAACATGGGCCTTAGCTTTACAACATGCATCACAAATCTCCAATTTATTTGATGTAATAGGCAAACTATGTGCATTTATGAGAAAATGAGTGGTAGAAGGAGACGCATGCCCGAATTTTGCATGCCACATAGATGCAGATACACATTCTCCAACCAATGCTTGAGGGGAAAGGTGAAGGTTGTATAATCCATTAGTGAGAGAAGCCCGAAGTAGAGGAAGCTTCATGTGGAGGTCCTTTATCACACAAAAAGAAGGGTGAAATTCAATAAAGGCTTCATTATCTTTAGTGAATTGAGAGATGCTAACAAGATTTTTGGTAATTTGGGGAACATGCAACACACTATTCAATTTCAAGGACCTAGAGGAAGTAGGCAATAAACAAGAGCCAAGATGTTGAATAGAAAGATTAGAACCATTACCAACTTGTAAACAATCATTGCCACTATAGGGAGTGAAGGATGAGAGATTGTTTATATTGGATGTGACATGGTGAGTCGCTCTGAAATCAAGAAACCAATCTTCACTTGGAGATAAGGTGACGGCACTGTAGAGAGCTTGAGGGGTAGGAGAAGGATAAGCAATGTTGTCAAACTGGTACCAACAGTCAAGGGCCTCATGACCTCTCTTTTTGCACACTTGACACAGTGGACGGTCACTGGATTGGTGAGATTGTTGAGAAATTTCAGAAGAGGCATAGGCTCGGCCAGCATTGAAATAGCTTGAATTGGGACCTGGGCCAAGAACAGAAGAAGATCCACGGCCTGCTTGATAGGAATAGCCACGACCTGCTGGGCCTTGCTGAGAATAAGAACGGGCCTGCTGAGGATATTTGCCTTTGTTGCGTCCCCTACCTTGACCCTTGCCAGATGAGGCATGAAGTGCCACCAAATCCGATCCAGTAGAAAGAGAAGCAGAAGTCGAATTTTGAGAGGAGAGAAAGGCCTCATGAGAGAGAAGAAAGGCGTGAAGGTCAACGAGAGAAATAGGTGCAGCTCGAGTAGTAACGGCTACCACAAAGGAGTTGTAGTCAAAACCAAGGCCACTGAGGATGGATCGAACCAGATCGGAGTCAGGCACAGGATCATCGGAGGCCGCAAGCTGATCGGCAATGCATTTCATGTGCTCAAAATACTCACCACATTTCTGAGTGCCACAAATTGAGGATTGAAGAGCACAACGAAGCTCCATGATACGAGTGCTAGAAATAGCTGAGAAGGTCTGATGCAAGGAAGTCCAGAGATCACGAGAGTTCTGACATTTGACATACTGAGACAAAATGCCCTCTATAAGTGTAGTGCGAAGCCATCCAAGCAAGAATCGGTCTTGGAGATGCCAATTGAAGAAAGACGGATTGGTGGAAGAAACACCATTAGTGACTAGAACCTTCTTAGGAGGTGAAACCGAGCCATCAAGAAACTTTGTGAGACCTAATCCATCAAGAATAGGCTCAACCTGCGATCGCCATGTTAGGAAGTTGTCTCGGTTAAGCTTGGTGGATACAGGTAATGTAATATGAATCACAGAATCAATGGGAGCGGAAGGGGGGGGATTGGAAACCTTGCTAGAAGCCATGAGAGGGTTTGAGAAGAACTTAGAGAGAAAGAAAGGTTCTTGATACCATGATAGAGAAGATAGAATATAGGAATGAATAAACTGAATTGTATTTTCATCATCATAATCAATTACATTGTCAGGCCTTATATAGGCAACAGTTATCCAGAGAGTCAAACCAGAAAACAGAACATAAAAGCTAACTGAATAACTGAAATAACAGAATATAATAACTATTCTTAACATGATTTTTAGGGAAATCAAAGTTTCTTCATCCCCACTAGCAATGATTGGAGAAAGGGGATCTCCTTGCCTTAATTCTCTCTCATGATCAACGTAATTTGTAATCTCATCATTTACAATAACTCTTGAACTTGCTGTTTCTAAGAGTGATCGAATCCAACTCAACCATCTTGATGGAAAACCTCTTGCCTCCATCACATTTATAAGAAACTCCTAACTCACCGAGTCAAAGGCCTTCGCAAAGTCGATTTTGATAAAACCGATCCCTTACTTGACATAGAGATGATGAAAGATCTCACGAGTGGTATTGAAGTTTTCAGCTATTTGTCTCCCTTTATCAAAAGCAGTTTGATTCAGAAAAATCAGTGTGGGTAGTCTAGATCCAAGCCGGTTAGCTAGCAATTTAGAAATGATCTTGGGTATTAGCACTACTACAGAATAAGTGATTATACACGGACATAAACAAGTGAGCTACACGGATTTCCTGCCGCGTGGAATGCCACGGTGTAGAAATCCTTATATATATACACACGGATATTTATCGTGTACAATTACTAATAGCTACACGGATTATTACGTAAAGTGCCGTTCACAAATCCTTGACACTGGCGCTATCCATAACCGAGCTTTATGGATTATTACATAAAAAACATTGTACAATTAGATTTCTACACGATTATTTAGCTAAATGTCAATGTAGCTCTCTTATTTTTTTATGTATTAATTTTTTTGAACTTTTTTTTTTAATATTGAAAAACCTTTCTACACGGACATCTAGCTACATTTTCGTATAGCTCTCTTATTTTTTAATATTTTTTAATATGGAAAAACCATTCTACATGGATATATAATTAAATATCCGTGTAGCTCTCTTATTTTTTTAATATTTAATTTCATGTATTAATTTTTAAAAAAAATTTTAATGTAAAACATTTCTATACGGACATCTAGCTACATTTTCATGTAGATCTCTTATTTTTTTAATATTTTTTTAATATTTAATTTTCTGTATTAATTTTTTTGAATGTTGAAAAACCTTTCTACATGGACATCTAGCTACATTTTCGTCTCCATAACCGAGCTTCACGGATTATTACATAAAAAGCCGTATACAATTAGATTTCTACACGGTTATTTAGCTAAATGTCTGTGTAGCTCTCTTATTTTTTTGTATTAATTTTTTTTGAATTGTTTTTAATGCTGAAAAATCTTTCTACACGGACTTTTAGCTATATTTCCTTGTAGCTCTCTTATTTTTTAAAATTCTTTTAATGGTGAATAAATCTTTCTACACAGACTTTTAGCTACATTTCCGTGTAGCTCTCTTTTTTGTAATATTTTTTTAATTTGAAAAAATATTTTTACACGGATATATATTTAAATATCCGTGTAGCTCTCTTATTTTTTAATTTTTTTTAATATTTAATTTTATGTATTATTTTTTTTCTTTATTTTTTGATGGTGAAAAACCATTCTACAAGGATATTTTTTAAATGTCTGTGTATAATTGAGCTACTATTTTTTTTGGCTAGCCTCTAGTTTTGCTAGCAATTTAAAATTAGATCAATTTCAGAACAGAGAATTTCCAAAATAAGAATACCAAAACTGCTAAATTTTGGAAATTTCCAAATTATATAAAAAATTAATACAAAATTCATGTACACTAAATTATACAAATCCATATTCTGGTTTACAAAATTGTTTTATAAAAAAGTCTGCCCACATACATCTACACTAATCTAACTGCTCCTTGAAGTAATTCTTTGACTTTGCTGAATACTACAAAAAATTCAAAACATGCAAGTTACAAAAATATAGCAACTACATCTCTGTTTTGCTTTATAGAAATAAATTATTGCAATTATAACAATGCAATTAATAAAACAAGTTTAGAGGAAATCAATATTAATTGTATGGACAAGTCAAGGAAAAACATATGAATTACATAGTGGATATGCTGGCCATTGGAATTGTATGCGCTCAACAAAGTGAAACATAAAAATCATTGTGTAATAACCGCATTCCCAACTACCAATCTGTTGTAGGCACTGAAATTTACATTCAGCAGCCTATGTCGGAATGACAATAAATTTTTGAACCCAAAAATATGAAATATTAATTTATATTGTGCTCACCTCCAACCACTTCCCATGCATTTTATTTTTTTGCTTGCCCGTGCTTTGCACTCCACCCTCTTTAACATATTGCAAAAATTTACTGAAAACAACGATTTTCAAACTAGCTTAATAAATAGTAAAAAAATTTAAAATTTGGTCTCCAAGTAGATTATAATATAGATTAAATATCTAACGGTTTGGATTTGTTGTTTGGATATCACAAAATAAAAAAAAGGGGCGGCAGCACCTTGGGCAGAAATGCTGCCGGTAGTAAATTAGCCGAACCATATATATATATATATATATATATATAGAGGTAGGCTAATATACAATCGATTGTTCCTGAGGTCCAATACAACTAAGTCATTTTCTGATTTTTAAAGTCCAAATGATCGATCCAAACTGTTCATCTTGTTCTCCATATTAATATGTGCTTGGAGACCAAATTTTACATTTTTCTGATTTTTTTTTACTATTTATTAAGCCACTTTGAAAATCTCTGATCCAACGGTGACTTCTGATTTTACTGTTTTGTTAACCAACCGTTGGATCAGCAGTTTTCAAAGTAGCTTAATAAATAGTAAAAAAATTCAGAAAAATATAAAATTTGGTCTCCAAGCACATATTAATATGGAGAACAAGATGAATGGTTTGGATCGATCATTTGGACTTTAAAAATTGAAAAATAAATTGATTGTACGAGACCTCAGTAACAATCGATTATATATTAGCCTACCTCTATATATATATATATATATATATATATAGAGGTTGGCTAAGATCAAAGTGGTAGTTCCTGAGCTTTGGTACTACCAATTCGTTTTTCAATTTTTGAAGTTCAAAACGTTGATCTAAACCATTCAAGTTGTTCTCCATATTAAATTGTGCTTGGAGACCAAATTTTATATTTTTCTGAATTTTTTTATTATTTATTAAGCCACTTTGGAAATCACTGATCCAGCAGTGGCTTAACAAAACAGTAAAATCAGAAGCCATCGTTGGATCAGCTGTTTTCAAAGTGGCTTAATAAATAGTAAAAAAATTTAGAAAAATATAAAATTTGGTCTCCAAGCACAATTTAATATGGAAAACAACTTGAACAGTTTGGATTGACGTTTTGAACTTCGAAAATTGAAAAACAAATTGGTAGCACCAAAGCTCAGGAACTATCACTTTGATCTTAGCCAACCTCTCTCTCTCTCTCTATATATATATATATATATATATAATTTTTTGATATAAATATCCATCATCTTCCTTCCTCCAACCAACAGATGATTGATTTCTTCTTCTCGACCATTTTTATACCGCTAAAAATAATTACACATAAATCATTTATTTATATTACATGCAAACTACATACAAATAAATTACTAGATAAATCATTTATTTATACTACAATTACTACATAAACTATTTATGCTACTAAAAAAAATTACACATCAACCATTTTTTTAATACTATATGTAAATAAATTACTATATAAACTATTTTTTATACTACAATTACAACATGAACCATTTATGAAAAAAAATATATAGAGACCAAACAGTGCATCCAGTCATGAGAAAAAAAAAACATTCTTGGGATCTTCTGTGGCAGAAATTGTGCAGCAATCTTGAAGAATTGGAAAAACTGAAAAAAGAAAAGATAAAAGGTAAGACCGTATGGTCCCTACGGTATGGAGAAATGCAATTTTGGAGACTGTAGGGACCATATGGTCCTTATGGTTTTTCAAAGAAAAAAAATAATCATATTGGTAACGTAAATTTCATTTAATTTTTTATGGTTTATAAAAAAATTATAATTATAATGGTGAATAATATAAATTTTTCATAATATTTATTAAAATATGAGGAGCGTTTAAATGCCTCCATTTTTAGTGCTTCCATCATTTCTCCATTTTTAGAAAACTTTAATAATTAAAAATTTGAAACTTAAAAGTCAAAATAAAACTGTTGGATATGATCTACATCATTTTATCTATGCACATGTAAAATATTATTGCATTTCAACTTTGTTTTGGTTGTCATCAAGAGAATATAAAAAGATGTATTAATGTGGATAATTTATAGTCGTTGATTTTTTAACTTATTAATTCACATAAAACAAAATTGAAATGTGATAATATTTTATGAGCATATAGAGAAAATAATATATATCATATCTAATGGTTTTATTTTGACATTTATAATTTAAATTTTGAGTTATTTATGTTTTTAAAAATGGAGGCATGATGGAGGCATTTGAACCTTTTTCTTAAAATATATGGTATATATCTACTATTCAGATATGGATAAATTAAAATGTAAAATCATATCAGTATTCTTATCCGCACAGATATTTAGATATTGGATATCCACATTTAAGTTTTCGAATACAAATCCGATGTTATCCATACCGTCTACATCAAGTATCAATGACTTTTTTTTAGAGAGGAGCCCGTAGGCATATCAATTACTTTGTGTGGTTGGAATCAGTTGTACCTCTGTATCAATGGCTTTTTTTTGTTTTGTTTTTACTGAGAGAAGCCCGGATCCGTCTCCTCCCAGCTACCTGACTCAAGACAATTGAAAGGAACGGATCAGTTAGTGTCTATTTGGATAGCGCAGGGTCCAGCATTATTTGTGCTTTGAGAGCTGTGTCAAATTAAAAAGAACGATCCTGGACCGTCCGATTTAATTGTATGAGGAGATGTGATTTCGAGAAGCCCGTAATGGCTTAATATACAGCCCAGCCCAGTCCCCTACTCAATTGCATTTCCACCACACCCGCCTTATCAAATATTTTCTCTCTCTAGAGTTTCTCTAAAGATGGAAGGCGCAAGAGCACGCTTCTTGTTCATCGCAGTATTGTTTTGTTTGGTTGTACTGCAGAGAGCGGTTGGCTTGGAGTTCACTAGGTCGGATTTCCCTTCTGATTTTGTGTTTGGCTCTGCTACCTCCGCTTATCAGGTTTTCATAATTTGTCCATTCTTTTTTCCCGAATTTTTTGATAGCAAGGTGTGAATTTTTGATCCAATGTTGAAGCTGTATTCAGTTTAAAATTTTAGCCCATGATGTTCCGTAGAAAGTAGAGATCTCACACCTAAGTAATTTCTTATGAGTAAAACCATAGTAGGAATTATTGGTATCAGGATCGGGATCAGTCTCGACTGATGCCGATACTGGAACGGTGTATCGGCCAGTATCAATCAATATGGATCAGAATATCAGACATTTTTGCTAAAAGCTTGTTTTACACTAAAAAAATAATTTGTCAATAATTTATGATTAGATAAATTATTACAATAAAAAATACAATATAATACAAGTATTAAAATTATAAACACACTATTTCACTGCCAGAAATTATGTTGTGCTAGCTAGATCACTTCATCATCATCTGTATTATGATAAAAAATGGTGATAATCACGAGTTCAAAGTTGGCAACATGTTCTATTTAAAGTTTGGATGCATAGTTTGGCAGCATGCTAATCACGGGTTCTAAGTTTGGATGTGACGGGTTCTCAGCATAGTTGATACTTGATACTTTATTTAATCAATGAATGTGACGAGTTTTCAGCATGTGCATAGTTTATACTCTATTTAATCAATCACAGGTTCAAGTTTTCAGATGGATAATGACTAGAATCGGACCAAAATAGTAGAAATTGGACAAAAAATAGAAAATTCGTCAGTATCAGCTTAGTATCAAATCAGTGTCGGCCGATAATTCCTACTATGAGTAAAACTACATGTCACAGATTCATTCGTGATTTGGATTCATATCTCTATTTCTTATGAGTGAAACTACAGTAATATGCATGCTACAGATCGATTAGTGATTTTTCATTCATCTCTATTTTTTTAGGAATCAACTAACTATCTTTCAGTCAATTTTTTCCATTCATCCCCCAGTCATTAACTACTTGTGGGGACCATTAACTAATTGAACTTCATTAATTACTTGGGGACCACCTAATATTTAATAGATTTTATAACAGATGCGTGCAAATATGGATACCCATGCGCACAAATGTTAATATATAATATATCAAGTATTCATACCTAAGATACCAAGTATTTCGGAATAAAAAAATGGACATATCACACACACATCTTTTACACGTTTTTAGAGTTGGGTTTTTTTTTCTTCGTTCAATTTCATCAATATTTATGATGATTTGTGAGAAAATTTGTAAATTTTAAACCATGGACATCTTCTACATACTTTTCTCTTTCAAATGAAATTCATGATAACATACTTTCGGGTTATCCGTCGTGCAACTATTCATACATTGTCGTGCAAGTATTCATATATTGCCATACTATTCATATCTTATTGAGCAAGTATTCATACCTCGTAATGCATTACCTATGGGGACTGCTAATTAAGTGGGGGATCACTAATTAGTTAGGTAACTACCTAATATTTGATAGATTTTACAACTGTCACATGTAAATATGGATACATATGCGCACATGTGTTAATATATAATATGGCTGTGGCTAATTTGCTGCCGGCCTTTTTTTTTATTTTGTGATGTCCAAACAACAAATCCAAACCGTTAGATGTTTAATCTATACTATAATCTACTTGGAGACCAAATTTTACATTTTTTGGAATTTTTTACTATTTTTTAAGCTGGCTTGAAAACCGCTGATTCAGTAAATTTCTGCAGCATTGAAAACAATGTTTTTCAAACCAGCTTAAAAAATAGTAAAATAATTTAAAAAAATGTAAAATTTGGTCTCCAAGTAGATTATAGTATAGATTAAACATCTAACGTTTGGATTTGTTGTTTGAATATCACAAAATAAAAAAAAGATCGGCAGCAAATTAGCCGGACCCTATATAATATATCAAGTATGAATACTTACGCGACGGAAAACTCAAAAATACTTCATCATAGATCTCATTTGAAAGAGAAAATTATATAAAAAATGTCTGTGACTTTAGATTCGCAAAAAAATTCAAAGATTGTCAGAAATATAGGCAACATTAAAATAAGAAAAAAAACCGTAAAATGTGTAAAAAATGAGCATGTAATAAGAAAAATTGTTTAAAAAAATACTTGATATCTTACATATGAATACTTACTATAATAGATGTTAATATGTGTGTGTATAAGTATACATATTTATGCGCATCAGTTGTAAAGTTTTTCAAATATAACTGGTTTCCCAGTTAATTAGCGGTTTCTCACATTATTAATGATTGATATACGTTTTCTTTTGTCTTTTGTGTTGGAAGTTGTCGTTTCCTCATATAATTAATAATTGGGAGATGGATAGGGGAAATAAACTGGAAAAAATAAATCTTTATTCATTTTTTTAGTATGAAAAATTTACATTTTTTTTAACCATTCAAAAACAGTGATTTACATATATATATATATTTTTTATCATCTCAATACATTTTCATAGGGAAATCATGTTTAATTAACAGTTCGGATGAATCCGACTATTTGAACTTTAATTGTAGAGAAATCAATCCAAAGCACGGATCGATATGTAATATGCATATTAGCATTGTCTTACTCAATTTTATACTGGAAACCTCAATAAAGTGAATATTCGCTTTCTGTTGCCTCAAGTGGCAATTCTATGAAGGAATTGGGAGTGGTCCGATGGGCATATGACCAAATTCTGTTGAATGTTAGGTCAGAGTCGTTTCATTTTTATCAAGATTTGCGCGGCCAACTATAAGATTTGTGTAGTTCAAGTGCACGTGAATCTTGATGTAGATCAAACTGTTCTGATCGGAGATCATACTAAATTTGGTCCGATGCCTACCCCCCTCTCCCAATTACTTTCCATAAATACTTTGGGCCCATGTTCAGTAATTTTGTAAAAGGGCACAGTAGGTAATAATTAATTTTGAACATTAATTACAAACCACAGTGAGGAAAGTTGTTGAGCTGAAAATTGAACATTTCCAAACTTTACAGATTTAATAACTTTTTTCTTGGTTTAGCATACAACATTTTAAGTAAACCCTTATTTATTTGTTACAATATATTATTGCTAAATTGACAATTTTTTACATTAATTAGTTTAACTTTGCTAATTTTTTCTGATAGACCCTCGATCTTTTTTTCTATTGTGTAGGTGGAGGGAGCTGCAGCTGAGGATGGGAGAAGTCCCTCCATCTGGGATACTTTTACTCATTCTGGTCACTCTCTCTCTCCCTCTCTTTCTCTATTTACCACTATCACTATCTAATACGTAGCAATAGTTCAGAGCTATTTTTTTTTTAATAAGGGTCAAGTATCATATCAATACAATAATCACATCCATTGAACATAAATAGAACTACGACGGTGACAGTGAATTAATTTTAATATATTTTTATGGGGTTCAGATATAAGTTCTCTTACGAAAAATATCTGTATGATACTGATGAATAAAATATCTCATGGATTATGCATATACACTACATCATTTAGCAGTTACAATTGGGGATGTTTGCTGAACGAATATATCCGTTTGTATTTGAATTCATAGTAGGCAATATCAGGCCGATACGTATCGGTATCGGCCGAGTCCGATCCGATACCGAGCCGATACTGATGGATTTTCCTTTTTTGGTCCGATTTCTGCTATTTTGGTCCGATACCCAACTATCACGTAGCAGTAAAAGGTTTATATATACTAAGTACCCGTGATTAAATAGAATTCCATATAAAAAGGTTTAGAAATGGAGAAGGAATGTGAAATTGAGTAATATGCCTTTACCACGTGCATGTTACGAACTAAATAGTAAATAGAAGGTGTTTTGGCTATAACTGAGTTCGTTTCTTTATTCTTTCAATAAGGAATATGATGCTATTTGCCTGATTTCAAAGTTCAACAAAATCTCAAATTCAATTCTCAATGATCGGTCAGGTACTTGATGAAATACCAAATAAGCACAATTACAAGCCATATTTAAAAATTAAATAAAATAAAAGATTTGGTGATTGTTCAAATACATAACAAATGCTGTATAGTTTATATAACCTTTGAAAATTACATTTTGTCTGGGACAAAATGACAATTTCTTAAATAACCATCTGTTACAATGCATTAGGCCAGCAGTCGTACGTATACCCTTTCTCCCTCATGAAATTGCTTATTGTACTCAATGACACTCATAAATTATTTCAATCTAGATAAAATAATATAGAACAGAAGTTTCAAACATAACAATAACAACCTAATTAATGAATGTTATTATCTAAAAAGTTGAGATCTAAGTCTCATCATAGAATTGTCCAGTGATCCCTCCTTCAGCCAAAGCAACCATCATGACATAGTTTTTTTTATCAAGGTTCACTGCCAATTAAAAAGGTTCAGAAATGGAGAAGGGATGTGAACTGTCCAGTGATCCCTCCAACCAGCACGACATAGTTTCTGACAATGAAAGAATGTGTTTATGGTTTTAATGCTTGTATTATATTGTATTAGTAGATTATTTGATTGTAATCATTTATCTAAACATAAATTATTGAAAAATTAATTTTTTATCAATTTTTTCCTATTTTTTAGTGTAAAACAAGCTTCTGGCAAAAAAGTCCGATTTTCCGATCCAAATCGGCCGATACCGGCCGATACGCCGATCCCGGATCGGTATTGGCCGGGACCGATCCCGATCCCGATACCGATATTTCCTTCTATGTTTGAATTCATTTCTGGATATTTGACAGATACTTGCTAACATATACGGTTTACAATTCGGATGTGACTATGGATACAGAGACAAATACCTATAAATATTCATTTATGTTTCTTATTTTATATCTGGATATGTATTTTAGAGATTGATTTATTACCTTAATTTGAGATTTTGAATCTAATATGAAATTTTGTAGTATTTTGTGAACTGTGTGATAGATCCATTTTAATATCCGAGTTGTATCTGTATTATTTTAATGTATGTATTTGCATTTGTTTAATTTTCGAGTTGTATCCTAATCCTTCCATATATGCCTCTTATCCATATCTGTATACATATCAGAAAAAAAAAAAAAAAAAAAACAGATATTGATATGGTTTGCCATTACCGGTCCGTATTAAATCTGTTTATTCCCTAATTACAGTGGTAGTACCTTTTACAATACAGGAAAGATGCCAGACAAAAGTACTGGTGATGTGGCTACAGACGGATATCACAAATATAAGGTACAATGGTATAATCATGCTATCATACCATTACATGATGGTCAAGGCTAAAATGTAATGTTTGTTACTAACGGTTCATGGTTGTATCAATTATAGTATTATTCATTGATGTTATCTATCTCGATGTTACTGCTTGACTGGCCTAAACTTGGTAAACTTTAAATTAACCCTAAAAAATATTTCAAAAAATATTTTGAAATCAAATTGAGAAATGGTATGTTTAACATTTTGGGTACTGCATAGAGCTATTAATTGATTGGCATGAAGTAAATTTTAAAATAATTTCCTAATGAATTTCAGGAAGACGTGAAGTTAATGGCAGATACTGGTCTGGAGGCATATAGATTCTCCATTTCTTGGTCGAGGCTTATCCCAGGTGCCTCTTTGTGTGTGTGTGTGTGTGTGTGTGTGCGGAAAATGTGTTGAAAGTTTACTGAAATTGCAGTAACCTCTTGCTAAATATTGCAGCCACATTTTTGTGGAGGCATTGTTTTGTGTTTATTTTGACTTTGTTAATTTGATTGTGCAGATGGGAGAGGAGAGGTTAATCCTAAGGGTTTGGAATACTACAATAGCCTCATAGATGAGCTTGTCAAACATGGTTAGTATTGGGGAGAAAGAAGAACAATTAAAGAAAACAATTAGCATCTAATATCTTTGTGCTTTGAAATGCAGGAATTCAAATTCATGTAATGATTTATCAACTCGATCTACCCCAAGTACTTGAAGATGAGTACCAAGGCTGGTTGAGCCCTAAAATCATGTAATTTCTTGGCTTTTTATATATTTACAAAATTATTTTTTAATTATTTTACCAATTAACAGCCCTTTGGTTATATAACTTCTGTAACCTTTTTGTTATTACACAATGGAATTAAAATATGCCCAACTCCACGATAAGTTGCAAAATCTATCTTTCTAATATAACCTCTAATTTATCTTACCTTCTAACAAGTACTAATCCATGGTATACACAGAGAGGATTTCACAGCATACGCAGATGTCTGTTTCAGAGAGTTCGGTGACCGAGTCAAGTACTGGACCACCTTGGCTGAGCCTAACATTATAGCTGTAGCCAGTTATGACCAGGGCATATGGCCTCCACAACACTGTTCGAATCCATTCGGGCTCATAAATTGCACCATCGGGAATTCTACGGTGGAGCCCTATATCGTCGTTCACAACCTTCTCTTGGCGCATGCCTCTGTTTATAATCTTTACCATACAAAATATCATGTAATTCTTTATTTCAGACCTCTGATTTTACCATATATTGATGCTTTGGTTAGAACACTGTTTAGTACCAATTTTGTAGAAAATCTGTATTGCTCAACACCTACCGTAGATGTCATAGAATAATTACCTCTCTATACCAATCCATAAGTACCAGTACATCTCTGGTCTGGTTTATGCTAAAAGCATCTGCATGCAGGAGTTGCAAGGTGGAATTGTTGGGATAAATGTATATTCCTTTGGGATCTATCCATTTTCAGACTCAAATGCTGACAAAAAAGCTGCGCAAAGATACCATGATTTCTTCATTGGTTGGTCAGTAATCCCTTTTGTTCCAAATTCATTTCTTATTTTTTTACTTTTTACTGTGATTTCTTCATTGGTTTGTAGGTAATCCCTTTTGTTCCGGTTTCATTTGTTAGATACTTATTTGAAAAATGTTATTTGTTTTCTTTTGTTTTACTAGGTCCTGTTCTTATTTGAAAAAAACCATTCTCCATCCCATTAAAATACTACTATACACATTTTTTGTATCACTTTTGTCTTCTTTGGTTGTCGTAACAAGTATTGATATTTCATATAACAAAAATTGTCTAGTCATGGAGATGAAGCTTTCTCATGTCCAATTTGTTATTTGTTCTTAATCACTCATGCTATGAAACTATCTAAACTTAGTATCGTAGATCCCCTAACTCATGGAGACTACCCTTCAATAATGAAGAAAATAGTGGGTCCCAGACTCCCAGTTTTTACGAAGTGTCAATCTGAAATGTTGAGGGGTGCTTTTGATTTTATCGGATTGAATCACTATAATTCTCTCTATATCATGGATGACTCCAATAATACAAACTCGGGCCCTCGTGACTTTTATGCTGATACTTTTGCTCAAAGTTCAAGTTAGTCCTTTTTCTCTGATATTTGAATTTATTTTCTCTCTTCTTCTTTTTTTCTTTAGAATGCCTAATTGGAATGGCAGTTTTATATTGATATCTTTTTATGCAGCTAGCAGGAATATAACGCCAGGAGGCAAGGTACTGTTCTTAGAAAATACATGGTTTTTTTCATAATTTCTAATTTTCAATAAAGTTTATGTTGTTTGCTATTTTATTGTTTTAATTACCAGTATGTCCCCGATCCAAGTGATATTGTGCCTGATCCAGATGGTTTGGAGCATATGCTAGAGTACTTAAAAACAACTTATGATAATCCTCCTCTATATGTCCAGGAAAATGGTTAGTTTTATTAATTAAATATACCAGTATCCATTTCATAAGTTGTGGTTTATAGAAATAAATAAATCATTGGTTCCTCAATTAGACTTCAATTTTGGATTCACAATTTAAACTTTTTCAAGTTTCAAGTTACACTGCTTTGATATATATTATCCATAATTTTTGCAATTAGGATTGGGAATGAAAACTAACAGCAGTGTAGAGGATAAAAAGCGGATCAAATTTATAAGAGGTTTTATTGGAAGCACTCTTGCTGCTATGAGGTAATGACCACTTTACTTTTCCTTGTGTTGTCATTTGTGCCACAACTAGACATCAAAAATATGATTCATATCAGGGGCAGATTCAAGATTGTCATCGAAGGGAGGGGCTGGGGAAATAGCTAATCAGGTTAAATGGCTAATCAGAAACTAGATAAAAAACAATGTTCTAACTTATAATCCAATATTCGGGCTTGTAATTCTAATTACCCATCCGAATTCAAGAAATTTATTCTAACCAGGAGGGGGCAAAGTTGGTCCGAGCCTACACATCTCCATAAATTTCAAACCCCTAAAAAAAAAAAGAAATCACACCTATGTCCCTAATATTAATTACGGTGCTTATTAGTAATGTCTTTTAACTTCCAAATTTCATACTCAAATGGTGGTTTCCAATCTATTACTGGCCAATACTGTTAGCCTTCTTAATTAGTTAAACATTGCTTGATTTACAGGAATGGTGCAAATGTAAGAGGATACTTTGTATGGTCTTTCATAGACGTTTTCGAATTTCTTGCTGGGTTTGACGCGACTTGTGGGTTATACTCGGTTGATTTCGAGTCTGAAGAGAAGACCAGAAAGCCGAGGCTCTCTGCTCATTGGTACTCAAATTTCATAAAAAATAATGGCACTATTTCAACATCTGATTTGTCAGATGAAGGTTACCATGCTGAGCAATAATCTTTGGTTTTTTTCGTATGTATAAGGATTCTCTGTCAATAACCAGCTTGGCAGTTGCCCCCAAGTTATATATATATATATATATAGAGGAGAGTTAAAATACACTCTTCTTTTTGTGCTCGTAATGTGCATCCTCACCTTATATCTTCATTTTCAAAGTTCAAATAGTTCATCTGAACTTTCCAATGTATTCTTTATATTAAAATGTGCTTGAAGACCAAATTTTACATTTTTTTGAAAAAACTTTACTATTTTTTCAGAATTTTTGAAAAACATCACTTTGCTGAATTTTTAATTATTGTTTATTTTAATCAAAAATTCTGAAAAAATAGTAAAAATTTTCCAACAAATGTAAAATTTGGTCTTCAAGCACATTTTAATATGAAAAATTGCATTGGAAGGTTCAAATCGATTATTTGAACTTTGAAAGTGAAGATATGAGAAGATGATGCACATTAGGAGCACAAAAAAGAGGGTGCATTTTAACCCTTCTCATATATATATTTATATATAAATTAGTCATAAATGACTAATTAAAAAATAATTCAAAATGTTAGATGCATAAATTTGTTACTTAAGATTAAGTACCAGAAGCAGTACTTACTATAATTTTTTTTTTGTTGTAAAAATAACATTTTTGAAGGACAAATGAAAGATTGTTCATGCTGTTGTGATGATGCATTAAATCTAGATTTTTGGTTGATTGGTATACCAACCCTCTTGCATAAAGCATGGAGATAACATAGGACCAGAGTGAAATGTCCTTGTCGTATAATCGCCACCATCATAATATCAGTGTGAATTTTTAAATGTGATCCACCTCTTATAAATTTTGAAATGGATCAAATAAATGTAACTAAAATTAATCTGTAATAATTAATTAACATGTTATGAGCATATAAGTAGATGTTATCGTGCTCAACTACTTACACACAATCATTATCATAAGTACAACTAATCATTTTTAAAATTTTGACAATGGAATTAAAAATCATTTAAAGCAAACCAAAGATCTTAGAAATCAAAGTCTCCAGATGTAAATCAATCAAATAGATTATATACCTTTATCCATAATAAATTGTAAAACAATACTTGAAACGTTCTTCATAAACCGACAGAAAAACTGTAAAGTGATTTTTTTTTTCTTTCTCTTTTTAAGTAATGTCAACTTATTCTTTATGAAATATCTATATTCTAAAATTATTAACAAAAATATCCTTGTGTGGATTGCAATATTTTTCTCCCTCCTTCCTCCCTCTCACTTTAGTTTCCTTCTTGCTCCTTTCTACCTATTTGTGTCCGATCCCTACAATTTAAGTTCATTATTTTAATTTACTGTCTTGGTTCCATTGCCCAGGTTAATGAGGTCTGAGGCTTTATTCGGACTTAATAGTTAACCTAATATTATAATTGTCAAATTCAATAAAAATAATAAGATTAATGGTAGTCTAAGTAGATTTTAAATGATATTTAAGGCATTAAGCTATCAAGAATAGACTTCCGCTTATATATGGTCAAGAAACCAGCGAAAATAGAAGGCTGGATATCCAACTTCATATCCTATGATATGGAGGATGGGTAACCCTAATCAAAGCAGTCTTATCAACTGGATATCCAACTTCTTATACAACTTTGCCTGTAACGTGGTAACACCTATATGTGTCAAGTGTGAATTATTGGTATCACCCAGGTAACATAATATTTCTGTTTAGATTCAGACTGTTTGATTATAATCTGCATGAATATTAATTAAAGGGCCTCGTACAATTCATCTTGGACCGAATTGACTTGTATTTTGATCGAACGGTTGGGATCTAAACATAAATATTTTGTTACCTTAGAGGACATGAACTCGTCCGGTGTCTGGTGAGGTTCTCATAAAAAGTACCTGAACCTAGGGTTCAAATCCAGTGTGGTAACTTAATTACCATGTAAAATGAGTCTCGTTCCTTTTAGTCTGACACATATCTAACAGGGGCGGAAGCAGACTTTAAAGTTGTGAGGGTTAAATTTGAATAGGAATCAATCATATAAATCATTTTTGATACACTACTCATAATATTTTACTCCAAACAATATAAAAAATAAAATAAAATATTAGAATCAAAATTTTAAAACAAAAATAGAGGTGAATTGACCCCACTAATTTAGAATGGCTCCACCACTGCATCTCAAAGCAAATCTCCCTTAATTCAAATAAGTATCAAAATTAAATTTTGATTTCACTGACAGTTATTATATTGCCTACCCTACTGCTGGAATACTCACCTCTTAACCTGATGGTGTAGAATATTTATAGCCACATCAAAATTAATCTAGAGTCTATTTAAAATATAAGAATCTGCTTAAAAAGTCTATGCTGATTAAAACGGACGACTCATATCTCATTTTACACGGTGAAACATTGCATTGTTGGAGTTCACATTTCTTAATATGGGACTATGATCACCTCTGGTACTACATGTTCAATTACTAAATTCAGACCGTTATAACATAACACAAATTTTAAAGCAGGCTCTTTATTTCTAAATAGACATCAAAATTAATTTTGATCAGAGTAAATCTAAACCATAAAATTATGAACTACACTCAGGGGTGAAAATGGAGCGAATACGGAGCGGAAAGTGGTAAAATCAGATTCATATCATTTTTATTTTATTTTCTGAATACAAATATAGAGCGGATCCATATCAGATTGGATATTAATTAAAATTAAAATTAATATAAAAAAATATTAAAGTTCAAAATATTTATCTAATTGTTATGATAAATAACATAAATTTTACATAATATATATATTAAAATATATAGTATATATCTACTATAAGATATGGATAATTAAAATCTAAAACCATATCAATATCCTTATCCACAACTAAGTTTTCCAATACAAATCTGATGCCGTTTTGACCCGTAACTCCACTTGTGTGGTAGCTAATTAAGACGATACATACTCCTGGTATGGTGGAGAGTCAGTTCTACTTGTCCACATCAAATATGACTTTTTTTTCTTGAGAGGAGCTCGTAGGCATATCAATTACTTTGTATGGTTGGAATCAATTATACCTGTCTGTATCAATGGCTTTCTTTTTCTTTGTTTTTACTGAGAGAGAGAAGCCGCCTATTTGGATAGCGCAGGGTCCAGCATTATTTGTGCTTTGAGATCCGTATCAAATTAAAAGAACGATTCTGGACCATCCGATTTAATTGTTCTCAGTCAGGTAACCTGAGGAGATGTGAATTCGAGAAGCCCGTAGGCATATTAATGGCTTAATATACAGCCTAGTCCAGTCCCCTACTCAATTGCATTTGAGCATTTCCACCTTACCCGCCTTATCAATATTTGTTTCTCCTCTCTCTAGAGTTTCTCTAAAGATGGAAGGTGGAAGAGCGCGCTTCTTCATGGCAGTATTGTTTTGTTTGGTTGTACTGCAGAGAGCGGTTGGCTTGGAGTTCACTAGGTCTGATTTCCCTTCTGATTTTGTGTTTGGCTCTGCTACCTCCGCTTATCAGGTTTTCATAATTTCTGTTCTTTTTCCCAAATTTTTTTTATAGCAAGGTGTGAATTTTTTATCCTATGTTGAAGCTATATTCAGTTTAAAATTTTAGCCTATGATGTTCCGTAGAAAGTTTAAATCTCACAACAAGTAAATTTTTATGAGTAAAAAAGTTTTGGATTCGAGATTTGGATTCATATCTCTATTTCTTAAGAGTGAAACTATGGTAATATGCATGTTACGGATCAATCAGTGATTTTTCATTCATATCTCTATCTTTTTTTTTCTATGAAAAATTACATGGAGATCAAAATTTACATTTTTTTTTTGGGAGAACCTAGCTATCCCCTCGTAACAATCTCCCATTTATCCCCCATTCATTAACTACCTGGATAACTACTAACTACCTAGGGGGACCACTTACCATTTGGGGACCATCTAATATTTGAAAAATTTTAAAACTGGCGCGCGCAAGTATTCATCTATAATGCATCAAGTATTCATATATAACACATCAAGTATTCATACCTAATATATCAAGTATTTAAAAAAAAAAAACTGGACACGTTTTTAAAGGTGGTTTTTTTTCCCGTTCAATCTAATCAATATTTCTGACGATCGGTGAGGAATTTTGTAAATCTAAAACCACGAATATTTTTTACATAATTTTATCTTTCAAATGAGATCTATGATGACATACTTTCGAGTTGTTCGTTGCACAAGTATTCATCCACATCGAGAAAATATTCATTCTCGTCGTGCAAGTGCAAATATAAAAACTTGACACATCACTCATCCATTTTTTATACGTTTTTAGAGGTGGGTTTTTTTTCTTTGTTCAATCTAATCAATATTTTTGACGATCGGTGAGAAATTTTGCAAATCTAAAACCATGAATGTTTTCTACATAATCTTATCTTTTAAATGAGATCCATAATGACATACTTTCGAGTTGTCCGTTGCACAAGTATTCATCCCTTATCGAGAAAGTATTCATTCTCGTTGTGCAAGTGCAAATATAAAAAGTTGACACATCACTCATTCATATTTTACATGTTTTTAGAGGTGGATTTTTTTTGTCCGTTCAATCTAACCAATATTTCTGACGATCTGTGAAGAATTTTGAAAATCTAAAACCATGAACGTCTTCTACACAATTTTATCTTTCCAATGAGATCGATGATGACATACTTTTGAGTTGTCCGTTGCAAAAGTATTCATCTCTTGTCACTCAAGTATTCATACCTCATCGAGAAAGTATTCATCCCCGTCTTGCAAGTGTAAATAGTTCATGTATTACGAGTATTACAAGCATATGTGCATACCTTGTCGAAACAAATAGTTCATGTATTACGAGTATTACGAGTAGCCAAATAGTTATGAACATTGCTTTATTGCTTTCTAGTTCAATTTTATTTTTTGAAAATAAAAAATAGTTATCATATGTTTCATTGTCGAAACAAAAATAATATACCAAATTTTATAGATTATGTAATTGAAATGTTACAAACAAAAATAATATTTAAAAAAAAAAACATACCTCATTAAAGTATTCATACATATACATTGAAGTATCCACACATAAGATATAAAGTATTCATCCATATACGTTGAAATATTCAAACCTAAGATATCAAGTATTCATTCATATACGTTTTAGTATTCATACCTAAGACATCAAGTATTCATTCATATACATTTTAGTATTCATACTTAAGACATCAAGTATTCACCCATACACATCTATTTTTTCAAAATTTGTTTTTTCTGTCATTTCTTAGTACTTAGTACGCATTGATCTAATTCACCAACAACCAAGCCTTTAGTCTCAAACGAGTTGGGGTAGGCTAGAAATGAAACCCAATCACAATCAAGCATTGATCTAATTCACCATTAATAAATATTTATTTTTTTTCAAATAACTCGCTACTGCATGAGCAAGAGGAATATAGACATGAAAGGTGAATACTCCATGCATCAAGTGTTTGTATCTAACAAATTATATATTTTTTTTCCATATGACACCGGATGATGTTTGATAGTATTAATTTCAAGTATTACAAGTATTCATATCTCGTCAAACAAATGTAAACAGTTCATGCATCAAGGTTTGTATTTAACAAATTCTATTAATTTTTTTAATAGAAAAATAAAGGTAGCTAGAACAGAAATACAATTTAAATTCTTATGCAAAATTTCAGATATTGAGAGAGATCCACTCACCAAGTTAAATGCATCAGCACCTCTGACTTCATTCAATTCTCCAATTAATTAAGCTCCAAGTTAAATGCATCAGCACCTCTTCTATATTTGTGTTTATAATAAAAGAAAACAATGGATAAAAGAGAAAACCACGAGTTTTTACTGTACATGTACATTCAAAATCATACATCCTTAATTCATGGTAAGTAATAAGTTATCTGGCGATGACCAATTTTCTTTGGTAATTCTTCTTCTTCTAGTACTTAAAAATAAATTGTATAATTTAAAAATAAAGAAACCTTATGCATTTGAGTGCTTGCTATTTGAATAAAGAAGCACTAATGGGACTTTATGAATTTGCATAATATTTTACTGACATATATGATACACCTCAATAGTTACGGTAAACCACCATATACGAAACCGAGGAGCATCGTCATCATTACTTTTCGCATCATGTGAATTGAAAACATGTCGCGAAAGGAAGGCAGTGACAAAAGTGTCGAACTCGGATAGCATCCATTTTTTGTCCACCTCAGCATTGTCTTCCAACATACACGGTTTCCCATGAAAACCTCACCACTGAATGTATCTACCTGAGTTCTAGAAAAGAATTGTGAATTGTATTGTCAATCTATACATATTTCTATGAACAGAGGAATTGTTGAGAGAAATATGGATCACTGCATACTTGATAACTCGTTGAGGCATTTTAACAAACACTTGGTATACGTGAAGCAATTGAAGCAAAAATGATAAAATCCAAATAAATCAACGTAAAGCAATAGATCTACTGGAAAAAAGGGAATGAACATAAGAATGTCACAGAGTACCTGGAGATGTCTAGATCTGGATCAATCGTCAAGATCTTCATCTGTGATGGAGGCCAATTTGGAGCAAGGCTTGGCGTGGTTGGGGATGGAGACCGTCGATGGAGGCACCAGGCGGAGACATCTTGGCAATCCGGAGTCTGAGGTGGCGGCGGTAGAAACGGAGTTGACTGCGCCTTTTCCCGAAAACAACAACCAATTTGTGAAAGGGGCGGAGGTCGAGCGGAGAGCGTCTGAGTGCAAAAACGACGGAGCCGTATCGCGTCGTCGTCCAGAGAGACTGAGCAGAGATGCGGCGATCTGGCCGGAAGAGAAGAAAACGAGAGGGAGGAGGTTTGGAGGAAAAGAAAGAGGGAGGCGGGGGATCGGGAAAGTGAGACCGACAACGATAGTTTAAGTCATTAATGATTTTAATTGAATTGGTTAGATTGATTGGTAGATAGATAGGGGATTGTTGGACGGGGAATATTATAATTACCCTTTTTTTTACCATTCAAAAACAGTGATTTACATATATATATTTATTTTTTACCATCCCAGTACATTTTCATAGGGAAATCATGTTTAACAGTTTGGATCAATCTGACTATTTGAACTTTAAATGTAGTGATATCAATCCAGAGCACAGATCAATCTGTAATATGCATATTAGCACAGTCTTACTCAATTTTATACTAGAAACCTCAATAAAGTGAATATTCGCTTTTTGTTGCCTCAAGTGCCAATTCCATGAAGGAATCAAGACTGGTCCGATGGGCATATGACCAAAATCTGTCCAATATTCGGTGAAAGCCGTTCGATTTGCATCAAGATTTGCATGGCCAACTTCAAGAGTCATGTAGTTCAAGTTCACATGAATCTTCAAACTGTTCTGATCAGACATCATACTGAATTTGGTCTCATGCCCATGGGCCCCCCCCCCCCCCCCCCCCCCCCCCAACCCAATTACTTTCCATAAATACCTCGGCTTTGGGCCCATGTTCAGTAATTTTGTTAAAGGGCCGGCCCAGTAGGTAATAATTTTGATACAAACCACAGTGAGAAAAGTTGTTGAGTTGAAAATTGAACAATTCCATACTTTCCAGATTTAGTAGCTTTTTTCTTGGCTTAGCATACAACTTTTTAGGTAAACCCTTCTTTATTTTTTTCATTTTAAGGTTAAACACTTCTTTATTTGTTACAATATCTTATTGCTAAATTTACATATTTTTTATATTAGTTTAACTTTGCTATTTTTTTCTGATAGACCCTCGATCTTTTTTTATTGTGTAGGTAGAGGGAGCTGCAGCTGAGGATGGGAGAAGTCCCTCCATCTGGGATACTTATGCTCATTCTGGTCTCTCTCTCTCTATCTCTCTCTCTCTCTCTCTATCTCCCTCTCTCTCTATTTAGCACTATCTCTATTTAATACATATAAATAGTTGAGAGCTAAAAAAAATTGAATGAGGGTCAAGTACCATATCAAAGGTATATACTATATATGAAGACAATAATCACATCCATTGAACATAAATATAACTACAAGGGTGAACAATGAATTAATTTTAATAGTTTTATGGGGTTCAGATATAAGTTCTCTTAAGAAAAATATCTGTATAATACTAAAGTTACCATATATACTGATGAATAAAATATCTCATGGACATATACGCTACTTCATTTAGCAGTTACAATTAGGGATGTATGCTGATCGAATATATCCGTTTATATTTGGATTAGTTCCTGGATATTTGACAGATATTTGCTAACATATACAGTTTACAATTAGGAAGTGATTATGGATACAGAGACAAACAAATACCGATAAATATACATTTATGTTTTCCTTTTTATATATATCTGGATATCCATTTGAGAGGTCCATGTAGTACCTTAATTTTGAGATTTTGAATCTAATATAAAATTTTGTTGTCAATCAAATTAATAATTCTTACATCTAATAACTCAATTACATATACTCACATTTTTTCTTGTTTTAAGACTTATAATTTATTTGTATATTTTGACTAATAGAACAATAATACTCAGTGATTATTTTTTTTGTGAACTGTGTACTGATAGATCCATTTTAATATCCGAGCTGTATCCGTATTCTTTTAATTTATGTATTTGCATTTGTTTAATATCCGAGTTGTACCCTATTCCTTCAAATATATGCCTCTTATCCATATCTGTATACATATGTGAAACTAAAAAACAGATATGGATATGGTTTGCCATTATCTGTCTGTATTAAATCCGTTTATTCCCTAATTACAGTGGTAGTATCTTTTGCAATACAGGAAAGATGCCAGACAACAGTACTGGTGATGTGGCTTCCGACGGATATCACAAATATAAGGTACAATGGTATTATCATGATAATTGTGCCATTAAATGCTGGTAAAGGCTAAAATGTTATGTTACCAATGGTTGTATCAATTATAGTATTATTCATTGATGTTATCTATCTCGATGTTACTGCTCGACTGGCCTAAACTTGGTAAACCATAAATTAACTCTAAAAAAATACTACAAAATTTATTTGAAATCAAATTGAGAAATGGTATGTTTAACATTTTGGGTACTGCATAGAGCTATTAATTGATTGGCATGAAGTAAATTTTAAAATAATTTCCTAATGAATTTCAGGAAGACGTGAAGTTAATGGCAGATACTGGTATGGAGGCATATAGATTCTCCATTTCTTGGTCGAGGCTTATCCCAGGTGCCTCTTTGTGTGTGTGTGTGTGTGTGTGCAGAAAATGTGTTGAAAGTTTACTGTAATTGCAGTAACCTCTTGCTAAATATTGCAGCCACATTTTTGTGGAGGCATTGTTTTGTGTTTATTTTGACTTTGTTAATTTGATTGTGCAGATGGGAGAGGAGAGGTTAATCCTAAGGGTTTGGAATACTACAATAACCTCATAGATGAACTTGTCAAGCATGGTTAGTATTGGGGAAAAAGAAGAACAATTAAAGAAAACAATTAGCATCTAATATCTTTGTGCTTTGAAATGCAGGAATTCAAATTCATGTAATGATTTATCAACTCGATCTACCCCAAGTACTTGAAGATGAGTACCAAGGCTGGTTGAGCCCTAAAATCATGTAATTTCTTGGCTTTGTATTTATTTACAAATATATTTTTTAATTATTTGACCATTTAATAGCCCTTTTGGTTATATAACTTCTGTAACCTTTTTGTTTATTACACAATGGAATTAAAATATGCCCAACTCCACGCTAAGTTGCAAAATTTATCTTAACTTCTAACAAGTACTAATCCATGGTATACACAGAGAGGATTTCACAGCATATGCAGATGTCTGTTTCAGAGAGTTCGGTGACCGAGTCAAGTACTGGACCACCTTGGCCGAGCCTAACATTATAGCCATAGGCAGTTATGACTCCGGCTTATGGCCTCCACAACACTGTTCAAATCCATTCGGGGTCATAAATTGCACCATCGGGAATTCTACAGTGGAGCCCTATATCGTCGTTCACAACCTTCTTTTGGCGCATGCCTCTGTTTATAATCTTTACCATACTAAATATCATGTAATTCTTTATTTCAGACCTCTGATTTAACCATATGTTGATGCTTGGGTTAGAACACTGTTTGGTACCAATTTTTGTAGAAAATCTGTTTTACTCAAAACCTACCGTAGATGTCATAGAATAATTTACCTCTGTATACCAATCCGTAAGTACCAGTACATCTCTGGTCTGGTTTATGCTAAAAGCATCTGCATGCAGGAGTTGCAAGGCGGAATGGTTGGGATAAATGTATATTCCTTTGGGATCTATCCATTTTCAGACTCAAATGCTGACAAAGAAGCTGCGCAAAGATACCGCGATTTCTACATTGGTTGGTCTGTAATCCCTTTTGTTCCGAATTCATTTCTTAGTTTTTTTTTTTTTTTTACTGCAATTTCTTCATTGGTTGGTAGGTAATCTCTTTTGTTCCGGTTTCATTTCTTAGATACTCGTGACTGCCTATAAATGTTATTTGTTTTCTTTTGTTTTACTAGGTCCTGTTCTTATTCGAAAAAATCCATTCTCCAACCAATTAAAATACTACTAAACACATTTTTGGTATCATTTTTCTGATTCTTGGATTGTCTCTGCATTCCCCAACAACTTTGGGTGATTTATAATCAACAGTAAATTGATGAGGTTTCATTTCACAATTGAGGAAGAATATCTCAATATATATATCCTAGCCTGTATGCCTATTGCACTGCCTCCTTATATAGTAATTCATTTACAGAACCACAATATTTCGATGTAAAAATTATAAACATGGCACTCTTTGCTATAACACGAATTGATATTTCATATAACAAAAGTTGTCTTGTCATGGAGATGAAACTTTCTTGTGTCCAATTTGTGTTATTTTTCATTATGCAAATACTTCTTTCAGGAAAGATCTTAATAACTCATGCTATCAAACTATCTAAACTTAGGATCGTAGATCCCGTAACTTACGGAGACTACCCTTCAGTAATGAAGAAAATAGTGGGTCCCAGACTCCCAGTTTTTACGAAGTATCAATCTGAAATGTTGAGGGGTGCTTTTGATTTTATCGGCTTGAATCACTATACTTCTCTCTATATCATGGATGACTCCAATAATATAAACTCAGGCCCACGTGATTTTAATGCCGATACTTTTACTCAAAGTTCAAGTTAGTCCTTTTTCTCCTATATTTGAATTTAATTTTTTTTTCTTGAGATGCCTAATTGGAATGGCAAGTTTTATGTTAATATATATCTTTTTATGCAGCTAGCAGGAATATAACGCCCGGTGGCCAGGTAATGTTCTTAGAAAATACATGGTTTTCTTCATAATCTCTAAGTTTCAATAAAGTTTATGTTGTTTGCTATTTTATTATTTTAATTACCATTTCCAAGTTGTAATTGGATGAATCTGATTCCAGTACATCCCCGATCCAAGTGATATTGTGCCTGATCCAGATGGTTTGGAGCATATGCTAGAGTACTTAAAAACAACTTATGATAATCCTCCTCTATATGTCCAGGAAAATGGTTAGTTTTATTAATTAAATATACCAGTATCCTTTTAATAAGTTGTGGTTTATAGAATAAATAAATCATTGGTTCCTCAATTAGACTTCAATTTTGGATTCACATTTTAAACCTTTTCAAGTTTCAAGTTATACTGCCTTGATATATATTATCCATAATTTTTGTAATTAGGATTGGGAATGACAACTAACAGCAGTTTAGAGGATAAAAAGCGGATTGAATTTATAGGAGGTTTTATTGGAAGCACTCTTACTGCTATGAGGTAATGACCATTTTACTTTTCCTTGTTTTGTCATTTGTGCCACAACTAGACATCAAAAATATGATTCATACCCAGGGCGGATCCAAGACATCAAAATATGATTCAAAAATAATGAAATTTGATACAAAAGTTTCGCCGTTCGTCAAATAACATGATAATTTGTAACGGTCCATATTTCATGGCATTTTATAGATTATCAAATGATACTTACATTGCTTGAAAATTGATAGAATGACAATTTTTTTGGGCATATTTTGATAATAACACTACTATAATTTTTTTATATTTCTAAAACATATTTTGGGTATGTCTTGATAAATTATGTAAGTTTGACAAGATAAGTGGTTGTCAGTGAATCCTAATCCAATTTTCTTATATAGAAGATGCTCAATTTGATGCTACTCTTGAAACTGGGAAATGAGTTCTCTACTTTCTAAGAATGAAACAATTATTTTCATGATATATGCAGAGATAAATGATGCATCTTAAAAATGTGGATGTACATTCAAATGATCATTATTATTTATAAAAAAAATTGAAAAAAAATATGATGAAATACAAATGAGGAGAATATGATCAACGGGATAAAAAAATGTTTTCTAGAAAAATTTGGGAATCAAACAACATAGAAAAAGCATTTAAATGCTTTATTGGGACAACAGTACTTGAATTTCTTTTCATGTTTTATAGAGGTAAACATGTGATATTTCCATCATTTGACAAGGGTGAATTTGAAATCTTCCCTTTTGATACTCAAATGGTGGTTTCCAATCTACTACTGGCCAATACTGTTAGCCTTAAAATAATTCAGAGAAACCATTAATTATCTTAATTAACTAGTTAAACATTGATTGCTTTACAGGAATGGTGCAAATGTAAGAGGATACTTTGTATGGTCTTTCATAGACCTTTTTGAATTTCTTGCGGGTTATGACACGACTTTTGGGTTATACTCAGTTGATTTCGAGTCTGAAGAGAAGACCAGAGAACCGAGGCTCTCTGCTCATTGGTACTCAGATTTCTTAAAAAATAATGGCACTATTTCATCAACTGATTTTTCAGATGAAGGTTACCATGCTGAATGTTGAAGAATGATCTTAGATTATATGTAAAGTGTATTAGAGGACTTAGGAAATAAGTCAAACAGTTTGCTGTAGCAAAAAGTAGAAATAGCTCCAACGGTCATATTCAACCTGCTCGTAATTAATATAAATAGCCATCTTGTAACTCAAAAAATAATATATCATATCAAAATACAATCTTTTTCTCCTCAGTTGTCCATCTCTCTACAAAAATCATCATTGTATCAGAGCATCAAGTTTTGTGACCGCAACTATAACTACAATACCGTACCAGTAAAATGGTTGATTCTACAACACAAGCAAAAATCCATAACAGAAAAATCAGCAAAAGAGTAAAATGGCTTAAGAGAACATGAGGCTACCAATTATACCTCCAAGCTTAGAAACACTATGCTCAATGGCAAAAATTATCTTTCATGAACAAAGGCTGCATCTAGAGTGCTCAACAGTCGAGAGATGCAAGAATATATCACAGGGGAAAACAAAGAACCCACAATATAGCTGATAAGTTGCAATAACAATAATAATGATTATAATATTATTAGAGGAGGGATCAAATTACAATAATTTTTGAGTTACAACAAGTTACCATAACTATTTTCTACATCTTCAAAGTTCAAATCGTCGATCCAAGTATTAGATGTGATCTCTACAATAAAATGTACTTGGAGACCAAATTTTACATTTTTTTATTTTTTTTATCATTTATTAAGATGGGTACAAAAACTAGTCAAATTCAGACCATTGAATTTTGTACCCATCTTAATAAATAGTAAAAATAATTCCAAAAAATATAAAATTTTATTTGGAAGCACATTTTATTGTGGAGATCATGTTGAACGGTTTAGATCGACGATTTAGACTTTGAAAATGTAAAAAAATAGTTGTGTTAACTTGTTGTAACTGAAAAATTATTGTAACTTGATCCCTCATATTGAGGATTTGAAATGCCACAACATTTTGTATTAATTTTGCAAAATTTTAAATCTAAGCTATTATGTATTCTATGGAAGAGCAAATCTCAATTCTAATTATTCTTGAGTCTTCTTGCAAACAGAAATATATAAGACATATGGGGACGAATCAAGTTACAACAATTTATGAGTTACAACAAGTTACAACAACTATTTTTTATATTTTCGAAGTCCAAATCGTTGATCCAAACCGTTAGATATGATCTCTACAATAAAATGTGCTTGGAGCCCAATTTTACATTTTTTGAAATTTCTTTATTATTTATTAAGATGGGTACAAAAATTAGTCAAATTCAAACCATTGAATTTTGTACCCATCTTAATAAATAGTAAAGCAATTCCAAAAAATGTTAAATTTGGTCTCCAAACACATTTCATTGTAAAGATCACATCTAACGGGTTGGATCGACGATTTAGACTTTAAAAATGTAAAAATTTATTGTTGCAACTTAAAAATTGTTACAACTTGATCCCTCCTCAAGACATAATTAATTAACTTATTTTTTCATCTAATTATTGATCTTGTTCTCTTTTTCGTTGGATGCATCCATATAAATTTTTGTAATTTTAATTAGAAGCCAAAAAATAAAAGCACTTAAATTAATATTTAATATTCAACTAGATTATATTCATTTTGCGGGGACATACTAATTTCTAGCAAGAAAAACAAGATCATTTTAAATTTGATACTTTAATTTTTAATTGAAATAAAATAATAGAAGATTGCAATTTGTAAATATTGGATGGTTGAAGAACTGGTGACACCACTCCGGAATCGTCTTTATTCTTTCCGGATAAAAAAATTGAAGTACGAAGAGTGTATCCAAGAAAGAAATATTCACGGAACAACTGCAAACCTAACAAAATATTATTTATAATTAGATTTTATTCAAGAAAATGAAGACAAATTTTAGTTAATTAAAGTCGGATTCAAATAGGAGTAAAAACAGATGGGATAGTGGTAAAATCATATATGTATTCATTTTTCTTTTTTCAGAAACGGATACGAATCGGATATAAGACGGATACATATAGATACAAATCGAATATCAGATATCTGTAGATATATACATAAATATTTTCATAATATATATTAAACTATATGTACATATTTACTATTCAGATACAAATAATTAAAATTGAAAACCATATCTGTATCACTATCTACACAGGATATTCAAATATCAAATATTTGTATCTAATTTTTGAATACAGATCTGGATAATATCCTACCTTTTTTCACCCAAAGATTTAAATCATCCGATCAACTTTATTTTTTATTTTTTAAGTTAACCACGCATTGTGTCTTGTCTTGTTGCGTTCTAATCACGGTGGTGCCAAAAGACGAAAACAACATCTAGATGGTTCGCTAAATTTGCTCACATGTATGGTGTGTGATAGTTCTCTTTATCTCTCTCTCGTTTTTTTTTTTTCTTGACGTGTGGTGCTTTCTATGATCTCTTTCTAGACTTTTGATCTTGCTGCCTCAGCTCTTTTGCCTCTCTCTCTATATATACTCGCTGTTATAATCCTACGACCTTACAAAAAAGAAGAGAAAGAAATGGAACTTGAAAGGAGATTGTGTTCCTTAGTTGGTGTGCTTTGCTGCTTGTTTGTACTGGTAAAAGCCACTGGCTTGGAATTTACACGGTCTGATTTCCCTTCCAGTTTTGTTTTTGGTTCTGCCACCTCCGCTTATCAGGTATATATATATATATATTTAATTTGCAAATATATTTTTCCACTTTTAAGATATATAATAATTTTCTAATATATTATTGTCTGTAAGATATACGTTGGTGTTATTTGTTGAATATAATAAAAAGTTCATATATGTTCAATACATGTATCAAATGCTAATTCTAACAGCAACACCATATATTAATATATATAAGGATCCCAGTATAATTATGTACTCATGTATAATTATGTGCAAAAGTATCATTAAGCAACTATGTACCTCAGGTGTAAGTACCGGAACCGCGTTGGTTGATATATATATTGTTGGTACCATGTCCATTTTATACATTTTTAAATAGGAATTTTATTGGTCTTTGCCTTTATAGGTAGAAGGAGCTACATATGAAGATGGGAGGACTCCCAGCATTTGGGATATGTTTACCCATCAAGGTATATATATATATATATATATATATAATATATATATATATAGAGTAAAAAATTTAATCATCCAACGATGGCTTAACAAAATAGTCAAATCAGCGGCTACCGTTGGATCAACAATTTTGTAAAATACTTAATAAATAGTAAAAAAATTTAGAAAAATGTAAAATTTGGTCTCCAAACACATATTAATATAGAGAACAATAAGATGAACGGTTTGGATCGACCGTTTGGATTTTGAAAAATTAAATTTGGACCATATGTATTTCAGCTCATATACATTCAAATGCACATTAGTCACTTTCTCTCTCTCTCTCTATATATATATGGGCCCGGCTAAATTTCTGCCGGTAGCATTTCAGTGGAGGTGCTGCCGGGGCTATATTTAGCCATGTGATATTCAAACAATAAATCCAAACCGTTAGATGTTTAATCTATATTAAAATCTACTTGAAGACCAAATTTTATATTTTTTGGAATTTTTTTACTATTTATTAAGTTGGTTTGAAAACCGTTGTTTTCCGTAAATTTCTGTAGCACTGAAAACAACTGTTTTCAAATCAACTTAATAAATAGTAAAAAAATTTCAAAAAATGTAAAATTTGGTCTCCAAGTAGATTTTAATATAGATTAAACATCTAATGGTTTGGATATTTTTTTTTGAACATCACACGACTAAATATAGCCCCGACAGCACCTCCGCTGAAATGCTGCCAATAGCAATTTAGCCGGGCCCTATATATATAGAGAGAGAGAGAGAAAGTTGGGCTATGGTGCATTGCAATGTATACCCTCTTTTGTACATTGGATTATAAATTACTGGATTCAAAATCTAAATAACTAATTCAAACCATTAATTTTGTTCTCCATATTAATATATGTTTGGAGACCAAATTTTACATTTTTTGGAAATTTTTTACTATGTTTTCAGATGTATTGAAAATCACTGTTTTTTTATGGTCCAAATTTGTCTGAAAAATGACGATTTTCAATAAATCTAAAAACATAGTAAAAAATTTCCAAAAAATATAAAATTTGGTCTCCAACACATATTAATATGGAGAACAAGATTAATGATTTGGATCAGTTATTTAGATTTTGAATCCAATAATTTATAATCTAATGTACAAAAGAGGCTATACATTACAATGCACGATAGTCCAACTCTCTCTCTCTCTCTCTATATATATATATAGATCTCTCTACTCTCAATCTCTCTTTCACTCTCCAAACCCACCCTCGCACACACTTCGCAAACTTTCTTTCTGATGGTTGTTGGCGACAATAGATATATTGATAATAAAAGAAGGTTTATTTACATTCAAAAAAAGAAATGTAAGATGTTGATCTTCCTAACTATCCGATTATTTACACGTTATATTACAAACTAAATCATGGACCTGTTAGGGAGAATCCATCGCGCCGCAAACCTAGCCATTGTCTAGCCATCTCTCAATTTCCAAAGTCGTGTCATTGATTAAGTGCGACATCAATTTGCTCTTATCAAAAAAGAGTCTTCTGTTTTTCTGTTTCTCTCTCTCTATAGTGCCCAAACACCTGCAGCTCAGATAACATTCCAGTGTGCCCTCTGCTGTTGAGACAGGTATTCCGGTTTGTATCCAAGCCTCCTCTTTGTTTGTGACCCCTCGCAACCTTATATTGTACTGTGCCCGTAAACTCTGCTAGAACATAGAAACATATCTACATTCCCACAATATATGATCCTTTGTCTCCATATCCGAGCTTGAGCATAAGTGGCAACCTAATTACTGGATTGAACAGCCTCTTGATAGCATGACCTGTTGTGTTAGGATTTTATTATACAACAACAACCAAATGAAAATTCTGATCTTCGTATATAAGAATACTGAAGCGGGAATATATATACTTTACCTCGTGTGTGTGTCTATATATATATATATATATATATATATATATATATATATATATATATATATATATATATATATATATATATATATATATATATAGGAATATGCTAGCATGCTATGCATAGCATAGAGGGCCTCCATGCAACGGCTCAATATTTGACTTTTCAAAACTCTAACGGTCGATCCGAACCATTCATTTTGTTCTCCATATTAATATGTGTTTGAAGACCAAATTTTACATTTTTTGAAATTTTTTTACTATTTTTTTAGATTTATTGAAAATTGTTGTTTTCAACAAATCTGGGCCATAATAAAAACAGCGATTTTCAATAAATCTAAAAAAATAGTAAAAATTTCCAAAAAATGTAAAATTTGGTCTCCAAACACATATTAATATGAAGAACAAGATAAATGGTTCAGATCGACCGTTAGAATTTTAAAAAGTCAAATATTGAGCCGTTGCATGGAGGCCCTCTATGCTATGCATAGCATGCTAGCGTATTCCTATATATATATATATATATATATATATATATATATATATATATATATATAATTAACTAACTAAACCCATTTTTAACTCAGGAATGATGCCGGACAAAAGTACAGGTGATATTGCTGCGGATGGATACCACAAATACAAGGTATTTTGCTTATGAAGAACTATCACGCCACACACACACACACACACACACATATATACTCAACTTTTCTTGGGTTTAACTATGTTGATAGTGGTCTTATTGCGAGCATTAATTGTTGGTTCATATAATATTATGTAGTTATTTAATTATTATTTATAAATTATAAAGTTTAAGTCCTGACCAGTTAAGGATGACAAAAGTTAGAAAAAAAAAAAGAAAAGAGTATATTGATAACTTAATTTTTGAAAACCATGACAACCGACACAAAGATTATCAAAATAAGAAATTAAAATTTTCTATGATTTAAATATGATATGTCTAAATTTTACTTCAATTGGAAAATCATTGATAATATTCTACACAAGCGATAAAAAATAGAGAAATGTTCCTGTACCCCGAGCCACCAAACCCGAGCCCGTCCCCGAACTTATTTAACTGGGTTTAACCGTCCGCTAATAACGGTAATTTATTAATTTTTCATTAATTAACGAATTGTTGTTTTAACGCATTGCAGTTTTACATTGATTGCTTTAAATGTTAGCTTTGCATGCTTTTGTCTTGCGCTTTAATTTTGTGGACAGTCTGTTAGAAACAGTTGTAATCACCAATCCCCGAATTAGTCCCCCAGATTGTTAACGGTCCTCCATTCATTAATTAACTACTTACTTGAACGTACTTTAAAGTACAATTTAAACCCAGTTAGCTCGGGGACACGATGGGGGATTGGTTCTAATTTTAATTATGCAAATTAACAGATTTTTATATTTAATAACTAAAAATACAGTCTCAGTTTTGAACAAGTAATCCATTAAATGAAGAATTTTCAATGTTTGTAAACACAGGTTTATATACTTTAAAATATATTTGAAGAATAAGTTTTAAAATGTGTTTGTAAACACAGGTTTATATATTTGTAACACAGATTTTTTAATTTTTGTAAATACTAGTTTATATGCTTTAAAATGTGTTTGTAAACACAGGTTTATATGCTTTAAAATGTTGTTTTCTTGCCAGTATATATTGGTTTACTTGCACAGGTTTATATGCTTTACACACAGGTTTATATGCTTTAAAATGTTGTTTTCTTGCTAGTATATATTGGTTTATTTGCACATGTTTATATGCTTTATACACAGGTTTATATGCTTTAAAATGTTGTTTTCTTGCCAGTATATATTGGTTTACTTGCATAGGTTTATATGCTTTAAAATGTTGTTTTCTTGCCAATATATATTGGTTTACTTGCACAGGTTTATATGCTTTACACATAGGTTTATATTGTTTTGCAAACAATTGTTGTTTCGAAGTAGTAGTTTCATTGTTATTTAATAGAGTTTTACATGCTTAGAAATTGGCATTGTTGGGACAAGTTCTAAATTTATGATTGTTTCGAAGTAGTAATTTTATTGTTATTTAACAAAGGTTTGCATGCTTAGAAATTGTAATTGTTGGGGTTTTGACTAACATAAAATAATTGATGAGGCTGCTAACAATTGTTGTTTCGAATCAGTAGTTTCATTGTTATTTAATAGAGCTTTGCTTGCTTAGAACTAGTAGTTTTGACTAACATAAAATTCAGAGCTGTAAACATTTTGGCGGGGGACGCGCTCGGGTATTGGTACAAATTTAGAGCTTTAAATTTTATGCTCGGGGACGAATTCGAGGATTCGTTTTTATTTTAAAAAATAAAAAATTAACTCATTTACAATGAAAGTTAAACACTTGAACGCAGTTGTTTAAACGCTTTCCTTTATATGTTTAAATTATCCGATTGTTTCGCTACATTTGGTGGTGCCTTTGTTAATTTTTTTAATAGAGCGTTTTTCTCTTCATGCAGCAAAATTATGTATAATAAAGAAAGATTGATATTGTTATTACGCTGTATAAAGTAAAACCTGATCTTTTTATCGCCGACATTCTAGAAGGTTGGGGGACGCGTGCGGGTACTTTGTTTGGGGTACAATTATCAGCTTCCTAAAAAATATTAATGGCAAAAGGTTCCAAATTACACTTAAAATAATTGGCAATTACTTAAATCTTAGACAACATACAATTAATTTTTTTATTGATAATAATTGAGCATAATATTTATATTAAAATTGTCAAAAATTATGGTTGTCTATATATCTTTTTTATAATAATTGGATCACACAACATTACCGGACATCGTAAATATTTTCATGCTGATGAATTTTTTTTTTTTTTTGTATATTTATTTGTTTAATAAAGCATCATACTTTCTCAATGATAAACTAACAAAATTTTGGACTATACGGCCCAAAATAGTCCACCTAGTTTATTAATTACTGACAAATTGTAGGATCTCTTGTATGGTCATCTCCACACACAAAGAGAAAGACATAAGAGAGAGGGAGAGAGTGACAATTGTTTTCTTGATTGTGCCTGTTTTCATGGTTTTGGCTTTATAATTTCTCTACTTATGGTGTCTTGGATGCTTTGTGTTAGTATTAATTGTATGCATATAGTTGGGTTGAATATGTATGTTATGGTGTGTGCGTCGTCTTGAATGCACACATAGTACTTGATGAATTGATTCTGAGAATTGAACCACAAGGTACTCGATGAATTATTTCATATACACATGAGCGGATTCAAGGAGGTCCAGGGGTAGGCACTTGCCTACCCTGATATAGTGATATGGTCAAGGTCTTTTACTCTTTATCGTATTTGATTTAACACCCACAACTCAAGGGAAAAATTGGGAGACGTTATAATAACTTTTTTTGGTTGTTAGTTAGATTAATTACATGCTTACAAATTTCAGGATGATGTGAAGCTGATGGCTGATATGGGTCTAGAGGCATATCGGTTCTCCATATCCTGGTCGAGGCTCATTCCTGGTACTCGATAAAAAAAAAATTGAAAAAAATTATGTTTGCATAACCATACAATATTTAAAGCATTATTGATATAACCTTCAAACTTTGTATGCAATTTACAAACAAAAAAAAGATGGTTATCTCCTATGAGATGTTAAAGTACTGTCTTATTTTATTTTTACTGCAAAGGTGGAACAGGAGATCCTAATCCAGCAGGATTGGAATACTACAACAATCTCATAGACGAACTCGTGAAACACGGTAATTTAAAAAGGAAACATAACTAAGCAAATGAAAAGTTCTTTGATATTTCTCATGCTCAGAGTCCTTTAAATAATAAGCAGGAATTCAAGTTCATGTAATGCTTTACCAACTCGATCTCCCTGAAATACTACAAGATGAGTACGGAGGCTGGATGAGCCCCGAAATCATGTAAGATATCTAATTTTTAAATGGTTTTATGTTTTCTCTGCACAAATTAAGGTAGACAAGGCTATATTAGTATAATTTCAAATGTGATTGAGTAAAAGATACACAAGTGGATAAATTAAATACAAAATAGAAGATTTTTTTTGTGTGATTCTTTACCCCCCTTTGCGGATATTATTTTTGCTACTATTAACAAATAAAGTACTACATGAGTCTCCTTTATTGTCGACATTATGTTCGTGCAAGGCTGTTGCCTGGCCAGAATAAAATAAGTTTCTTCCAATAATAGTCTTTGGTTGGTCCAGTGAGGCTACAGTACTATGCATAGTGCACATTGATCTGTACTGTGGATTTATATCTTCATTTTTAAAGCTCAAATAGCCGATTCGAACAGTTGAACATGATCTCCATACAAAATTGTACATGGAAGTCAAATATTACATTTTTTTTATAATTATTTTACTATTTTTTAGATAGGTAGAAAATCACTACTTTCGGATGGTTCAGAATCCTTAGATCAAATGGTTTTTTACATATCTAAAAAAATAGCAAAAATATTCTAGAAAAATGTAAAATTTGCCATCCAAGTACATTTTCATATGGAGATTATGTTGAACAGTTCAGATTAACTGTTTGAACTTTGCAAATAAAGTTATGACCAGTGTGTGCTATACATAGTACCTTAGCCTCACTCTTGGTTGGTCTGTGAACTTTACCACAACAGTTGGTTACCAAAAAAGACATCACTATGCCAATCAATGCCAAAAAAAAAAAAAAATTAATTAACCATTGTTTTTTTTTAATTATAACATTTACAGAGACGACTTCACAGCTTATGCAGATGTCTGTTTCCGCGAATTTGGTAACCGGGTCAAGCACTGGACTACCTTGGCCGAACCCAACATCATAAGCCTTGCCGGCTATGACCAAGGCAGATGGCCACCATCGCGATGTTCAAAGCCGTTTGGTGTCGTAAATTGCACAAGTGGGAATTCTACTGTGGAGCCCTATGTTGTCATGCACAACCTCCTCTTGTCTCATGCTTCTGTGTACAATCTCTACCGCAATAATTATTATGTGAGTTTCTCTCTCATTTTTTTACTTTTATTTTTTGAGTTGGATTGCATGAACAACTTTATATTGAGAATGTAATTGGGTCAGACCCAAACTGATCCATACCCAACTTGGACCAAATTCATATCACCTAAGGTAACAGAATATTTCTGTTTCGATCCAGACCGTTTGATCATAATAAGCACAACTATTAAAGGAGTCCTGTGCATTCAACCTCACACTGAATTGGCCCAGAATTTGATCGGACGGTTCGAATCTAATCAGAAATATACAATTACCTCAGAGGATATGGATCAACTTGGACCAGTTAATCTCTCACATCAATTTTTTAACAGAGCAAGTTAAGAAAAACATACCAAATTGTAGAAATGCCATTTGTTTATGGGGTTTAATACCTATTGGATGCATGTTCATCCATTTTTTTGTGTGTGTTTTGATGTACATATTGGAGATTGAACTGACAGTTAGTTCTTTTTTAAATTAAGAAAATTTAATATTAAATTCTTTGCTTGAGAATTGGGTTGTTACAAGATAATATGGATCTAACAAGAACCATGTTTACTTGTTGGGTTAGGTTTTGATCTCCTCTAAAATTTTGTCAAATTTTTTTTGACCTACCTCTAAGCCCTTAATCCAAGACTCTCTGGTCCCATTATTGTACCGGATTGTTCCAGTACCTGTGTGATCCAGATTGGAAAAGACCAGTATTGCAGTCCGTACTGGCCAGTTATTCCTAGTACATCTCTGGTACCTGTTATGCTAATTACCTCTAAATACAGGAAGCGCAAAAGGGAATGGTAGGAATCAATGTTTACTCCTTCGGGCTTCTCCCATTTTCAGACTCAGCTGCTGACCTAAAAGCTGCCCAAAGATTTCGTGATTTCTTTATTGGTTGGTATGTGGCCCCTGTATTTCGGTTTCTAGAAATGTTTGTAAAAGATTTTAATCTTTCTTATTTATGTGATTATATAGACCCTTTTTGTATAATCCACAGAAACTTGGGTGCCAAATTGGAAAATTCTTATGCTCTGATTTCCTTTTGTAGTTGTCCTTCACTTGTATCTTTCTTGATTAACATGTTAGGCCAACTTGAGACTAAGATTGATCAAACTGATGTTAATTATTAGTAAAATATATTCACTAATAAGTATGAATTCTAATAAAATTACTTGTATCAGTATCATTTGATTTGAGGAAATCTCAACAACATAGCATAACCATCCACAAAAACTTCAAGTGTACTGGAGTAATTTTCACTTTTAATGCAATAAGAGGAACACCATTAGATTGCTCTACAATATACTGTTTAGACTATTCATGTCCATTAAATAAAGAAAAAACTTCTTTGTATTATTTCCTATTTTATCAATCCACATAATATAATTTTTCATGTGACATCAGGATTTTAGATCCTTTAGCTTTCGGACATTATCCTTCGGTAATGAGAGAAGCAGTGGGTTCCAGGCTACCAACATTTACCAAACAAGAATCTCAAATATTGAAGGGTTCCTTTGATTTTATCGGCTTAAATCACTATATGACTGTGTATGTCATGGATTACTCCAACAAAACAAACTCTGGCCCACGTGACTACAGTGCTGATACCTTGGTACGAATTACTGGTTAGTCCCTTTTTCTTTTCATTTCCCTTCTATCAGAATGCTTACTGGGAAAAATATATGTTATTTTTATACTTTTTTGATGCAGATAACAGGAATGCAATGCCGGGTAGTCAGGTACTATTCGTTGTTTTTTAGTGTCTTTTGTGATTTCAATAATATTTGCTTTAATCCCGACTTCTTCTTTCTTAATCTTTTTGGATTTCAGAGTTTGTAATTTTTAGAATTTGGTTTCAGTTTACTCCGGATATAAGGAATGTGGAACCAGATCCTGATGGCTTGCAGCATATGCTCGAGTATCTAAAAAAAGTATACGGCAATCCTCCTATATATATCCAAGAAAATGGTAAGTTCTACATAATACAGAAGTGTATATCTATCTATACAAGTTATAACATATAAAGTTGGATCATACTTAGCCAGTCATCTATTAACCTTGAAATTCTGATTCACATTAATAACTATATGTAACAATACCTTGTAATGCAGATTTAATTTGATTTCATTACTTTTCATAATATCTACAATTAGGTCGTGGATTGGCATCAAACAGCAGTTTAGAAGATACGGAGAGGACAGAGTATGTCAGCAGTTACATCGGCGGAACCCTAAATGCTATCAGGTAAAAAATTAGAACCTACTTCTCTATCCGAGAATACAGCCCCTAATAAAAAATCAATAAAAATATAAGATTGTATCCTGTCATTTGGTATCGTTGTCTGGTACATATGACTAACTTTCAAAATTAAGTTTTAACTCTCTTGTTCATGCTTCTTGATAATTATCAATTTCATGTTTCATTGGAACATGCACACATATATCTCAGATGTCTAATTATTAAGAGTATACATGATGTTTTTTTTCTTTTAAACCCTTTCCCTTTTTTACATAGGTATAAATGGAATTACCCACTTCATTTTAGCATTTAATTATCAGTCATAATTAATCTAAGTACAAACACCAAAACAGAAAGAAAAGAACAGAGAAGAGCAGAAAAAACAGAACAAAACAGCTGCTCAGAAACTGAAGAACACCTTTTAACCTTTCATTAAAACCAAAATGCTAACGATGTATTCTTCCAAATTTTGTTCAAATTAAGGAACGGTGTTGACGTAAGAGGATACTTTGTATGGTCATTCATCGATCTTTTTGAATACATGACGGGGTATGAAACAACTTTCGGTCTATTCTCAGTAGATTTCAACTCTGATGATCTAACAAGAAGGCCGAAGCATTCAGCTCATTGGTATTCCCAATTCCTAAAAAACAACAGCACGAATACAACCTTTGTTTTGCCAGGTGGAAAGCATCGATCTGAACAATAATAACTTTTGTTTATAGTTTACTCTTTTATAGTTCTCTTATTTACTCAAAATGCTCTAAATTCAATCATTTCTATATTAATCAAAGGAAAATATGTATTATAAACTGATTGATAAATAAAATAAGAATGCTATTTGCAAGACCAACTTAGTAATTTTGTAATCAATAATACCTTTGTTTTGGGGAAGTTTGCATAATTGTTGGTGTAAGAGGATACATTAATTTTAGAACTTTTCTAGACATAAGGTTCTTTTTTTTTTATAGTACCAGTTAGAACATTTTTAAGGATATTCTACATTTTAGAACTTTTTTTAGTACTACTTTTCATGGAGGAACCACAAATTTTCAAGTTATGATGTTCAAACACACATTAGAATCAATCATACAAAGTATAGAGATTAATTTTATAGTACCCATAATGTTTTACTCTAAACAATATATAAAATCAAGTATTTCACAATTTGTATACACTTACTGGGGTTTAAACTTCAATCTAAACTGCACATATGCGTCTTTCAGTGTGCATGCAAAACAAAAAATGCCTTACATCTTACTGGTACGTACCTCTGCAAGTTCTAAATCGCATAAAATGAATCGAGACATATCACCACAATCTCCATCCGAACACACACCCACACACACATCTTTCTGCGGTCTAAAGTACATTAAGAACAAAACTTGAGGGGAGAAAATAATGAAAAAAATAATGCAATATAAAGTACCAACACATTAATTTCATACATGTTTTAACACCATGCATTATGCCTTCTGTGGCTGTTTTTTGGCATCTTTTTGTTTCGGCTTCTTCACAATCATTACTGAGCATTGAGCATGGTGTGCCATGTGATCGCTCACGCTGCCCATAAAAGCTCTGCAAACAATAATTTCAAATTGTTATAAATCAATATGTTTTTCTTTATGTTAGAATTTAAGATTCATTCTTGTATGGTGGTATTGTGGTAAGCTGGCTTCGTACCAGCAAAGGACTTGACTGACTTGATCGGTGTTTCCAAAATACAATAAAAGTATCTTTTTTAAGTAAAAAAGGTACAATAAAAGTTATCACTTAATTACATCCATACATGATGAGGTTGTTTGGTAAAGAAATACCTACTAATAAAGGATAAAAAAGATTATAAAGTGGTAAAAAAATGATTTATAAAGGAAACCTTTGAACATTGTTATAACCATGACTTCCTAAAATTAGAATATCAGCATGGTGTTTTGCAACTGCATCCATGAGCACATGCTTCACATCGCCTTCCATGATTTCCACCACAGCTGCTACCTATTGAAATATATTTTTGTCATTATTTAAAGCTATTAAGCTAAATTTAAATAAAATCAGACTTAATTGTATATGGAAAAGTACTGAATGAGCAGCACAGATTGCTCTCGCTTTCTCAACTGTCTTTGCAGAAAGCTTCTTCTGATCCATCTCCGCATCTTGTAACACCTCCTCGGCACCTATGTACATATTCTCGGGAAGAAAAATGTCATGAATTGTACTTCTTTAGTTTAAAAAAAAAATAACAACTAACATGCAAATAACCAATTTGTTATGGTTTTATTTTCTCTAACACAGGTTCGATTTGGCAATTTGTCGAACACATCCTGTGTGGTTAAAGTTGCCATTACAATTAGCTATTGAGTAGAACTAGGGTGTTTGCTATTACAATTACCTTATCATAAAAATTCTTCTTTATCAGGTATATTTAGATGATTTTTTCAACAAACAAAGATTGATTAAGATTTAAAAACTTTTCTAAAATGATTTGTCCAATATGGGCATGTATCAGGGCTATTGGGATGCTAGACCAATTTTTACTTAAAATCCTAACAGAAAATATAGGATGATAATCTATGAATTAGCCCTCTTAGATGTAAAACTGTTTTCCAGGATGAGAATGTATTATATTACATCAAGAGTGAGGCTATGGTACATATTGGTTCATATTATGGATTGATATCTCTATTTTTAAAGTTTAAACAGTAAATCTGAACCACTCAACAGAATTTTCATATGAAATTGTACTTGTAATCAAATTTTACATTTTCTTACATTTTTTTCTATTTTTTAAATATGTAGTAAACATTTGATCCAAAGATTATAGATCAACCAAAATTAGTGATATTCTAACTATCTAAAAGATAAACAAATATAAAAATATAAAATTTAGTTTGCAAGTATATTTTCATGCAGAGATAATGTTAAATGGTTTAGATCGACTATTTGGACTTTGAAAATGAGAAAATTTATTTACAATACTGATCAATATGCGCTATACATAGTACCATAGCATCACTCTTACCTCAAAATACCCTGGTCCTTGGTCCATAATTTACATGTCATCACAGACATAGAGTTATATATCTGGAACTAACAAAAATATTTGCAAGAGAAATGGAATCAGGGAAACACAATTACCTCCAAGAGGGGCTTAATTGAGTACCTCTACCCTCAAAACAATGAACAGAGAGAAAAATAAATAAGTGAATTTGAAGGACTTAGAGGTAAAGGAGCTCACTCGTGCCAGGCCCGCTGACATTGACTGCCGACATCACTCTCTTTGCGTGCACGATCACAAGCTGGAACCCCATTCCGCCTCCGGTAGCAGGTGAATAAAAATGGTTGAGAGTCCATTCAAGCGCATAGAAGCTATGTTCACTGTCGTCAAATGCCAGAACCATAGTTATCTTCCCTTCTTTTGCCTGGTGGAATAATCCCTTCTCCACCTTACTCGCATCTAGTTTGGGTGCGATGTGGTCGCCTCGAGATGATCCTGATGATGACATCTTTTCGCTTTGTCTTTGATCAAGTTTGGTTTGTTTGAAATGAGAGAGAAAAGGAGAGAGAGAGAGAGAAGACTTGCAAAAGAACAGCTGGGTTTTAATTAAGAGAAGAAGACTTCTTTTTGGTTTGGTTTGTGTTATTAGAATAAGAGAGCTGAGTGCAGGTCCAGTTAGGTCAACTTGGCTCCTAAATTTCTTATTGGGTACAATAAGGTTTGACCGAAATGAGGCAAGCTGAATGGCGGGTCCCACACAATTGTGGCCCACAACTCAGAGAGTCATTTTAATGGCCAATGGTGTAAATGTTAATTGGTTGAATCAGGTCTATATTTTGGAGTATGAATGCGCGCTATTAAATTAATTAAGATGTCTCACGTTAACGCAACATAATAATTAATTAACCTATTATTAAAGAATAAACAAGAATTTATAGTTTAAATAGTTTATGTATTAAGTTTGTAAAATTTGAAATTTCATTGATATTCGTCGAGCGATTTTTTTTTAAAAAATAAATGTTTAATTTTAAATTATATCAAATTTAATACACAACCTATCAATAACGTAGAGAAAATATTTATAATTTTTTTAATTTTTATAATTACTTAGATTGATAGTAATAGAATTCTCAAATAAATTTGATTGTGTATGTATCAATTTCTTTTAGTAATGAACAAAATGTTGGGGCTTACATTTTTCCCTTCAATAACAAATTAAAGCCGAGAGTAAATATTGTAAAAACAAATTGTAAACCCCACTAATGATACAATGCTTACATTTAATAATTATAATTTTTTCCTTCGAAAAATAGATAGAACTACATTAATGGTATAATTTCACCATGTGTAGGTTTTTAGAGCAGCATCAATAGTGTGTTTCAATTATTTTTCAGATGTTAAATCTCATTTTGATCATAGAATTGCTTAAAAGCTAAACTGCACTATTTGTCAATGATTGTCTTGGCTGAAAATAAATCTGCTGCAATTCCGAAACCAGTGAACAGTAACTCTGAAATCTTTGTAATTCAAATTCAGAAGTCAAATTTTTTTCAAGAACGCATCTCGAAACGATAGCTAGATTTCAGGAATTTTAGAGATACTGTTCAATGGTCTCGGATTTCAGCCGATTCGGATCCATCTTGGATCCATTCTAATGCTCTGTTTTCACTTCATATAGCCAACAATATAGTCAACAATAATAAAGAAAAACAGTATATGATCCGTGAGCCGTATCTTTATTCTAATTTTAGTTATCTATGCCCAATTTTTTCAAACTAGGGATGATTGGGTGACAAATTTGAATACTGGAAAAGTACCAATTATAAGTTAACCCTTACCAAATTGAGATATAGAGTACAAGGTTCAATGAAAATACTTCACCTTTTTACATTAATCCAAGTCAACTCTTTACATGAGGCTATGTTTGTTTGTGGAATAGGTACAGATATAAAAGGAATTAAACCAATTTGGGAATTTTGATTTCATATACTACTCATACATTGATTATATATCACCATACATGAAATAGTATTTCCATCAATTAAATAATTATGATTTCAGCGTCTTCACAATCATCACTCGACATTGTGCGTTATTTGCACAGTAGTTGCTGATACTACCCCGAAAAAATCTGTGAATCAAGATTTTGCAAATTGCAAAAGAAATTAGTATGTTCAGTTGATCAAGTTCATATATATATCAGCATCTAATTTTGGCTTTGCGCATTGTTATTTTGTAATGTAAAGTATTCTTATGTTCGCATCAAAATTATTTTGCAGATTATGTCCTGTAACAGTATTTGTTATGCATGCAGATACTGGTAAGGTCTCCAACCTGAGTATCAATTTAAGACTGAATTTAATCAAATTGCATGACAATTAAAAGGAAACCTTTGAATTGCTCCATAGCCATGGCTACCCACTACGAGTATCTCGGCCTTGTACCTTTTGGCTGCCTCCATGAGAACAACCTTGGGATCACCTTCTATAACTTCAACTAGGGGTGTAACCTGTTTACTTCTTAGTGTCAGTATTATACAGGATTGCCAGTAATCAAGAAAATAAAATGAATTTAATGTAAAATGCTCAATAGATAATGTTGCTGGATGGATGCCTCTCTATGCATGCGAACCCAAACCGAAAAACAACATAAATAAAGTTTAAAACATGAATTGACCTGACCGAATGCTAAATTATCAGAGCCCAGTATGACCAAACCCAAAGTCGACCCGACCGGACCTATTTGCTGCCTCATTCTAATAGTGCAAATAATCCGCAGTACGATATTTGCTTGAACACAAACAAATGAACCAAATAAATCAGTGTTTGAATGATTGATTACATACCCAATGCGCTGCGCATATTGCTTTCGCATTCTGTACTGTCTCCATGACAATCTTCCTCAATTCAGATTCCACCTCTGGCACAATCTCAGTTGCACCTGCATTGTTTATAAAAAGAAATGAATAAATATATACCATTCATTTGGAACTTTTTGAACTTCAGAAATAGAAAGAAATCCAAAACATGAAATACCTATATTGTGTCTGATAATTGGCATTGAGTTAGAATTTGGGTATATATGCATACCAGGGCCAGCTACTTTAGCGACAGATGAAGCGAGTCTCTTTGCATGGATAAGAACAAGCTGATTGTGGTTTCCAGCACCCATCGGAGAGAAAAAATGCTCCAGTGTCCATTCGAGAGCATGATAGCTGGTTTCACTATTGCTCAGTGCCACCATTAGCACCATGTTTCCTATCCTGCTTCCATTTGAACTTGATGCCATCCTTCTTCGTTTTTGTTGGTCAAGATAGTTTTGATACTTTTGGAGAAACCAAGAATGATGAAATTTTGTTAGTTAGGAAGGAAGCAAAATATGGAACGGTCACAGGTGTTTATACAACTGAGGCTGATCATAACTTGAGAAGAAATTTTCTTTTGATGACTACAAAGTAAAAGAAAGATAACAAATTTGGACTAGGTGCATGAATCTATAACTCACTGATTGGTGGGTTCCCAACTGGGTATGTAAGCGCAATTTCTTTTATGAGGATTTAAATGATTTCATTTTTTGTATCTTCTTCATGTCTTCAGTTTTAAAAACTTTAATAATTCAAAAATAAAATTTAGAAGTCAAAATAAAACCGTTAAATATAATCTACATCATTTTATCTATGCACATGTAAAAAATTATGATATTTTAACTTTGTTGTGTTTGTTATCAAGAGCTTGTAAAAATGTAGTGATTTGAATAATATCTAGACGTCCATTTTTAACTTATATATTCTTATAAAAACAAAATCGAAATGTGATATTTTTATATGAGCACACAGTGAACATCATATAGATCACATCTAACATTTTATTTTGACATTTATTTTTCAAATTTTGAATATTAATGTTTTAAAAATTGAGATATGGTGGAGGCACAAAAAATAGAGGCATTTCAACTCTCTTCGTTTTGTATATTTAAAAATTAAAAAAGTTTATTTGCCCGAAAACAGATTGATGGGTTTTTTTTTCCAAAATAGCAAGGATTGAACTATTAATTGATTCAGTTCAAGTGAAGTGATCGAATCAATAGTTCACTCCACTACTTGTCACATCTTTACCCGACTGGTGACATAAAAATTCAGAAGGGGTAACCGAACCATTGTTTTGCTTCCTTTCACGAAGGATTTCAAATTGGGGCCCTTTTCCCTTTCCTTCTCCTTCTTCCTTAAAATAGCACTTGAACCGAATCAATGGTTCGGTCACTTCAGAGGAGAATCCGTGTGACCAGCCGTGTGGAGTTGTCAATAGAGATGAACCAAACTCTTGATTCGGTCGTTCCCCTATTATGATCGAATCAATAGTTCAATTCTTATTTTTTTTTTGAAATAATAAAAAACTACAATATATTTGTTGACAAATCAATGTTTCAATTTCTATAAAAAAAATGTTGTAAGACAGTGATTTGGCGGCTTGTATTCCCTTCGTGCACGGAGTAATGTTTCTGGTTTATAACATTTCTTGCTTGCTAGTGCACTGCCTGAGCTGCAAATTCCAATTTAATGTGTCAATTTATGCATAGCTTGTAGATAAAACATTAATTACCTTCTCTCCGATAGCATTTAGAGAGAGATCCAATGAAGAACAACCTTTTGGTCGTCCAGAAACAAATAATTATATATTTACATCGAATTTGATATTCATACTTTTAATTAAATGGTTTGTCTTAGGACTTCTCAACATATTAGTTTATTTAAGAAAGATTGAATTATTTTTTTCTATAACTTTGGTCAATTCCTTGAGTTTATTACATTAATTTGGATCTGGAACATTCTTTTTGTTTTGTTCCATAAGTTACTTGTACTAGCTAGGTTTTTGAACATTTTTTAGTTTCAATTATATCTTCCTTCAACTTCTGGTATCTTCCTTTGGTTCATCTTCATCCTCAACTTAGTAGACAGTACATAAAAATAATAAAATAATTCAATTATATATGTTGTCAAAGAAACTCCAAGCTACGGAGCTTCATTGCTCTTTTTCGGAAGCATATTATATTTATATATTGTTATATTTATAGAGTAAGGCTACGCTACTTCGCGAATTAAATGGGTTGTTTTAATTCGCGCTCATATCTATAGTTTCGAAGTCCAAATAACTGATCCAAACCATTAGATGTTTAATCTATATTAAAATGTGCTTCGAGGCCAAATTTTATATTTTTTGGATTTTTTTTACTATTTATTAAGATGGTTTGAAAATCGCTGTTTCTATTAAAATTCTGCACCATTAAAAAACAGCAATTTTTAAACCATCTTAATAAATAGTAAAAAAATTCTAAAAAATATAAAATTTGGTCTCCAAGCACATTTTAATATAGATTAAACATCTAACGGCTTGGATCGACTATTTGGACTTCAAAACTAGAGATATGAGCGTGAATTAAAATAATTTGTTTAATTCGCGAAGTAGCGTAGCCTTACTCATATTTATATATGATTATATTTATATATTGAAATGGTCTATGGTGCGTTGCAAAAGTATATTATAGTTATATATCAAGCTGGACTATGGTGAGTTACAAAGTAAGAGTTTTGTTTTACTTCATGTTTATATATATATATTTTAAAGTTCAAAAAGTTGATTTGAGCCGTTCAATATGATCTATATATTGAAATGTGCTAGGAGATCAAATTTTACATTTTTTTAAAATTTATTACTATTTGTTTAGAAATTTTTTAAATCAATATTTTTTTATAGTTCATAATCCATCTAAAACAACAATTTTCTACCCATCTAAAAAAATAGTAAAAAAATCTCAAAAAAATGTAAAATTTGAACTCCAAACACATTTCAATATGGAGATCATGTTGAGCAGTTCAAATTGACTATTTAGACTTCGAAAACAAAGATATAAATATGAAATAAAACAAGCATCTTACTTTGCAACTCACCATAGTCCAACTCTTTATATATCATATAAAAGATATTCGTTAATTTTGACATTGTCATAATTACCAATGAAGGTTCACAACTTGTAACATATCTCATTTAAAACTTTCATGGAAGTATATTTGGATCAGAAAATTGGAAAGAGAGATGCTGGTAGCTCCTACCATGTTTTTCAAAAAAAAAAAAAAAAATTGGAAAGAGAGTAAAAAGAATAAATTGATGGAATAGTTAAATTAGATCTTGCAATGAGCCTCTTTGGTTTGACTCTATTTATATTTTTTTTTTATTTTTCGTTTCAGGGACAAGATACCTTCTAATGGCAGGCTGCTCTAAAAAAATATATATTCAAAGAAAACATTTATAAAGTATACCATTTATTCAGCATCCAATGAAGCGGATCGATAGTGGAGATGTGAATCCGACGCATTGGATTTGATCGGATTGAGTCCGTTTTTAGATTTTTTTAGACTTAAGATCAGGTCAAATAATATATCAGAATACTACTATTACAATTATTTTTTAGCTCCTCAAAACTATTTTGATTTGAATTCAACAAAATTTACAATTTTTTTGCATGATTTATTTCATATTATTCACAAAATATACCAAAATTTTATTTACTTTTTTAATATTAGTATTCTGATATATTATCTTTAATTATAAAAACAATTGTTATTGAATTATATTTGTATTATATCTAAATCACCAACTTGAAATTATTATTTTCCAAATTAATTAACGAGCTTGTTATTATGCATAGAATTAAATTTGAAATGTCAGACAATTTCATACATTCTTGAATAAGAGAAAGGCATCACAAAAAACATTGCTTGATTATTATAATTCAAGCCCAATTGAAGTTTTAGATACTTATCGCCGATAAGCCCAGCCTGGCCTGACCTGTTATTGTGTCGGGCCGAACGAGTAAAGATTCAGGCCAAGTGGGTACGAACGGGCCGCTGAGCTGATGGATTAAATTGACATCCCTACTTATGAGAGATAAATTACTACCATAAACATGGAAAATATAATTATCGTGTCAAGGAAGGATAGCGGTGGCAAAAAAGCTTGTAGCTCGTGGATCGATAGTGACTCATATCTGACCCACCGTTAACAATTCATTCGTTAGTAGACTAAGCTATTAACGAGTCAGCTCATCACTAGCTCAATTTCAAATTAACAAGTTTGAGCTGGGGCCTAGTTCGCCTGCGAGCCAGCTTGATCCAAGTATGAATTTGTGTAAATTTTGTATGCATTTATTTATTTTGTGAACTATGTCTATATGAATTTAGAGATTTGAAACCGAATTATGTCCTTTAAAATAGAGAATTCGAGACTTTTAAACAATAGAAAGATTTCGATATCCATATGTATGAAATAATATCTTTGAATGTATGTATTCATGATATTTTTGCAAATATTATTGAAAAAAGAGTTAAATTGAAATTTTTTGAGAAATAAATTAGGACTCCACTTGCCTATGTTACGGCGACATGACGTACTTATAGTAATGAATCTTTGATACTTTACTCTGCTAGTTTGCCCGATAAAGTGACCGAGTTTACATCACAAGTGTGAGCTCGTGTCATGGAAGTTTACTTTTGAATTATAACTATTGGGTATGGTAAACTACCTATAACTAGCCGATTTTATACTAAGGATAGATTATATTGTCTCCAAAATAAAAGCAACAAAAGAAAAAAAATATTTTTTTTTGCATGATATCAACACATGAGGTCCATAACTTTCTGGCCTAAGCTTGTTCCAAACTTGGGGGCGGGGGGCCGGGGGCGGGGGGGGGGGGGGGCAAAAAGAAAAATCACTACAAAATGAGGGCATATTTTGGTAGAAAAATGAAATATTGATAAGTTCAAATGATTAATTTTTGCAAATATTAAGACATCTTTGAATATAAAATTTGATTAATCGAATTGTGGGGTGACTTAAAATTAATCAAGGAAAGTCCAAATTGTTATCCAAAAGGGTTCTCAGGATTTTTAATAATGGCAAGATCATGTGGCTTTTTCGTATTTAGAAATTTAAATGGAACTTTGATAAGTTTCCGATGCCTAGGTTTGGATTTTGCTTGAGGGAAAACAAGGTTTAAGCTTGGAGAAATTTGATAAGCATAAATTATGTATATTTTTGCTTAGGATTTTATATCGATAACTTGACCAATTTTCATGCATTTAGGTTAATTTAGGTTTGAAATACACCAAGAACTAAGTTACTATCATTTGCTCATTTTATTTGTAGTTTTGGAGCATTTGCAAGCTTTAGAATGGTCTTTGGGGCACTTGGTGCGACCATGTCCATTTTGGAAGAAGCCTCGATCAAAATGAACAAAAACCAGCCAAGTTAGAGAGGTTATGCTACCTAAGGTACAGCCTGGCCAACCCGCACACCTCTCAAAATCATCAAATGACATGGCGACCACCCCTGCCCACATCACTAGTTGCACTCCTCAACAAATGGACCCAAAAAGGAAGAGAGCTTCTGCTGATGAAGTTGCAGCCTGCCTGGCTCACACTTTCAACTGAAACTCCAAGACAGGGCCTAAGGTACGGCCTGAGCTGTGGCTACCCTTGCTTAGACAAACTCCATCCCTCTCACAGCGCAGCCACCTATGCGGCCTCCCTAGGTCGCACCATGGGCTGTACTAGCCAGATCTTTGGTAGATTTCGTGCATTAATTACATAATCTCGCCCAATTCACTTCCAAATTGCACCTGAATTTTTTCCAAGTCACGGATTTTGTTATAAAAGACAATAGGTAGCCATCTAGAGACTTATCTTTGGATACCACCATTTTTCTTCACTTAACCCTAATCATCACTTTCATTCATCTCATCTCTCTCAAGTGAATCAAAGGTGCAAAGGATTGAAGAACTTTGCAAGGAAGAACTTTGGCATAACTTGAGAATTGATGTACTATATTTCTCTTATTATTTAATTGTTTTACTTGTATTAGATTTCTTGTTTTCTATCATGGATGTTATTGTTTTTGTGATTGCACTCATGATAGGCTAATTTTCTCTCTAAGGGCTTAGGTTGTGGCATGAACTTGTGTTAGTTTATTTACTTGAATGTTATCTTTATGATGATTGTATTGGCTTGATGTTTGGTTTTATTATATATTCTATTATTAAGCACGTTGGGTGTCCGATCCGCCAACGACTACGATTGAAAGATGAAACTTCGGATTTGATCTCAGCCCTCCAATTACATAATTTGTCTTCTTTTGATTAAATAAATATGATTTATGTATAGAAGTCTAAATTTAGTTAAAAATATACTCACCACATGTGCTGCCACACAATACATTACAATTAAAATTGAACAAATATGAAATTTAGTGATATATTTATCCATTTCCTTATTTCTTTGTTTCCATATTTTTCCTCTTCGATTAAGAAGACTCAATCTTCCATTTTTTTACTTATTTGTTTTCTTACTTCTTCATTTATATATATATCACAATGAAAACTATTTTTTTATTTCCTTATTTGTCTTTCTTTGCTTCTGTACATATTGCTATGGGCAATTTAGAATGTATTTTCAATATATAATATATCAATGTGTGTGTGTGTGTGTGTGTATTCTAAATTGGAAACAAAGAAGAATATAAATTGGAACGTGTGTGAATATATATTTATCTTATAATATGTGTGTGTGTGTGTGTGTATCCTATATATACACACGATAATACTTTTTATTTATGTTTTTTTATATCATTATATGTTGATATTGAATTGTTGTATGATACTTGATATTAAATTCGAATCGAGCTATTATTTGATATCATTGGTACTTAAAAATAAAGAATCATCACATCATCAAATTATTATCAGAGTTCACGATTTATTAAAAATACATAATCATATAAATTTTCTATTAACATGTGTCTTAATTTTAGATAATTATTATTTTTATTAATATATATTTTTCTTATAATATGTCCCCGTTGCAACGCATGGGTATGATACTAGTTTGTGAGTTATGCATGATGTTTTGGTAATCAAACCTTACTAGGGTAGTGACAGTACCCCCTGCATTAAGGGTGTATGATAAAGAAGAAACCATTTCATTGTACACAAATAACCTTAGGATGGTAGATAAGGTGGACTCAAATCTACCTCCGGAATCATAGAACCAAATATTGTACCAAGTAGTAGTAGTAGATGCCTTCAATTAAATAACTCAATTAGGTGGTCACAGCCCTAATTAAGAGGTACATTAATATGAAGTTATGAATTACGAAAGGTATATGTAGGAACTAGAAATAAGCCAACTTAGTTGGAATTCCTATCAAGACCATGACATGAATTTAGAGAACTCCAAAAGTAAATAGAATAACCCATTGATTATAGAAAAAAATCCCTTAGACCTCATTAATTTGATTTACTAAACCCCTTTTGTTTACCTTTAATTTAGCTTCTTGTTACAAACCAACTTATTCGGGTATTGAACCTAAATTTGGTTACTTTGCAACAACCCCCCCCCCCCCCCCCCTTCCATTTACTTACTTGAATTTATTTAGTTTTAATTTAATTAAAATAGAAAATACATTTGCCATAGTCTTTGGATCGATACCTCAATTAATACAAAGATAGATTATACGCTTGCAATTCAATCTTCTTTGTGTACTTAGGTTTTATAAATTTAAAGCGAAAAAGTGTACGAATTAGACCCAAAATAATTACACCTAAAATACACAACAACGACTAGAGTACTCCAAACACCTTCAATTGAAGTGTTGCATTAGGGTTGTAAATTTCATGTTGTCTTACCAACTCGACACATTACTAGAGTGCTCCAAACACCCTCAATTGGAGTGTTGTATTAGAGTTGCAACTATCCTTTATCTAGCCATCTTGAGACACTACTTGAGTGCTCTAAACACCTTCAATTAGAGTGTTGTATCAAGGTTGTAAATGCCCTATTATCTTGCCATCTGGAGACACTACTAGAGTACTCCAAAAGCCATCAATTGGAATGTTGTATTGGGGTTGCAACTACCCTATAATATTGTCATCTTGACACACTACTTAAGTGCTCCAAACACATTCAATTTGAGTGTTTATTAGGGTTGTAAATGCCCAATTGTCTTGCAATCTGGAGACACTACTAGAGAACTCCAAAAACATTCAATTGGAGTGTTGTATTAGGGTTGCAATTGCCCTATTATCTTGCTATCTTGAGACATTACTTGAATGCTCCAAACACATTCAATTGAAGTGTTGTATTAGGGTTGTTGCCCTATCATCTTGTCAACTGGAGATAATACATGCTCCAAACACCTTCAATTAAAGTGTTGTATTAGGGTTGTAAATGCCCTATTATCTTGTCATCAAGAGACAATACTAGACCCAAACACCTTCAATTCGAGTGTTGTATTATGGTTGTAAATGCCCTATTATCTTGCCATTTGGAGACACTACTAGAGTACTCCAAAAACCTTCAATTGGAGTATTGTATTAGAGTTGCAACTGCCCTATTATCTTGTCATCTTGAGACACTACTTAATTGCTCCAAACATTGGAGTGTTGAATTACGGTAGTAAATGCCCTATCATCTTGTTAACTAGAGACAATACTAGAATGCTCCAAACACCTTCAATTAGAGTGTTGTATTAGGGTTCTAAATGCTCTATTATCTTATCATATGGAGTCATTACTAAAGTACTCCAAACACCTTCAATTTGTATATTGTGTTAGGGTTGTAAATGCCCTATTATCTTGCTATATATAGTCATTACTAGAGTGCTTTAGACACATTCAATTGAAGTGTCGTATTAGGGTTGTAAATGCCTTATTATCTTGCTATCTGGAGACATTAGTAGAGTGCTCCAAACACCTTCAATTGGAGTGTTGGATTAAGTTTGTTGCCATATTACCGTGCCATCTAGAGACACTACTAGAGTGCTTCAAACACCTTCAATTGGAGTGTTGTATTACGATTGTAAATGCCCTATTATCTTGTCATATGGAGACACTACTAGAGTACACCAAACACCTTAAATTGGATTCTTGTATTAGGGTTGTAAATGCCCTATTATCTTGCTATATAAAGTCACTACTCGAGTGCTCTAAACACCTTCAATTGGTGTGTTGAATTACAGTTGTTAATACCGTATAATCTTGTTATCTGCAAACATTACTAGAGTTCTCCAAACGCCTTCAATTGGAGTGTTGTATTAGGGTTGTAAATGTCCTATTATCTTGCCATATAGAGACACCAATAGAGTGCTCCAAGTAACTTCAATTGGAGAGTGGTATTAGCGTTTTAAATTCTCTATTATCTTGCTATAAGTCACTACTAGAGTGCTCGAGACACATTTAATAGGGGTGTTGTATTAGGGGGTCGTAAATGCCATATTATCTTGCTATCTGGATATATTACTAGAGTGCTCCAAACAACTTAAATTGGAGTGTTGTATTGGGGTTTTAAGAGCCATATTATCTTGTCATATGGAGACAGTACTAGAGGGCTCCAAACTCCTTTAATTGGAGCATGATATTAGGGTTATAAATGCCCTATTATCTTGCCATCTGGAGACACTACTCTAGTGCTCCGAAATACCTTCAATTGGAGTGATATATTGGGGTTTTTAATACCCTATAATCTTACCATCTGGAGACATTACTAGAGTGCTCCAAACGCCTTCAATTGGAGTGTTGTATTAGGGTTGTAAATGCCTACTATCTTGCAGTTTTGAGACCTAAACCCCAAACATCTTCAATTGGAGTGTTGTACTTGGGGTGTAAATGCCCTATTATCTTACCAACTGGAGACATTACTAGAGTGCTCCAAACACCTTCAATTGCAGTGTTGCATTAAGGTTCTGACTGCCCTACTATCTTGCCATCTGGAGATACTACTAGAGTGCTCCAAGTAACTTCAATTGGAGTGTTGTATTAGCGTTGTAAATTATATATTGCTATATAGAGTCACTACTAGAGTGCTTGAGACACATTCAATCGGATTGTTGTAATAGGGTTGTAAATGCCCTATTATCTTGCTATCTGGATATATTACTAGAGTACTCCAAACACCTTCAATTGGAGTGTTGTATTAGGGTTGTGAATGCCCTATTATCTTGTCATCTAGAGACACTACTAGAATGCTCCAAACAACTTTAATTGGAGTGTGGTATTAGGGTTTTAAATGCCATATTATCTTGCCATCTGGAGACAATACTCGAGTGCTCCAAACACCTTCAATTGGAGTGCGATATTAGGGTTGTAAATGCCCTATAATCTTACCATCAAGAGACATTACTAGAGTGCTTCAAACGACTTCAATTGGAGTGTTGTATTAGGGTTCTAAACGCCTTATTATCTTGTCATCTGGGGACACTACTCGAGTGCTCCTAACACCTTCAATTGGAGTGTTGTAGGTTGTAAATGCCCTATTATCATGCCAACTTGAGACACTACAAGAGTGCTTGTATTAGGGTTGTAATTAGGGTTGTAAATGCCCTATTAGGGTTGTAATTATCTTGCCCTATTATCTGAAACACTATTACAACATGCCTTCAATTAGAGTGTTCTATTAGGGTTGTAAATGCCCTAAACACTACTAGGGTTGTAAATGCCATATTATCTAGTCATCTGGAGACACTACTCGAGTGCTCCAAACACCTTCAATTGGAGTGTTGTATTACGCCTGTAATTGCTATATTATCTTGCAATCCGAAGACAATACTAGAGTACTCCAAAACCTTCAATTGGAATGTTTGTATTATGGTTGTAAATGCCCTTTTATCTTCCTATATAGAGTCACTACTAGAGTGCTTCAGATACATTCAATTGGAGTGTTGTAATAGTGTTGTAAATAAATTATTATCAAGCCATCTGGAGACACTACTTGAGTGCTCCAAACACCTTTAATTGATGTGTTGTATTAGATTTGTAAATGCCCTATTATATCTTGCCTTCTTGAGACACAATTAGAGTACTCCAAATACGGTTAACTGGAGTGTTGTATTAAGGTTGTAAATACCCTATTATCTTAGGGTTGCAAACTCCCAATTCTCTTGCCATATAGAGACACGAGTAGAGTGCTACAAACACCTTCAATTGGAGTGTGGTATTAGGTTTATAAGTGCCCTATTATCTTATCATCTAGAGACACTACTAGAGTGCTCCAAACAAACTCAATTGGAGTGTTGTTGTAAATGCCATATTATCTTGCCATCTGGAGACACTACGAGAGTGCTCCAAACACCTTTAATTGGAGTGCGATATTAGGGTTGTAAATGCCCTATAATCTTACCATCAAGAGACATTACTAGAGTGCTCCAAACACCTTCAATTGGAGTGTTGTATTAGAGTTGTAAATGTCATATTATCTTGCCATCTAGAGATACTACTCGAGTGCTCCAAATACCTTCAGTTGGATGGTTGTATTTGGGTGGTAAATGCTCTATTATGTTGTCATCTGGAGACACTACGAGTGTGCTCCAAATACCTTCAATTTCGAATGTTGTTTTCGGGTTGTAAATGATCTACTATCTTGCATCCAGAGACACTATTAGTAAATGCCCTATTATCTTGTCATTTGGAGACACTACTAGAGTGCTCCAAACGCTTTTAATTGGAGTATTGTATTAGGGTTGTAAATGCGCTATTAACCTACCCATCTGGAGACACTACTCGAGTGCTCCAAACACCTTCAATTGGAGTTTGGTATTAGGTTTGTAAATAACATATTATCTTGCCATCTTGAGACACTACTAGAGTGCTCTAAACTCCTTCAATTGCAGTGTTGTATTAGGGTTGTAAATGCCCTATTATCTTGCCATCTGGAGACATTACTAGAGTGCTCCAAATACCTTCAATTGGAGTGTTATATTAGGGTTGTAAATACCCTATTATATAGAGTCACTACTAGAGTGCTCTAGACACAAACAATTGGAGTGTTCTATTAGAGTTGTAAATGCTCTTTTATCTTGCTATCTAGATACATTACTACAGTGCTCCTAACACCTTTAATTGGAGTGTTGTATTAGGGTTGTAAATGCCATATTATCTTGCCATCTGGAGACACTACTAGAGTGCTCCAAACGCCTTTAATTGGAGTGTTGTATTAGGGTTGTAAATGCCCTATTATCTAGCTATATAGAGTCACTACTAGAGTGCTCCACACACATTCAATGGGAGTGTTGTAATAGTGTTGTAAATGCATTATTATCTTGCTATCTAGAGCCACTACTAGTGTGCTCGAAATACCTTCAATTGGAGTGTTATATTAGGGTTGTAAAGGCCCTATTATCTTGCCATCTGGAGGCGCTACTAGAGTGCTCCAAACGCCTTTAATTGGAGTGTTGTATTAGAGTTGTACATGCTATTTTATCTTGTTGTCCGATACATTACTAGAGCGCTCCAAACATCTTCAATTAGAATGTTTGTATTAGGGTTGTAAATGCTCTATTATCTTGTAGAGTCACTACTAGAGTACTCCGGACACATACAATTGGAGTGTTCTACTAGGGTTGTAAATGCTCTTTTATCTTGCTATCTAGATACATTACTAGAATGCTCCAAATACCTTCAATTGGAGTGTTATATTAAGGTTATAATGCCCTATTATCTTGCCATCTGGAGATACAACTAGAGTACTCCAATGACATTCAGTTGGAGTATTGCATTATGGTTGTAAATGCCCTATTATCTTGCTATATAGACTCAGTGCTCCAGACACATCCCACTAGAGCGTTGTAATAGGGTTATAAAGGCCCTATTATCTTGATATATGGAGACATTACTAGAGTGCTCCAAATACCTTCAATTGGAGTGTTGTATTAGGATTTAAAATGCCATATTATCTTGCCATCTAGAGATACTACGAGAGTGCTCCAAACACCTTTAGTTGGAGTGTTGTATTATGGTTGTAAATGCCGTAGTATCTTGCCATATGGAGACACTACTAGAGTGCTCCAAACGCCTTTAATTAGAGTGCGGTATTAGGGTTGTAAATGCCCAATTATCTTGTCATCTGGAGACACTACTCGACTGCTCCAAACATCTTCATTTGGAGTGTCGTATTATGGTTCCAAGTGTCCTCTTCTCTTTCCATATAGAGACACTGCTAGAATGCCCCAAATTCCTTCAATTGGAGTGTTGTATTAGGGTGGTAAATGCCCTATTATCTTGCCATCTAGAAACACTGCAAGAGTGCTTCAAACATTTTCAATTGGAGTGTTGTATTAGGGTTGTAAATACCTTTTTAACTTGTCATCTAGATACACAACTAGAGTGCTATAAACACCTTTAATTGGATTGTGGTATTAGGGTTGTAAGTGTCCTATTATCTTGCCATCTGGAGAGACTACTCGAGTGCTCCAAACACCTTCAATTGGAGTGTTGTATTAGGGTCGCAATTGTCCTTTTCTCTCGCCATATAGAGACACTATTAGAGTGCCCCAAATTCCTTCAATTAGAGTGTTGTATTAGGGTTGTAAACGCCCTATTATCTTGCCATCTGCAGACATTGCAAGAGTGCTTCAAACATCTTCAATTGGGGTGTTGCATTAGGTTTGTAAATGCACTATCTTGCCATCTGGAGACACTACTAGAGTGCTCGAAACACATTCAATTAGTGTGTTGTATTAGGGTTGTAATTGCCTCATTATCTTGCCATCTGGAGACACTACTAGAGTGCTCGAAACACCTTCAATTAGTGTGTTGTATTAGGGTTGTAATTGCCTCATTATCTTGCCATCTGGAGACACTACTAGAGTGCTCAGAACACCTTCAATTGGAGTGTTATATTAGGGTTGTAAATGCCCTATTATCTTGCCATCTGGAGACACTACTCGAGTGCTCCAGACACCTTCAATTGGAGTGTCGTATTAGGGTTGTAAATGACCAATTATCTTGCCATCTGGAGACACTGCTCGAGTGCTCCAGACACTTTCAATTGGAGTGTCGTATTAGGGTTATAAATGACCAATTATCTTGCCATCTGGAGATACTACGAGAATGCTTCAAACGCCTTTGATTAGAGTGTGGTATGAGGCTTGTAAATGGCCTATTATCTTGTCATCTGGAGACATTACTACAGTGGTCCACACACCATCAATTGGAGTGTTTGTCAGGGTTGTAAATGTCATATTATCTTGCCATCTGGAGACACTATGCGAGTACTCCAAACATCTTTAATTGTAGTGTGGTACTCAGGTTGTAAATGTCTTATAATCTTGCCATCTGGAGACACTACTCGAGTGCTCCAAACACTTTCAATTGGAGTGTCATATTAGGGTTGCAACTGCCATTTTCTCTTGCCATATAGAGACACTACTAGAGTGCTCCAAATTCCTTCAATTGGAATGTTGTATTTCGGTTGTAAACTCCCTATTATCTTTCCATCTGCAGACACTATGAGAGTGCTTCAAACACCTTCAATTGGAGTGAAAAATTTGGATTCTAAATGCCCAATTATCTTGCCATCTGAGAAACTACTACAGTGCTCCAAACACCTTGAATTGGAGTGTTGTATTAAGGTTGTAAATACCCTATTATTTTGCCATCTGGAGACACTACTAGAGTGCTCCCAACACCTTCAATTGGAGTGTTGTATTAGGGTTGTAAATGCCCTATTATCTTGCTATCTACTAGAGTGCTCCAGACACATTAAATTGGAATGTTGTATTTGGCTTGTAAATGCCCTATTATCTTGCTATCTAGAGACATTACTAGAGTGCTCCAAACACTTTCAATTGCTGTGCTGTTTTAGGGTTGTAAAGTTGCCATATAGAGACACTAGTAGAGTGCTCCAACCACCTTCAATTGGAGTGATGTATTAGGGTTGTAAATGTCTTATTATCTTGTCATCTGGAGACATGACTAGAGTGCTCAAAACACCTTCAATTGGAGTGTTTTATTAGGGTTGAAAATGCCCTATTATCTGGCCATATAGGGACACGACTAGAGTGCTACAAACACTATCAATTGGAGTGTAGTATTGGGGTTGTTAACGCCTTATTATCTTGCAATATATAGGTGTTGGCTTTTGGAGCCCTCGATTTTCTCGTTTGACTGGATTTGCAAAATATACATAATTACATTTTACAGTTTTCCTTCTTGAGACATGTGTATGTTCATTACAACTGAAGATACAATTAATAGACATCGAGGATGAATCAATGAACTGTTGTATACCATCAAGGATGTTGTCATTAAGCATAAGAGATAACTCAAGATTATGGACAATTAATCTGTAAAATTGGTAAAATAAGCTTGAGATTGAACTAAGTGAGGCCTACCATTGCAACGGTCCAGGAACCATTGTAACGAAATAAATTAAGTCGCAGAAATGATTGCACCGCATTAAATCAAATCAAGTGGCCCCAACCAGAAGTTGAGTCAGGGAACTTCCATTGTGGGGACCGTTACAACGGTCCTTGACCGTTGCATATCCAAACTTGTTCGAACTACCCTACCATTGTAACGGTCCTTTAACCGTTGCAATGGTCGGGATCACTTACTTCATTTTTGGTAACTCTCTATAAATAGAAGCTATAGCAAAATTTGGATGGACACTCTAGCCACCCCCAACTTCAATATTTCATATTTACAGATCTAGAGAAAGCAGTTGCTGCTTGTATACTTAAACTTCAATACTCACTATCAATCTCAATATTCAATCAATTACACAACTCCTGAGTGATCTTGTGTGATCAACCCATTTACTACTTTGAGCCGTAGTGCTCACTCGGCAGTCCTTGATTCCTCGCGAATCGGATTGACCAACCTGAGCCTTTAATGCTCCTTGTTCGGGCCGTGTGACTTTCCAGAAGATTGTAAGGGCTCACCGGTTACACTTTGTAATCCTTTCTCATTGGGTAAAGAAAGGCGCGCCATCTCGAATGTTGCGGGCCCCGAAGACATAGGCGTTAGTGACGAACTCCATAAACAACTCTTGCGTCGAGTATCTCTAAACTATACTCTTTACTTTATTTATTTTATACTTTTAGTTTAGGACAAAGTTATTCTAAGTTTTCGCCAATTATAACTTTAGGACACACTCAAACTTTATAACTTAGATTAAAATTTAAAAAGGCCCTATTGACCCCCCCTCTAGGTTCCTTTGGGACTAACAAGTGACACGACTAGAGTGCTCCAAGCACCTTCAATCGGAGTGTTATATTAAGGTTGTAAATGCCCTCTTGCCATCTTGCTATCATTAAAAACTCCAAGAATCCTTTTGGATAATAATTTGGACTTTCCTTGATCAATTTTAGGTATGATTATTTTAGGTCTAATCCGTACACTTTTTCACTTTAAATTTATAAAATCTAAATACGCAAAAAGATTGAATTACAAGCGCACAATCTATCTTTGTAGTAAATGAGGCATCGATCCAAAGACTAAGGCAATTGTATTTTCTATTTGAACTAAATTAAATCTAAACTAGTACAAATAAGCAAAGGGGGGTTTGTTGCAAGTAAACTAATTTTGGATTCAATATCCGAAGTAGTTGGTTGTAACAAGAACTAAATTAAATGCAAATTAAAAGAGTTTGTGAATCAAGATAACAAGGTCTAAGGGCTTTTGGTCTATAAGCACTTGATCATTCTATTTACTTTTGGAGTTCTCTAAATTCATGTTATTGTCTTGATGGGAATTCCAACTAAGTTGACCTATTTCTACCTCCTAACATCTATCTTTCGTAATTCATGACTTCATGTTAATGTACCTCTTAATTAGGGCTGTCACCATTGGGTTATTTAATTGAAAGCATCTACTCCTACTACTAGGTACTGTATTTGTATACTCTAAGTCCCCCGATGGCATAGTACTCGTAAATTGGTTTTCCACAACTTTCCATGCCCAACCTTTGGTTCTATGAATCCGAGGTAAACTAGATTTGGTCCATCTAACCTATTATCCCTAAGGTGATTTGTGTACAATAAAATAGTCTTTTCTATACCATCGCAACCATAGAGACAAAAGGTATTTTCACTACCTCCGTAAGGTCGGCTTACCAAAACACAATCATGCATGACTCATAAATATAAAATAGAACCAAACATCAAGCTAAAACAATCATTATAAAGAGAACATCCAAGTAAATAAACTAACATAAGTTCATGATACAACCTAGGCCCTTAGAGAGAAAATTAGCATCTCATGAATGCAATCACAAAAATAACAACATCCTTGATTAAAAAAAAAAATCTAATACAAGTAAAACAAGAAAATAGCAAGAGAAACATAGTACATCAATTCCCAAGCTACGCCTCAGTTCTTCCTTGAAAGCCCTCGAGATCCACCAAGTCCTTCAATCCTTTGCCCTTTTTATTCACTTGAGAGATGAGAATAATGGAAGAGATGATTAGGTTTTAATCGAAGAGAATGGTAGTATCCAAAGATTGTTTCCCCCAAAGGGGAGATATTCCTCCTCTTGCTGCCTCTCCCTCATTTATAACTATTTTTGTGACTTAGGGAGTAAGCAACCAATGATGGAAAGTGAATCAATCAAGATCACATGAGATATGATAATAAATACCAGCTGGTGCCTCTCTAAAAAGATTTATGCGACTTGGACATTATAAATTATGATTATTACCTTCCTATAATTAGAGATCTCGTTGTACTCTTTCTAGCAAGTTTTTTATTTGCCTAAAATGGAGTTCGTATGTCCCATATATGGTCAAAATACGAAAGGGTATCGAAAGCTAGAATTTCTACAAATAAATGTGCGGCCAGGGGTGCCTGCACCTTTACCCACACGGAGCCTCTGTTTCAGTTGTGAACCAAACTTCAAATGGGCATAACTCATTATTCATAACTCCATTTTCAGTGTTCTACCACTTTTTGGAAAGCTTGTGAGAAGATCTATAATTTCCTCTATTTCCTGTAATTTAAATAGACTTGGGCAGTAACTTGATTCTTGGTGTAATTCTAGACTAAATTAAACTAAATTAACCTAAATGCATGAAAATTGATTAAGTTATTGATATAAAACCCAAAGCAAAAGTATACATAATTTATGCTCATCAAGATTTAGTATTTTAGTATTTATGAATTTAGTTATAAACCAAATTTATGGTAGTTAACTTTCTAATACATTATTTAATACATTTGGGCTTTTGGCCCACGAGCTTTTATGAGCTGGCTCGGCTCGCTCGTTGCCAAATCAAGCAAACCACGAGCCACTTTTTCAGCTCAAATTCAAATGTTAGCTCTCTCATGACTCATTATTCATTGCTAAAATGAGCGAGCTATGAGCTTGGTCTAGCTCAGACAAAGCCGGCTCGTTGCCAGCTCTAAGGAATGATATGGTAATATGCATGTTACGGATCGATTTATATAATACATTCATATTTTAATTTTAAAAGTTCAAACAATCAATTTGAACTATTATATTTGAACCTTTTATTTACATTTGGATTTATTGAATCTAGAAAGGGGCAAACAAATTTTTAGAAGGAGCAGAAACGAAATGTGCCAGTTTTTTCCACTAAATTCAAAAATCCACTAAGTTGTCACCTCTGGATCAATGTGGGTCCGCTCTGAGTTCAAAATACATTGTATTATGGAGACCAAACCACAATTATAATCCAGCCATCCTATTGGACTATCTAGTCATTTGTAATAATTAATCAACCTATCATAATTAATTACATTTTATGGTATGCGCATTAAAAGATAAAGGCACACATCTTGTATGGCACATTAGTACTAATTAATATATTTCAATTTGTAATGATCATTTTCAATTGAGCACAAAATTGACTATATACAATATTTCTTTTATCCGAATACTATTTAACCCACCGCTATCAAAATAGAGAAATATTTTGGTACTCCAAGCCATCATATCCGAGCGCGTTCCCTCAAGTAGTCTAACAGCAAAAACATTTAATGTTGACTAACTTCTATTTCCAGTGTTAATATCAAAACATTTAAAATTATATTTATAACATTTTACAATGCTACTCGTAAGTATGTAAACCTCTGTCTGAAAGCATTAAAATACTAAATCTGCATAGTTTTAATTTCGCGATGATCTGTGATTAATTTTACGAATCTAAAAATACGAACGTTTTCTATTCAATTTTATCTTTCAAATAAGATCCATGAAGAATATTTTTGAGTAATTTTAAAGTCATTTGTTTTCTTTAAAGTAAAACTAATGAGCACTTTAAAATTTTAATTTTTTAAATCTCATTCTACAACCATTAAATTTTTCAAGACTTTGTACATGAGGTTTATATGCTTTATAAATGCAGTGTTATTGTTGAGGTTTATATGCTTTGAAGTGGGTGAAAATGAATCTTTCTGTTTTTGGCAGAGATTTGAAGTGGGTGAATTAGGAGTTAAAACTATACAGATTTAGAATTTTAATGCGTATAGACAGAGATTTAAATGTTTGCGAGTAGCATTGTAAAATGTTATAAACATAGCTTTAAATGTTTGAATATTAGCGCTGGAAATAGAAGTTAGATAATATTGGAAGTTTTTTTTTCTATTAAACTACTTGAGAAATACGCTCAGAAATTTTGTTTGAAGTATAATTATCAGGCTCCATCAAAATAACATATTTTAACTTGATTTATATTAGAATTTAGTACATACCTTTTTTGTATGGCAACCAGTTTCTCTCCTTCATCTCGCAAAATCAGAATATTGTTGTTTTCTTGCAAAAAACTAAACAGAGAGCAAACCATCTCTCTGTTGTTACAACCAAGTTCGTTATAGAATAGTACAAATTTTAAAAGGTATGTGAATTAATAATTTAATATCAATCATTTTGAAAAGAAAGATATTCGATATGTGGCTAGGTCTGCCACATTTATCTAGCCGAATGAAGAGGCAACAACGGACGGTTTGGGCAGCAGGTGTATGGACGGTCTGGAAAGAAAGAAATAGGAGACTCTTTTCAGACAAGAGAAAACCGGTGAACATCTTAATTAATGAAAGGACTATCACTATCATGCATTGATTGTGCACTATTTAAGGAGGAGCGAAGGAGCGATGATATTGAATACGCGAGAGCATACGTTATGCAACTCGCAATTCTATCTACCATTTGAAAAAAACATTCATACTAGAACTAGAATTAGAATTATGTATATATAGAGAGCTTATTTTTCCTTTTTCAAGTTATTATTTTTCTTTTTTAGCTAACTTAACCTTTGATTTTCTTATCAATATATTGTTGGCATTGCCAACCTTCAAAAACAAAGAAAAGAAAGATATTCTAATAGTTTTCAACATATAACCGAGCAATTATTTCCGCACATTTCAATAATCATTATTGTTCATTTTATGTGTATAAATTTAATAATTTATTTTGTTAATTTTCGTAAATTCTATAATTTATTCCGTATAATTCCGTAATATTTTATATTTGAAGTCAACCAGTCTTTGCATTTAGGGGTGTTTAAAACAGTCGATTCAGTTCAAACCGAAACAAAATAATCAAATCAAAATTTTCTTCGGTTTATAAAAATAGAACTGAGCCGAACCAATTGAACCTATCGACCGATTAAGAACCGAATTGAACAAACCAAAGTAAATTTTGGTTTAATCGGTTCAAATCAAAATAAATCTATTGATATCATTATTAACAAAAATAATACATTGTTATACACAACAATTGAAGTTTGGTTTGATTTAGTTTGATTTAGTTCGATTTGATTTAATAAAATCATTATGACACTAATAAAATTAGAGTCGAACTAATATAAACCGATCAGTTCGACTAAAAACCAAACAAACCGAACCATTTGAACATATGCATTGACGTCTAGACCCAATTAAATTTTTGTACGTAATATTTCTTCAAAAAAAAAAAATGTTGTCGGTATTATATTCTTTACTCTCTCGCTTATATCATCATATCTTTATTGCGTGATATCCTCCGTTCTTTCTCTGGAGAATATTCATGATTACCAATTTACCACTATCCCTTTGCAAATAATATAAGAATCCATCTTAGCCTATTAATTTCCATCGTTCGTTCTTTCTTTTTTATTTTTCTTTTTCTTTTTGCTTGGTTGGTTGGTTGAGTGGTTGACAGATTAGTGGCAGACAGCAGCTTATGGTTGACAGATTAGTGCCAGAGACCATAATTTCTCTTCCAGTAGAGACATTGAAACCAAATTTTAGAAGAGGTTAGCATTAATTAATTCTTAAAATTATATTTCTAAATCAATAATTATATATTATAAAATAATAAACAGTGCTATGAGTTGCATAGTGGATTACAGTGTTACGGTTCAATATTTGAGTTTTCAAAATTTTAACGTTTAATTTGAACTGTTAATCTTGTTCTCCATATTAATATGTGTTTAGAGATCAGATTTTACATTTGTTTGAAAAAAAATTACTATTTTTTTAGATAAGTAGAAAATCAAATATCTGAATTGTGTATAATTTTTTAAATCAATTTTTTATTTATTTTAAAAAAAAAATTTTAAAGTATATAAAATTTAATATTCAAATATATATTAATATGAATAATAAGATAAGTAATTCGAATCAACTGTTAGAATTTTAAAAAATCAAAATATTAAGTCATAACACTGTAATTCTCTGTGCAATGTATAGTACCGTAACTTTACACCAAGTAAAATATCCTGAAAAATTAAAGATTGTCGTTTCTTATCCAGTTATGTCCATGCCTCAACGAGACGGGATCATTTGTGGCTGTGGTTCGTCTATTAGACTATTACGTGTCGCCTACGCGTCTGACACGCTTGACGATAAACGGATATGCACATAAAAGAGATTGTTTCAAAATTTGCTCCGTACTCTATTCCTATTCCTTTTGCTTGGAGTTGGTGATGACTTGATTTGAATTATGGCGGCTTCTACTTCACGTCCAATTTTGGTAAAGCTTGAATTTCAACTATTGTGCAACACTGTTGTAAATAACGGTATATATTCGTTAGATAGACAGTGATTAATTGAAAATAATTAAGAATAATTTATTATAATTGAAAATAATCAATCAATTAGTCAGAAAAAATTATGATAGTTTGATCACTATCAAAGACTAATCAGCCGATTAATCGGCCTAAACGGCTATTTTTTACAACATTGTTTTTCAATGAAAGATTCATATTTCTATTTCTGAATTTTGGCAAAGCTTGAATTTCAACTATTTTGCAAGTGTTGTAAATAATGATATGTGTTTGTCGCACAGACAACGATTAATCGAAAATAATCAAGAATAATCAGTCATAATTGAAAATAATCAACCAATTAGTCGGAAACATCTATAATGATTTGACAACTGTCAATGATTAATCAGTCAATTAATTGGTCTAATCAGCCATTTTTTACAATACTGTTTTCCAACGAAAGAATCATATTTCTATTTCTGAGTACAGGAATATTTATTTATCTAGTAGTCAACAAATAAAATTCTACACCCTAGTTATTTATTTAAATAATTTTACTAATTACAACTGCTACAATAATTCGACCAGATTTAAAATTTATGATTCAAATATATGAATATGATTTGAAAATAATTCATGACAAAAAAAAATGTAATAATCTCTAACAAAATTTACCCTTGATAAAATGATTTCATCCAATGAGAATTTAATATCAAGTAAAAAATAAATAAAAAATCTAGTTTTGTTTTATTAAAAAAATTATGCTTTAATTTGCATTTAAACTTTAAAATAATTGCAGAAAACTTGTGCATGTAGCTAAACAAAGAAAAATATTTTGAGTGGATGCCATTATATTTATTTTATTATTTTATTTCAATTTGCTATTTTGAGTGTAAACGGATTTTGTAACACAAAATCCGACCCAATTAACAGAGATGCTGAATCTCATAATGTACTTTTTATTTATTTATTATTATATCTCTATATTTTTTTTGGGAAAGGGAACAGACGTACTGACATCTATTACGCGTGAGGCGCAGTCATAGGTCTAGATCTTCTGTTCCTTGTATGAATATAAATCGTGTAGCAGGTCACATAATGTTCATACTCATAGTGACAAATGAATTATTCGGGTTCGGTTCAGTGATGTCAAAAATTCATGATTCGGAATTATTCGGGAATAATTCAAGAATGATTAGGAATTGTACGGACCATGGAAAAATTTTGCGAATAATTCGTAAAATTTAAGAAAAATTGGTAAAATTCGCGAATTATTCGGGTTTAATTCGGTCAAAGTTAAGTCAATCGAATAATTCAGTGTTCAATTCGACATCACCAAAAAACGAATTATTTGAATTTAATTCACAAATAATTTGTGAATCATGTGACTATGTTGATACTATATGATAAATTTAATGTTAGAAACATTTTTTTATCCTGAAACAGAGTACATGGAATTATTTATTTATACTTACATTTCTTAAACCAGAAAATGATATTAAACCGTAAATACAAATAAAGGTATTGACAAAACTAATTAAACTTCATACAACACCCAATTAATAAAATATGATTAAAAATATTGACAAAACTAGTTTAACTTCATACAGCGCACAATTAATAAAAACAAAATAAAAAATATACAATTAATGCACCACACAAAATCAAATCTGCTCCGTCGTTTACCTTTAAATATCAACCTCAGCTGTAAAAGGAAATAACACAACATGTTCCTTAATTCATCGTCAAAATTCAGAATCTTTGTTGTCTTTGTTGGTTTTTTTTTTTTAAATATGTTCTTATCTTCCCAAGTCAATAAAAGAATGCTTCTTTTAGGGATTCGTGCTGCACAATTTCTCCCTCTTATATTATCTCATACGCTCTCTCATTTTCAATTCCGAAGCAAAATGCGCAAAACCCTGCCATTCAATTGAATTCTCAAGGAAAATATTTGAGAGAGATTAGAAGCTAAAGATGAAATTTACAAAGAAGTATGAGGTATACATGCAAAGCGATAGAGAGAAGGGTTTGCCTCTTGTGGGATTGAAGAAGCTTAAAAAGATGCTTAAAGCTTGTAAAATGGAGATAGAAGCGCCGCAAAATATTGAAGAGGAAGGGGAAATTGGAGAGAGCTCAGATTCAATTGCAATAGAGAATAAATGTGACAATAAATGCTCGGGATATTGCCCTGGTATGAATATGATTTTTTTTTTTTCTGGTTATTTGGTAAATTTGTTGGTTATGGGTGCAATTGAATAGAATTTTGACATTTTGAATTATTGTTAGATTATGCATTTTCTGAAAAGACAAAATTGGGATAAAAGAAAGCGATTGTTTGGCAACTCTCATATAGAGAGAGGCGTTTCATATTTTAGCTGCTTCTTTTTTCTTTTTCTTTTTTTTCTTTTATTTTCTTTTGAGAAAAGTTGCTATGTGACCAATTTCTATATAATAGAGTAGGGCAATTGCATAAATAATGAAAAATAACATAATTTCTAAATTATCATACATCTTAAACTAGTACTCTACTACCCGAAATTTTTATTCATATCATTTCAAAAAAATAAAATAAATCAAAACAATGAAATTGGAGAATCCGAAAAGTATCAGGGCCTCCAATTCAAACTGCGGACCCATTCTTGGAGGCCGCAAATTGAATTGGAGCCCCCCAAAAACCTAAATATTAATATATTACAGTGTATTTTTCGATTTTTTTGAATTAGAGGCCTTGGTATTTTCCGAATTCCTCATAATTTGTGGGTTTTTTTTTTGACAATGGTATTAATAAAAATTTCGGCTCTACTACAATACCTCGTAGTATTGTATCAGAAACTATTGCCATACAGTCTCATTTAAACTCTATTAGCATTCTAAAAGGAAATTACTGAACCAAATTAACCACAAATGCTCAATATTCTGAGTTCTTACAGTTGAAAATATAGTAATTGAAGCTATCTAAGACAAAAGAGTATAGTACACATTATAAACAAATGGTCTACTGATTGCTAACAAGTACAAAATAAACAACTTGATGGGTGTTGCCAACTCTGTAAATGTGAGATATTTCATATTTATGTTATTAATATTCATTATAAGGCTTAAAAAAAATTGAGGTTCAGCAAAAAATTAAGGTGGTACCTGATCTATAGCTGTATGTATTCATATCCTACTACAATTAATTAAAAATCTATTTAATCTGCTACTAAAATATAAAGTAAAGGTGATAAGAGGTCTCCATATCTAAGATCCCTTGTACAAAAAAAATAAAAACCTTCCTGAGTCATAAAACTAGCTGTAAGTGTATTTTTCATTTCACCTATCTGCCTTTTTTTTTTTTTTCAAGGTTGTCTTTTCTCTATTTGTTATGTTAGGCAACATTAAAATGCATGTTAGATATTATGGATTTTACTTGCAAATGATGGTTTGAAATGAATGCCAACAGTTTAATCTTTTGGACCCTTGAGCACAAATTTGGGTGATTAATATATGATATACCATTTTTTTTAAAAGATATCATAAAACAATTCTATGATTTATTACTCAAAGGTGAAAGAGATCATGAGTGAAGAATATTTTTTAATCTAATTGTTTGGTCCTTCATAATATTTTGTTTGGTTTATTGCCTATAGGCTATTTTACTTGTTTGTGCCCTGTTTTATTGTCTCTTACTTAAGCATTCTGGCTTTCTTATCTTAATCTCACTTGTTCCAATCCATGTAATGAAGGGAAATTTTTGTTGGTTATGTGCTAATTTTTTTTCTGTTATGTATGTAAGAATCTGGCTTGTCTATTAAAATTCTTTTGGTATTTTGTTCAAGTAATCGAAAAATAGATAAATTATTTACTAGGTTATTGCTCCCAAAAAAAAGGAGCTATGTGAATGATGCAACAAGAAAGAAAACCGATAGCCTGTTAAGCAAGCAAGTTTGTCATTCTTTATGAGCTTTTCATTATTAAGTGCAAAAAAATTCATATATTATCATTTAGACTTTAGAATCACCTTAGGATAATATAATGTAATCTTGATTTCATTTTTTTCCATCTGAGATATGAAGTTTGACTTGGCTAATTAACTTTTCTTTGGTGAGTTAATGAGCTTCTCATATTTCAAATTTATGCAAGTACTCATGAGTCATGAGTTGTGATTAGTATGGCATTAAAGCACCACTTTTATGGTTAAAATTACCAAATCTGAAAGGTGATGTGATGTGACATAACACATGCAATTCTTAACAGTAGCTAAGCAAAGAATATTGCACATAGTATTACATGTTTTTGTTTAATATGCAAATTTGCTGATCATCTCACTATTTTTTTTCCCTTCAAGAGAATCCCAAAAGAGTCTGAATTAATCACATATATAAAAAAAATGACTGAATGTAAAAAAAAAAAAATAAAGAAAGAAAGAAAACAAACAAAAACAAATTTGATATTGTATAAATCATGTGAATAATTTGGCATTCAATAAATGCATTCAACTTCCAAACTTTTGATGACTCGTGATCTCTTTATCATCTTATTTTTATTTTCCTAATAGTTTTAATGAATTCACATGCAGTGTGTGATGGCACCTTCTTTCCATCTCTCCTCCAAGAGATGTCGGCTGTGGTTGGCTGCTTCAATAAGCGTGCCAAGAAGCTTCTCGAAATGCACCTGGCATCAGGTTTCAAAAAGTATTTGTTGTGGTTTGCTAACAAGTCACACCGAAGTCACGGTTCTCTGATCCAAGAGGGAAAAGACTTGGTGACATATGCAATTATTAATTCCATTGCCATGCGAAAGATTTTGAAGAAGTATGATAAGGCAAGTGTTGTGTCCTTTAAATATTTTGCAATGATCACCTTGAGATAGTTTGTATTTGCAACTACCAAATTGGGTTATTCATAATCAGGGTATATGTTGGCCTCTCTGTTGAGCTCTAAGACCTTTAACTCAAAAAATTCTACAAATGTAAAATAATGAAGAAGAAAATAAAATGTTTGTAAATAAAATCATATCAATATATTAAACAATGAAAATATGAACAGATGCATCATTCGACACAAGGTCAAGCTTTTAAGGTGAAGGCACAGAGTCTCCACATAGAGATACTTCAGTCTCCATGGCTGTGTGAATTGATGGCATTTTACATAAATTTGAGAAAAAGCAAGGTTAACTACCAGGCCCCAATGGGGCTGTTTGGTGATTGCTCTCTCACATGTGACGATGATAGACCGACTCTGTCCTGTTGCCTATTTGAGTCAATGCAGGTCGATATTAATTTGACGTGCTCCATCTGCTTGGTGAGTTAATTTCTTTTGTTTTCTTCTTTTTCTTTATAATATTTACATTCCTGAAGTCATTGTCAGTTACATTTTTTTTGGGCTGGAAGCTGAGAGTTTGCTGGTAGAAATTAAAATTTAAAGATTAATTATTAAATGAAAGTGAATGATGAAATACAAGTCCATAAATAAAATTAAACAACTTTAAGGAGGAGTTGACAGTGCAACTGTTGATTTCCTGTTTCTCCAATAGTCCATAAATGACAGTATTTCTTTTTTCTTGGTTATGAATATTATAGGATATGGTATTTGATCCTGTCTCTTTATCATGTGGACATATATTCTGTTACATGTGCTGTTGCTCTGCCGCCTCAGTGAGTATAGTAGACGGGTTAAAGGTTGCCGCACTCAAAGAAAAATGTCCCCTGTGCCGAATGGTATGCTTCTTTCACCCTCTCTTTTGGAAGCATTTTCTTCAATTATTCTTGTTACTGTCAGTTTATGTTTTCTTGTGTTGTGTTCTTTTTAACTTTCTATTTTTTAATTAATCAGGAAGGAGTCTACCCGAAGGCTGTGCATTTGGATGAGCTGAACATCCTCTTAAGCGAAAGGTTTGTTTGCATAAAAAATAAAAAATAAAATATGTCATTGTTAAATAAATGAATTTCATGCATATATATGTTTATTTTCTTTAATTTTGTTTTTGAAAAAAAAAAACAGTTGTCCCGAGGAGTGGGAGAAACGGCGCGAATTTGAAAGGCTTGAGCGCATTCGTCAGGTGAAGGAGCATTGGAGGCTTCAGTACAGAGCTTTTGTGGGCATATGAGTTTGAGAAAATAAATATCCTCGAGTTTTATTCGATGCTTGAAAAATGATATTCAAATAAAAAAAAAAAAACCATGCTTTTCTTTTCAAAAGTAGTATATTTCAAAAAAAAAAAAATGATATAGACAAGTGAAGGTTTAGTCTACCAACTTTCATTTAATTGTTCATAAAGGACCCCTATCCGGGTTTTGAACTCATGACCTCTCACATTAGAGGACATGTGCACTAATTGTTAGCATATTGCAAATGTAATTTGATATTAGGCAGATTGATAGTACTGGATCTGTCCATTACTTCCAGTTTTAGTTAACAATAAAGTACCAGGTATAACTAACTTGTGATTTATTAGTGACTGTTAACTTTTTGTACATATTGTTTGTTTTCCATCTAGAAATGGTGCCTATTTGAATGATGCTAATTTTGGATGTTTTGATGATGACTCTGTTTTTGTTTTTGGCAATCAAATTTTAAAAAGATATGGTTGCATATGATTTGGTTGAATTTGCACAGATAGGAACTTTTTCTCTGCTTGATTGATGAAGACTGTTTAGTTGAATTTCCAGAAATAAATGCATCACATTGCAAAATATAAAACAAGTATTGCTTAATTCATGAATAATATGCTATGGGTAAGGGAAGCTTCCATTTTTCATTGCAAATGGAGAGCATTGAACTAAGCGTATGAACTTGTCAACGTTAGACAATGTCAATTACCATTTCTTCATTTATTTTAATAAGCCTTACTGCTCCCCCTATAAGCTTGCACTCCCTCAAACATTATCACAATGTCACCTTAACAAACATTTTAAAAAGAAGGAATTTGGTTTTGTTGAAACGGCTTTGGACAAACTTTGTTCAAATTTGGGTCTAAATCGTCCGATATACGTTGAGATTAGTGCAAACAGATTTATTACTTAATAAATTTAAGTGGTCTTGTAAATCTAAACCATCCGTGCGAATTTTGATGTGAATCAAATAGTTTAGGTCTGGCTTTGAATAAGATTTTGTCCAAAGCCGATTGGACAAAAGCTCCACGCTTTAAAGAAAACAGAAACCTCAAAAGAAAAAGGAAACCCAAGGAAAATTCAACTCTTCATCTTTGCCCCCATTGAGCAAAAAGAAAATCACCATCTCACAATCTGATCTATTTCATTTGGAAAAACACTGAAAATTACATTGTTGTGTGCTTCTGTTCACCAGAGGAATTGCCTTCAGGAGGTTAAAATGAAATTCCATAGTAATTCAACGAACTCGGCATCGACAGCTTGCCAGGGGGGTGATGAGGTTGATGGAGTAACCGTCAAGTGGTTGCAATATGCCGGCTTGCAACACCTGGCCTCGCCTGTTGCTTCACTGGATCAACGACAACTCCTCCATGATCTACTTCTCCAAGTATGTGTGTAGAGTGCATATGTTTTGATCTATGTTTTGGATCTGATGTAAATCACATAACAATTAAAATATTCTGATTATGTTTTGTACCCAGATATTAAATTAGATCAGTGTGAATATATGAGTCAATGATGGAAACTTTGAATTTATGAATGAATATTTATGCACAATATCACATCATAAAACAGAATGGTATTAGTTGATAGCTACAAATATAAACTTTACACAATTTGAAATACAAGTTAAGACAACATATCTGAACTTGAATACAATTCTCATTTTTACCAAACGTATAAAGGATTTTGTACAATAAAGTTTTGACAAAATAATATCTTCAACTTTATGTTAGGTCTATATTTTTAAAAACAAAATTATGTTACGTTAGCTACATTGATTCTTATCTGTAAGTAGCAAAAAAGCAAAGAGAATCACACAAATGCATTTTTAAAATTTTCTGAAACAATTACATAACCAGTATGTCGCGAGGATATAACATTATTTTATAACATTGCTCAAAATAAGTTCTTATAAAATATATCACTGATGTTATACTTGTCTAATACTAACATTGCTCAAAATAAGTTCATATAAAATGTATCACTGATGTAATAATTTTTTAGAGGTATGGAGGCCAAGATATCTCCAGGAGTGAAAATTATGAATACAGTACTGCACAGTGTGAGATGCTTAACAGTTCCGGAAGAAGTTCAAAAAATGGCTCGAAATGGGTTGGAATTGGCCTTTTAGACCTTAAATCAACGCATGATGACACAAACTTTCTATCTGAGGTATATTCTCACCAATGCAACAGGTCTTTGCATTCTCAATTTGCATGGAAAAAATTATTATATTTTCCTTTTCAATTTTCTTTGTGTTTCCAAAGTACATTCCACAAAGGTGTAGGAATGAATAGCAATCTTTGGTATTCGCACAGTACCAGTCTACTGTCTACCAGCTGGTACCACATTGTACTTTTGGTTGGTTTCAGTTAATTTGGTTTGATTTGGGTTTAATTGCTGATAGCCGAAGAGCATATCTTAGACATTTATGTCTTTTTTTTTTTTGCCTTTTCTGTTCAGGATTTAACTACTGAACCACTTGATCTTTTACCAAGTTCACCTCCTAAGGTAGTCAACTGTGATGTCAGTTCTACTGTCAGTGGAAAATCTCAAGTTAAATCAAATAAAACTATCAGAGCAGCAATTGATCAAAAGAAATCTGAGAAGAATGCCAAGGGGAAGGAAGTGCACAAGGTTTGAGCCACAGTAGAAAAAAAAATGAAAAATGAAGAGCTAATTTCTATTTCTGAGAAACTTTATTACTATCTCATTTATCAAACTTTGGTTGTTGTTTGAAGATAATTTTTTATTAACGCAAATTCACCTCTTCTTTTTTGCCAATAAACAGAGCAAAGAAAAAGCTACTGACATTGCTCTGGCACTTGAAAAGGAGATAGGAATATATAACAAAGATGAAGATATGATAGTTACTGAAGATGTGGTGAGACATACAATAAATTACATAAAGAAAATAAAAAACATTTTTTTAGAATCAAATTAAATTTGGATCATTTCATGCAGGATGTAGTAGCACTACAATTTGGTTCTCCAGTGTGGTCACCTACAAGGGGACTTTATAGTGAAATAAGTCTAATCAAAGGGGCAGAATGTAAAAGATCAACAGGCAAACATGATGATGACTTTGCTTTTATAAGAGATGAAGAAACCTCAAGGAATCCAGAAAACAATGCTAATGATCGAAGATCGCTCTGCAAAATGGAGAACATCTCCAAGAAATCGACTCTCTCGATGGATAATATAACTTTGGTAAGACATAAGAAAAGAACTAAAAGAAATAGTAGAGAAACAAAGATGTATTGCTGGGTTTTTTAAAGCCTTGGTATGGATATCTCATAATTTAATAGGACATATTAGAAATTTTCTTCTAACAAACTATTAGTAAAATTAAAGTTATCAGTCAATTTTGAGTAATTAATTTCTTTTGGAATTCCTTTTCTTTTCCCTTGAAGGACAATGCTACACAAGAGTCAGCTACAACAGGACTGGATTTTAAATTTAACTCTTTATTGGAGGATATGAAAAAATTGCATTCCTTTAGAACTGATAGAGCATCCAAGGAACAAAATGCTGATAAAACTACAGATAAGGTATGAAAGTTAATTATATCAAAGCTAAGATAACCCATACTTAGTTTCAGGATATGTACTTAGTTGTAAGCTGATTACCTCGGCAACATTTGAATTTTTTTTAGGGTTTAGTTGCCCAAATGAAATTAATAAAGAGTTCAATTCTGCAATAGAGGAGCTTTCCAAATGACCTTAGAAAAAAAAATATTTCCAAGGAACCAAATCCAGTTAAACTCAGAGTTTCGGTAAGGAAATCACAAATGTTTACCAAATATCATCCATGAATAATATTGTTTTACACTTTTACTATAGAATGGCTATCAATGGGAGCAAACCAAAAGTAAATTTTCTTTGCTTACATGATTTGATTAAAATATTCTTTACTTTTATAGGAAATAGAAACAGAGGAACTTGATCTACGGCAATTCTCATTTCGTCATGGCTCAGATAGTAATGCATTAAATTCAGAAATAGAAGAGAAGTCTAAAAGGATATCCAATAGCAAATCCAGACCACCATCCGTCAAGAGAGGCGAGATCAATTCAAAAGGAATCAACCCAACAAAAAACAGAATTGTAGTATGCTCTATGTTTTTATTCGAATTCTATGTACTTTGCATATAGCACCTTACAATCTGATTTCTTATCTCAGATTCTGAAAGACAATTAACAGCTTTTCATTGACAGGAAATCAAATCAGAGCCACATGATTCCACATACATTTCTTCACCTAGGAAGTCTGAAAGCAGAATTAAGGCATCTTCCATCCGCCGAAAGGAAACTAATTCTGATAAAGTTAGAGTTACGGTATGACATTTACAAGTAGATTTTGTAAAAAATCTGTAGTGGCTGGTTCGTATTAACACAAATCCAGAGCGGCTCGATCATATAGGGCTGGCTCGACATGTAACTTGGGACTTTACACAGTAGTACTATGGGCATGAGACAAACATTAAGTTACCTTTGTATTTCTTTCAGGGTGAGGAAAATAAATCAATTCGTACCAGAACTCCTGCGAAGAAGGAATCTGTCCTTACAAGCAAGTCCCAAGAGCGCAACTCGAAGAGAGCATCAACCCAGAGAACAGAGATCAACACAAAAGATAACAAGATTACCAACATTGAACCTGATGTACTAATATCTAAAGTACACTAACAATTATTGCACCATTTGTTTAATTGTCATCATAATTTATTTTTCTTATGTTTCTGTTTTTTAATATGATATTACAGAAAAGAGCCAATGAACAAATTCATAATTCTATTCCAATCCCTAGAGAGGAAGAAAAGGAGAAAAATGCAGCAAAGTTTAGAGTTGTGGTAAGCCATTTAGAATATTGCAACTTAAAATCTTGTATGACTAGATTCAAAATGTATCTGGGTGTTAAGCATTTTTAATTTAATCAAAATTAAGCGTATTATGGATAGGTTCGCAAAAGGCCTCTTAACAAGAAGGAGATGCTTAAGAAGGAGAAAGACATTCTCTCTGTCGAAGACAACGAACGATTAGTTATAAATGCACCTAAAGAAAAGGTTCGTACGTACGCTATCCTTAAAGTTTACTCTCCTCGAGTACAAGTAATATATTGTTCTGGCATGGAAGGAAAGATCTGATTTAATGTTTTTGAATTGTAAGGTAGATTTGACTGCTTATATAGAAAAACACGAATTCAGTTTCGATGCTGTCCTCCATGACCATGTCACAGATGATGAGGTAACTGGCCACACTTTTTACATAATTCCATTTACATTTAACCAAATTATTTTTTGTTAGATTGCAACTCACAACAGTCTGTCAGGTTTACAATGTTACAGTGGGCCCGTCGATACCAACAATCCTTGAGCAAGCCAAATTAACATGTTTTGCCTTCGGCTATACAGGTCAGTGTTATACAGCATTATAATTTGCAACCAGAAAGCTTCCATTTACCAGAACCCAATGTTATACAGCATTCTAATATGCTTTGTTATGTTGACCCCTCAATATTACAATAGCCACTTGTGCTAAGTTGCCACTGTTATTTCTGACTTGATTTTTCCAGGGAGTGGTAAAACCTTTACAATGGGAAATTTATCCCTAAGAGCATCAAAAGATGTACTTCAAATGTTACAGAAGACCCCTCATGCCAACCGAAATCTTACTCTATGGGTCAGTTATTTTGAGATGCATGGCAAGACAATTTTCGACCTTCTCAATCAAAGGAGGTTATTTATTTAATTTTTTTTTTTTTTTTTTTTTTTACTTGTATTCTTTGTTGTAAACTCCAATCTCACATGATAATATCATGACCTTGCCTTACACCAGGCAAATCTCAGCTTCAGTTAATATCTGGTTACCTCTATCAGGAAATTGTGCATAAGAGAAGACGGAGATCAGCAAGTACGCATAGTCGGTTTACAAGAGTACGAAATTTCTGACATAGAAGCAGTTGAAAAGGTAATCAACAAAGGAAATGTTGCAAGAAGTAAAGGTAGTACAGCAGTCAACGAAGAATCGTCAAGGTCACATTCAATTCTACAACTGACGATTAAGCAAAATCCAATGTTTCCCGCAAATGGCACAAGAAGAAAGAGTACTGAAAGTGGAGAACTAAAAGCCAAAGCCAAAGGTGGCAAAGTAATTGGGAAGATTTCGTTTATCGATCTTGCAGGGAGTGAGTGTGGGGCTGATTACATTCACAATGACCATGATAAAAGGTTTGCAATAGATACAGACTGAATCTAGAAGTAACATTGCAAATTTCCTTCTAAGGTTTCATTAGCAAAACTATTAGTCTGATTTATATCTCATAGAACTATAGTAAGTTTACCTCTAGAAGGGCAGTTGGGAAAGAATTGAGGAAAACAAGTTCTGAAGCAACTATATTTTGATCGAGAACTTGAGGATATAGTTAATTCGATCCTGCCAGTTTTTACGAGATCTGTCCAAACTTGAAAATTTAGGAGGAGAATGAGAGAGAAAGGAGAACAACACTACAATTTTGGTTCATTTTTGTACCATCCAAATTGAATTGTAAGGTTTTACCTTCTCCATCCAACAAATACTTTCTCATCCCTTTTCCTCCTCACCCACTACCCATTCACCACCTCTTGTTTACGGAGTACAAACAAAAAGAAGGGCAAGGCAAATAAGAGATAAAAAAAAATATCAAAGCAATAAACTATTATGTTCTGAATCCTACTTGTCGCCAGTACGGTTAACACTCTTTTCACATCTGCAGGAAAGGAGTTGAAATCAATAAAAGCTTGTTGGCCCTGAAGGAGTGCATCCGTGCCCTTGATAATGAGCAAAATCACATCCCATTTCGTGGAAGCAAACTGACAGAAGTGCTGCGTGATTCGTTCATCGGTGATTCAAGGACAGTTATGATATGTTGCGTCTCTCCCAGTGCTTCTTCATGTGAACAGACCCTCAATTCTCTGAGATATGCAGAAAGGTGAGGCATCAAGATATATTTGTCAAGTTTCTTAAAGAAGAAAAAATTCCGTATTTTATATCTGGAATAAATGAGAATGAATAAATGGCAGAATGGTTCTACTGTTTATGTCAGAAAAAAGTATTAGCACTAAACTATTTACAAAACCATGCCCAAAGATATAATAAGGGCTGTTATTTTCCAATAGCAAGTAATCACCAAAACTGATACCAGACCAATATCAGACAAAAAAAACTTTGTTAGGCTTCCTAGTTTACAATAATAATGGAGTTGTGTAAGAGAAACCCAAGTTTTTGGGGTCAACATTAGGAGAAATAATCAATACTTGTTAAACTAAGCAGGGTCCAAAATCTATGTAAAGATGGCTATTCACAGAAGGATCAAGGTGCTTCTGAAATTTTGACAGATTCAAATAAGTTGGATCAGAGGGTTGAGAAAATCACAAGAATAGAAGGTGACAAAAACAGAGAACTTTACAATCCAACACGCGAGATAGCAGATAATTTGTCAATGAGAGACATTTACAACTGTACACCAGCAATTGGTGAGAGCTCATTTCGGTTCATGTCAGGTTGCGGCTTCACTGGAAGCAAAGAGTTAGAAACACATGAGGAATACAAAATTCAAAATGACATCAGCAATAGCTATAGTACTAGTTATGTGTCAAACCTAGATTTTGGTACTCAAAAGTTGCCACAAATCTACGGCATAGAAGAAAATATTGGTCAGTGCACAGATCAAGCAGGCCTTAACATGGAGAAAGATATACAAGCAATACTTGAGGTACTCAGAAAGCTTATATGTTAATCTTACATTTACTGAAAATAAACTTCATATCAAGAAATATCTTCCTTTCAGAACGCAATGATAAAAACTATGCACATATCCGCCATTTGTAATCATTAATTGATAACCAAGACAATTGAAAAAAGTTATAAAAATCCAAAATTAAATTTACATGTGATGGATAAAGACCTACTTGCTTTCTTCAAGTGCAAATACAATGTCCTTCTTAGGTGTACATTTTATCTGTAGTAGTGCAAGATAAATTTACATAATGATAAAACAAATCAATCCTTTGATAAATGTTTGTACATGTAGAATGAAAGCAACCATTCATTTACTTTCTCTCGAGGAAAGGAATATTCAAATGATGAAGAAATTGTGGAAAAAATTCCAAGTTTTTATGAATCAAGTGATAGTCACGAGCAACAAAAATTTAGTATGAAGCATGCTGGTCCTTCAAATTCACTGCATGTACACCAAGAAGAGCAAGTGGACATTGAACCCATGATTGAAGAAATCTATGAGAACGAAAGCGATTTGGATTTGATAAGCTCAGGTTTGCCTCTACAAAGCAATGAAGAGACTTCTTGGAATCATCCAAGTGAGACTGGTGATATCAAAACTATATTTGAAGTAGAAAATTCGAGCATTTCAAACATTGATAAGGTACAGAATCAAGAACTCAAATCCCTGATGTTAAATGGCAAGATAAAATTGATACATGTTTTGACCACATTACTTGCTATCTTGTTTTTCTATCATTAAATTAGGAAAAGGAGTGCAATTCATTTGCGGTAAACAAAGAAATGTTAGGTACCATGAGTGTCAATGAATATAACATAAATAGAGGACCTGACGGAGGACCCAGTTTATATGAGGGAGAAAAGGATGACATCCATGAACTACATTTCAGATATTCTTCACTCTCTATTGAAGAGATATTTGAGAACCAAATGGTAAAGCAATGCATACTCATCATCATTTTTTTTTATTAAAGGAACCCAGTACACTCCAACATCTTTTAGATGCTAATTCGAGAATTGAACCTGCATCTCTCCATCTCTCCATAGAGAGACGATGGCTTGTGCCACTGCATTAGGGTGTGTTTGGGTTGGGAGTGGGGTCAGCGATGTTGGCAGCTAACCCAAGAGTTTGTAACAGCCGCTAACCCAACCTTTCATTTGAATAGCGGAATAGCGGGGGTTAGTGGTTATTCCGAACAACTAGCTACCCACCAATCCAAACACGGAATAGAGTTTGGAATAGCTCACTAACTTGGGTTAGCACTATGATCCAAACGCACCCTTAGCCCACAGTTCATACTCATCATCATTTGTTAGAAATCAATTTTCAATGCTCTTAAAGATTTCTCAATATTTGGACCTCTATTTATGCCTAAATCCCAGACTAAAAGCTAAACTAAACACCAAAAAAGGCCCACTAGAATATCTCCAATCGCAATGAAAAATATAGTGTATAGATGGATCTTATTGATATCATATAATACCATGACCAAGTAGTATACGGATCAGTTACAGGCTTATGGTAATTTTGGTTATAGAAATGCATTATAAAAAAAATTGTGGTTCTTTAATCCCTAGGATGAGTGTAATAACTGCTTGAAGAAGAGACGCAAAATAAAATACTGTATCAAAATATCAAAACAAGTCACCCTATAGAAATCTGTCAGGGTCAGATTATATCTAAATTAGAACAGAGATTTGGATACATTAGACAACAATTATAATGCCAACACCAATTTATACTTTCATCATAGCCTGTTTGGAAGAACAGATGAATGGAAGCAAAATTTACAACTATTCAACTCGCATATATGATTAGTCAAGTGCAAGAGAAAAGATCTCAAAACAAACTAAAGGGGAATGTATTGATATGCTTGTTATAAATTTGTAAATTGTGTACTATTAACGTGATGAAACGAAAACTGTGTTGCTGTGGTGTTCCTCACAGGAAGAAGAGGCTGTAAAGGAGATAGGAGAACACAAAAATGTAGTGGATGTATCTCTTATGGCTCGAGCCAAATCTACTGAAAGGGAACTGTTGCTTCCATTGCATATGGAAAGCAAAGATTTACGAGTCATCTTGAGTAATAATCCAAGATCAGATGTTTCTACACAGAATTCATTAAAAAACTCCGAAAATAACAAGAGAATACTTAGCGAAGAAAGAAACAGCAAAAATATGAGCAAGGAAGAATTGGAGTCGCCTTCGAAAAACCATGAAGAACAATACATATCAGGTGTGAAAGTAAGCGAAGGGCTGACAATAGAAAAAAAAGCAATCAACTTATTTGAGGTAACATGAGTATTATTGTACCTTTAAAACAGTTCTTTTGTTTTATGGGGAGCATAAACATGTTTATTCATGTCTTTCTATAGGAAGAAGAGGCTTTACTAGCTGCTCATAGGAAAGTTATCCAGAACACAATGAATATACTGTGTGAAGTAAGTGGAAGACAAACTTATTTAACACATCTTCAAATTATAAGAAATTAGTGCCTCATATGTGCCAATAAAAGTTTTTTTTTTTTTTTAACTAGTATTATTCTTTTTCTTCTTTAATTGTTCTAATAGGAAATGAATCTACTTGAACAAGTAGATCAACAAGGAAGCGTGCCTAGTAGATACCTAACAAAACTAAGCTCTGTTTTATCTCACAAGGCTGCTGACTTGGCAAGCTTACAGGAACATGTCATTAGATTCCAACAATGTCTTCAAGACTAAGAAGGTAGAACAAGAAATGCTAATTGAGAAGAGCTTCCGTTGATAATTCATGCAGTTTTATATGATTACATTACTCTTTATGTAGCATGTACATTATCCTAAAACCCTAATTGACATTTAGTAAGATTGGGTTGTGTCTTTATTCTAGTTATTGTCAGTGCTTGGTCTTAGGAGTAGAAACAGTTTGTGTTTGTAATGCCTGTATATTTGATTCTCCACTTGTAGTAATCTAAACATTTCTAACTGAACTTATAGAGCCTTGTCGTTGTCTGAATTACTTCTAATCTATTTTTTTACAGTATCTATAATTTCATTTCTTAACCTTTACTAAAACTCTACCCAACATAAAATAGTCTAGAAAAACATTAACTATAATAATATCAAGAGGAGGATTCAAATGCCTCCATCTTACCTCCATTTTTAAAAACTTTAATAACTCGAGATTTAAAATTTAAAAGTCAAAATAAAACCGTTAGATGTGATCTATGTTATTTTCTTTATGTGCTCATAAAAAATTATCACATTTCAATTTTGTTTTTATATGAATCATTAAGTTCAAAAATCAACGTCTAGAAATCATTCAAATTATGGCATTTTTTACAAGTTCTTGATGACAATCAAAATAAAATTGAAATGTCATAATTTTTTACATGTGCATAGATAAAATGATGTATATCATATCCAACGGTTTTATTTTGATTTTTAAGTTTTAAATTTTGAATTATTAAAGTTTTAAAAAATAAAGGCATGGTGGAGGCACAAAAAATGGAGGCATTTGAACTCTCCTCTAATATCAAATAGAAATGCTGTCCAGCACTCCATCCATAGAAAAAGCTTTTACTTCGTATAATTGTGGAACATGAAATTTCAAGAAGTTGAAAGACACATCCATACATAAAGAGCTGTCAATTACTCATTTTATCCTTTTAAAGATGAACCTATAAAATTATTTATTTTACATTGAGATAAAAAGGGAAACTGATTGTTGAAAATATAATAATCTGCAACCAAGGATCACAGGACACAATTTCATTTTGAACCAAGCAGCCTAATAATAACAACAACAAAGAGAATCAACATCATTTTTCAGTACTGCTCTCATCTATGAGTTAACACAGGCAAAAAATCCTACAAACTTCACAAGCTAATTCCCTAGAAACAGAGAGAAATTCCAGAATCATGCAAAGTCAAAATGTACATACAAGCACAACTTACAATTATTCAGCTCGTAATCTAAGAATCTCCTTTACAGTTTGTTTTCTGAAGTATTCCATATTCTCCTGTCAATAAAAATAATTTTCAGTTCACTACTTTGAAATACAATAAAGAAGAAACTGTAGCATGATAAAAGTAAGTCACCTGGCTGAAAGATATGCCAATTCCCCTACTTAAGAAATCAATGTACTTGAGCATAAACATGCCACAATCATACCTGTTAATATAAAAAAGAAATAGTCTAAAGAACTCCAGAATCAGCTATTGTAAGTAAAAATGGCGAGAGATGAGAGAGAGAAAAGAATAAAGGGGAAATTTTCTGTGAACACTAAAAAAACAAATAAATATAGTAAGATAAAATGGCAAAGAATCCTAACCCTCTTTCCTCTTCTACCATTTTTCTTTTTTACTTTTAAAGAAAAGAAAACCAAAATCCAAAATTCCACTCGTCTCATTCATCGAGCGAGGAGAGTATTTTGTACCTTTTGAACAAAATTCGAAAGTGTCCTTTTTTTTTCTTTTTTCCACACTTAAAAATAAATATTTCAAAGTTTGGAAGGTGTACACAGGAAATTGCACCTTCAACTATAAGCTAATATGAATGCTCAAAAAGCTCTAAAAGGATCCCATATAAGAGAGTAGCACTGAGGACCACCTGGAATTCAGAAACAAAGTGAAATTGTATACCCATTTTTTTGCATGGGGAGGCTGATGGTTTCTTGCTTCCATGAATGAGCATCCATCTCTATATTACTCTTATCCTTAGCTTCGTCCATTAGGTACCTGGTCTAATATATGAAAACAAAAAGTTTTGATTCCCAATTCTTTTGTTTTATACATTTTAAGTTTTGCAACAGAAGACCACACTCAATTCTCATATTTGCATTTAACACTCACCATTTTTTGGGTTGTTCTCAAATATAATGCACTTACCAATAAATAGTTAGATCAAGCAAGAAACAAAAAAGAATATAAATTAGCAAACTAACTTTCTCATATAAGCTTACTTCAGTAACAAGGTATTCAACACTTGATTAATTGATTTATTTTATTTGCAGTTCACATCCGCCTACTTGAAAAAAGATACTACAGTTGTGGGAAAAAATTGCTGCATTTTCAAGGAACCAAATAGTAAGACAACAGATGGTTGCTAGTTGCAAATCTATCAAAAATTTTGAGGCACTAGATGCAAACACAAGAATGTTCAGCTTTATTTATTTTCTGTAATAGAAGTTAAATGTCTTCTTTGTTTCTGAGAACTTAGAAGGTAAAAATCAGCATACCAGTACTCCTAGAACGAAACTATCCATGCCCCCGAGGGAATCAAGATATTGGAGGGATTTTTGTTTCACATTTATGACAGCCAAGCACCAGTGTGTACCTTTATGGACAGGAACAAATATCTGCATGAGAAAATCTGAACATAAGTTGAAAATGAGTTCAAAGAAGTGCTACAAAGATATAATAGTGGAATCTAGGGGTTAATAGTAAATAAATTTACCTTGTCACAATCAATCAGAGAGTATCCTATTTTTTTTTGGGTTGTCCACCTTTTAACAGCCTTGTAATCATAGCCACCATTCCGACCAATCAGCTAAAAAAACATCACATAAGCAATGATTTTCACTCCCGTTACATAATAAAAAGGCAAATTAAATATCTAACCTTTTTATAAAAAAAGGTATTGAAGAAATGGCACTTGAGAAACCTCTCAGGTTGTCTTCTTTCCCTCTCCTTCAACAATTCCAGGTACAAATTAATTACCTGAAATAATTATGGACGCATGGGATGAAAAGTAGAGTAATATACCAACATGAAAATTATATAACTAAGAAAACTAACATACAAAATTACCTCATCATTCAACCAGCCACCAGGTCTCAAGCATCTTATGATCTCTTTTGTTATTTCGATGTTAGAACTCTCGTGTGTTACTAAAATGGTATAGCTGCATATGAACAGATGTATAATTCATAATCAAATTTCCAACAAAAGATACAGTACATGAATGCACAAAAAAGTAAGGAGTTTGACAAGATCAAATTACCTATCTCTGCCATATAAAGCATTATCGACCTCCTCTTCATCCTCGCCAGTAAGAGGGCAAAATAAATCATACTGATTCTGTAAAAAAAAAAAAATTAGAGCATATATTAAGCAGTACCTTATGATGGTCTAGTAAGGAAGTCCGGATCCTCTGAGGTAATGCACCATTTGAGTTTCAATCCGGACCGTCCTATCAGAATCCGGGCCAATCTGGCCCAAGCCTGTAATGCACAGGGTGCCTTTAAGATTTGTGCTAGTATATAACAAACGGACCAGATTAAAGCTAAAAAATGAGGTACGTTAGGTGATATGAATTCCATGTAAGGTACCAGCAATACCAGAACAGGGACCAGCCTTCAACCAATCATAATTTTTCTTCATATATATTGTCTTTAGTTTTTTTATCCGGTGCCTTTAAAATAGGGGTGAAAACGGAGTGGATAATATCCAATCCATATACTATACGTATTCGAAAAATTAGATATGGACATCCGAATATCCGTGTGGATACGGATACTGATATGGTTTTATGTTTCAATTATCCGTATCCAAATAGTAGATATATACCATATAGTTTAATATATATTATGAAAAAAATAAGTTACTCATCATTATAATTTTTTTAATAATTTTTTTTTAATAAATATCCAATCCAATCCGATCCAATCTGTATCCGTATCCGAAAAATAAAAAACGGATATGGATATGGTTTCACCACTATCTGCTCCGTATCCGATCCATTTTCACCTTTACCTTTAAAACATAAGTGACTAAATTGTGGATTGAATAATCAACACAATTAACCTAATTCTGGTACAACAGGTACCATCTTCTGAACCAGTCAAAATTGGTAACATACTAACATTCAGTGCTTGAGTACGAAGAAATTTAAAAGGAAGAAAGAATTGTTACCTCCTCTTCTTCTTCCACCTTAATTATATGAGCTTCCTTGCGCAGTTTTATTTCATTTAATTTCACTTGAGCGTCCAAGCTACTCAATCTCTCATCCCTCTGTTTGCTTTCATTGTACAATCTCTTATAAACGGGAATATTATCCACTATAATTCTCGCATCTGACCACTTTCTTGTAACCAGTCCCGGATCAGGTTTAGAGGTCTCCTCCACCAAGCTCTCGTACTGTTCCAACCCCAATATATTCTCCCTCGAATCATGGCTAGTAGAAGCCTTGCTTTTCCCGAAAATGAGCGAAAGAATGTTTCCCATTGCAACGATCCGATCTCTGGCGTGAGAAGTGGAAGAAGAAGTGAAGGATTTGACGAGGTCAAAGGGACGAAATTGAGATTTTTGCTTTTTCAAGGGGGGAGCGGAGAAGGGAAGCGCAAAATCGATGCAAGAGCGTTTGCTTTTGCTTCGGTGCTTGGAGAAGGCATTCATGGCCTTACGCTTGGCATTTGGACTCTTGTGGAGAAAGAAAACCTAAGAAAGCAAAGAGGAAGAAAGTGACTTGAGGCCGAGAGTCGGAACTCGGCGAGTCGGAAAGGAGGAGCCTACATCGTCTGCATCAACTCAAAATGGCATCTTTTGAGTTAACCCATCTTGGCCGTCTGATTTTAAACGGAGTCAATCCGGCCACAGATTATAATTCAGGGCCCTTTAATATTAGTGTGGATCTAGTCATTACGGATTTTAAACCAGATCGGACGGTCCTTATTTACTAACTCAAAAGATTCTTTTTGGGTTAATGCAGAGGATACGAATTAGGAAAGTAGCCTGTCTCCTCGAAATTTTTATTCAAGAGTAAAATCAAAAACTAATAATATTAAAAAGAGTGAGTCTATGATATTATGCATATCACATGTTGTTATTGTGCTACGGTTCTATATTTGAATTTTCAAATTCTAACGGTCAATTCGAACCGTTCATCTGTTCTTCATATTAATATGTGTTTAGAGATCAAATTTTATATTTTTTGAAAAAAATTTACTATTTTTTTAGATATTTAGAAAATCACTTGATCTGAAAATTCTGGACCACCCAAAAACACTGATTTTCAATCAATCTAAAAAAATAGTAAAAAAATTTAAAAAAATGTAAAATTTGGTCTCCAAACACATATTAATATGGAGAACAAGATGAACGGTTCGAATCAACTGTTAAGATTTGAAAACTCGAATATAGAACCGTAGCACAGTAACAAATCATAATATACATAGTACCATAGACTCACTCTATTAAAAATAGAAAAGTATGTACACTATTTTTAGAATAGAAAGGCACTATCTCTGTATGGGCCTATGGCATCTCTGCATGAGTATGAGTTAGTGCCGAAAATTTATTTATAGTAAATAGAAAAAAGTTTATACTATTTTTAGAATTCGGAAGGCTCTATTTCTGTATAGTAAATAGGAAAAAATAAAAATAAAAATAGAAAATATTGTATAAAAATTCAAAATTAAGAAAGTAGTTAGGACTTATGACATCCCTATGGGACGTCATAAGACATTACCAATTAGGGAAAAAAAATGAAAACAAAAAACTATTCATGAGATGCCATGATCCATCCAAATCAGAAAAAAAAAAACAAAAATTAAATTAAATAAATTGGGCCGCCATGGTAACAATAATATTTTTTTACCCTCGCAGATATCGTTCTATTCTTGTAGTTAGGAGGTTTGGAAACCATTTTATTAATTAATAGGCTAATGACTATTTTTAACTTGTTAAATATTTTTCTTATGATTCTTCTACTCGTAGCAGGCAATTATAAAGTTACGGCATCTACCAATACCGGTGAATCCAAGAGTTCAATCAGAGCGCGACAGTGAGTAAATTAGGTTGTTGGAGCACGGCGGCTGTCAAAGAAGAGAGAATCCGGTGGTGGAAATTGGAGGGATATGAGATTATAAAGATATTAGAGTGATTAAGAGTGTATATAAGTAGGATTAGGTGATTAGAGTAGTTTAGAAAATTTCGTGAGAATAAAAAAAGTAGATCTAGGAATTAGGAGTTATTTGTCTCGTTGTAAATACATTTTTTTTTATTTTTTATCAATAAAATTATTAGTAGATATTTAAAGCCACTAATCTTAAAAAATAAAGTTAAATTGAAGTAGTTCGGGTATTTAGTTCTTTGAGGTACCAATATATACAAGAGGGATCAACTTACAACATTTTTAAGTTATAACATCTTACAACAATTCAGTTTTGTGATTTTCAAAGTCCACTTACAATATTTGTAAGTTACAATATCTTACAAGAATTTAGTTTTGTGATTTTCAAAGTCCAAACAATCAATTCAAAACATTCAACATGATCTCTGTATTAAATGTGCTCGGAGATCAAATTTTACATTTTTTTTTACTTTAGTTTTACTATTTATTAAGTATTTTACAAACCGTTATTTTCCAGTGATTCAGAATTATCTAAATATTTTTTTTGTAAAATACTTAATAAAAAAGTAAAAAATTAAAAAATATATACTCTTATGTTTTAAGTTATGTATTATATTTTACATGTACTCTTTTGTTTTAATTTTCCTGATAATTAATTCTCCTAATACATAATAGCGTTACAAATTTGAGAAAATGACAATGTGGATTTAATTTACACTTAAAAATTAAGGTTTTAGGCCCATCAAGAAAAAAAAATAGAATTATTGCTGGAAAAGATTGTCCTTGCAATCGTAATTTACTAATTTTCTTTTATTTTTCTGTTAAGAAGTTATACATGCACCTACCGCTACGGTTTTTTTTTAAAATAAAAATAGAACCAATTTTAATTATTTTAATAGAATAAGTATCATTAAATTGATTTTTATAAAAAATAGCTTCACTGATTCTAGAAATCAGTAGAGGAAGGAATAAGTAGAAATGGCTAATACATATTTTTTAGAACAAAATTTAAATTTTCTCTTTACCGATTTGACTGGAGCTTTTTTTTTATAAAAACCAAATTAACAGTGATTGTTTTATTAAGATAATTAAAACTAATTCTATTTAAAAAAAAAAAGAAGAAGAAAGAAGAATCAGCTACGGGCAAAATATATAGTAATAGATGTTTTAAATGTCCTTCGGTGGATCTATATAAATCAGGCCTATTTTTTTAAAAATACCCAAAAAAATAAATATTTTATTAAAAATAACCAGGTTCTAAGTGAAATTTTAAAAATATCCAGGCCGTAGATTTTTTTTGCGCCCCGAAATTTTTTTTTTTTTAGAATTTTTTATCCTGAGCGCATATTTTTTCTGCAGCCCGGATTTTTTTTTTTTTTTAGAGTTTGGAGAAAAAAATTCATAGTTTGGTATATGTATATGTATAATATATGCATCTATGATGTAATATAATATAATATAATATAATATATGTATATGTATATGTATATGTATATGTATATGTATACGTATACGTATATGTATATGTATATGTATATGTATATGTATATGTATCTGTATCTGTATCTGTATATGTATATGTATATGTATATGTATATGTATACGATATGTATATGTATATATAATATAAGAGGAGGGATCAAGTTACAACATTTTTTGAGTTACAACAAGTTACAACAAGCATTTTTTACATTTTAAAAGTCCAAATCATTGATCCAAACCGTTAGATGTGATCTCTACAATAAAATGTGCTTGGAGACCAAATTTTACATTTTTTGGAATTTTTTTACTATTAATTAAGATGGATACAAAAACTAGTCAAATTTAAACCATTGAATTTTGTATCTATCTTAATAAATAGTAAAAAAATTCCAAAAAATGTAAAATTTGGCCTCCAAGCTCATTCTATTGTAGAGATCACATCTAATAGTTTGGATCGACGATTTAAACTTTCAAATTATAAAAAATGCTTGTTGTAATTTGTTGTAACTTAAAAAATGTTGTAACTTTATCCCTCCTCATAATATAATATATGTATAATACAATATATGTATATGTATATATAATATAATATATGTATAATATATTAATATATATTATACATATATTATATTATATATACATATACATATACATATATTATATTATATTATATATACAAATATTATATAGAGGAGGGATCAAGTTACAACATTTTTTGAGTTACAACATGTTACAACAAGCATTATTTATATTTTCAAAGTCCAAATCGTTGATCCAAACCATTAGATGTGATATCTACAATAAAACGTGCTTAGAGACCAAATTTTACATTTTTTTTTAAATTTCTTTATTATTTATTAAGATGGGTACAAAATTCAATGGTATGAATTTGACTAGTTTTTGTACCTACCTTAATAAAAAGTAAAAAAATTATGAAAAATGTAAAATTTGGTCTCCAAGCACATTTTATTGTAGATATCACATCTAACGGTTTGGATCAACGATTTGAACTTTGAAAATATAAATAATGCTTGTTGTAACTTGTTGTAACTCAAAAAATGTTGTAACTTGATCCCTCCTCTATTATATATATACATATTATATATATATATATATATATATATATATATATATATGAGATGGGCTACAATGAGTTGCGAAGTAAAACGCGTTTCTACTTCACACCGTGTTTTTATTTTTAAAGTCCAAATTGTTGTTCGTACAATAATCTTTGACGTCTATTTGACTAATTTGCAAAAACATACAATTATTGAATTTTACGATTTCTTCTATTTTGAGAATATGTAGGTCCAAGAAGAGTAAGAACTGTTGAATAATAAGCTTGGACTGAAGAAATCATGAAGACCTTTATCAAGAATACATATTGTAAAATCAAATGCTTGGTAAAGTATGTGTGAGGTTGATTAAATTGAGATAAAACGTTATGAACGTTTTTAAAACGTTGGTAACGTTTTATAATAATCAGAAGCCTCAAAAGAATCAAGTTATAACGTTATACAACCGTTGTAACGTTTTACAAACGTTATAACGGTTGATAAACGCTGTAACGTTTAAAAGCTACAGAACAACTGGAGTGCAGCTGTTCAATACAAACAATAAACGTTGTAACGTTTATAAATCGTTATAACGATTTTGAAACGTTGTAACGATTATAAAACGTTATGTAACGTTTTCTAAGCTGTCAGAGAATTAAAATCCTAAATCGTATTTGAATAAAACGTTGTAACGTTTAATAAAACGTTGGTAACGTTTTATGTCAAACAGCTCATTTTTGAGCTGCCACTATAAATAGACTGAAGGGATCACTTTCAAAGCTATCTCAGCCGACCCTAATCATTTCAAAAGCGATTTTCTGAGAGCTTAGCCTACTCCATTGTTGTGAGAGCTTAAAACTTCAAAATCCCTTAAGCAACCTCAAACCTACTTCACTAATCTTGATCTAGATTAGGTTAGAGTGATCTATTGAGTGTTTCTCTTGTTCTTGAGTAGCTTGTGTGACTTCCCTTGTTTGTAAGGGCTCGCCGGCTCAAATCTTGAGTTGCTCGTGTGACTTCCCTTGGTTGTAAGGGCTCGCCGGCACTCATCTCTCGTTGGCCGTGACTTCCCATTTTGTAAGGGCTCACGGTTCACAATTGTAATCCTTTCATATTGGGTAATAGAAAGGCGCACCTAGAAAGAGGTTGCGACGCCCCGGAGACGTAGGCCATTGTTTTGCCGAACTCCGTTATCATCCCGCGTGTCAATTTCTCTAAACTCATCTATTTACTTTCAATTGCAATTTATTTTTAGTTTTTGTTCAATTAGAGGTGCCCCTAAGTGTAACACAAATGACCGATCCGAACCGTTAGATATTTAATCCATATTGAAATGTGCTTGGAGACCAAATTTCATATTGTTTGGAATTTTTTTACTATTTATTAAGCATTTTTGAAAATTGTTGTTTCGCTGTGAACAGTAAAAAATAGTAAAATTTTATGGACCATCAGATCAGCGACTTTCAAAATTGCTTAATAAATAGTAAAAAAAATTCCAAAAAATGTAAAATTTGGTCTCCAAGCACATTTCAATATGAAGAACAAGATGAACGGTTCGGATCGACATTTTGAACTTTAAAATCTCAAAACATGAGCGTGAAGTAAATTTTTTTACTATTTATTAAGCCATTTTGAAAATTGCTGATCCAACGGTTTTACTGTTTAGTTAAGCCACCGTTGGATCAACGATTTTCAAAGTGGCTTAATAAATAGTAAAAAATTTCAGCAAAATGTAAAATTTGGTCTCCAAGCACATATTAATATGGAGAACAAGATGAACGGTTCAGATCGACTTTTTGGATTTTGAAATTTTAAATTTGGACCGGTAGCATTTCGGCCCATATGCTATCGGAAGCACATTAGCCTATCTCTACACACACACACACACACACACACACATTATACATATACATATACATATATTATATTATACATACGAGATAGGCTAATGTGCTTTCGGTAGCATATGGGCCGAAATACACACGGTCCAACTTTGAAATTTTAAAATCCAAACGGTCGATCCGAACCGTTCATCTTATTCTCCATATTAATATCTGCTTGGAGACCAAATTTTACATTTTTCTGAATTTTTTCACTATTTATTAAGCCACTTTGAAAATCACTAATCCAACGGTTTTACTGTTTTGTGCAGCCACCGTTGGATCAACAATTTTGTAAAATACTTAATAAATAATAAAAAAATTCATAAAAATGTAAAATTTGGTCTCCAAGCAGATATTAATATGGAGAAGAAGATGAACGGTTCGGATCGACCATTTGGATTTTGAAATTTCAAATTTGGACCGTGTGTATTTCGGCTCATATGCTAGCAAAAGCACATTAGCCTATCTCTATAGATACATATATTATACATATTATACATATACTTATACCAAACCATGGATTTTTTTTTCTCCAAACTCTAAAAAAAAAAAAATCCAGGCCGCAGAAAAAATCTGCGCTTTGGATAAAAAATTCTTAAAAAAAAAAAATTTCGAGGCACAAATTTATTCTGCGCCCCGGAATAAAAATTCCGGAGCGCAGAAAAATTTTATTCCGGGGCGTAGAAAAAATCTGCGGACATTTTTAAAATTTCACTCCGAACCTGGTTATTTTTAATAAAATATTTATTTTTTTGGATATTTTAAAAAAAATCGGTAAATCAGGTCAAACATCGCATTATGTGATTTACAGGAAGGTTCTTTGATGATATAAATCAGGTCAAAAGCCGGCATACAAACATCGCATTATGTGATTTACTTTGCATGCAGGGCCCATCAAAAGCCTGCCACAAATTTCCGAGCCCTTGTTTAATAGAATTCGCATCCTCGGAGATACCTCATATTTTGCGTGACTTTTTGGAAAATCGGAACTGTTCAAATACTTCCTACACGAATCTCGAAGCTCAAATAATACTGGCCCCCGTGCTACCCTCGAATAGGCACCGGACATGTCGGTCACGCAAAAATTGAGATATCTTAGAGGATACGCTCTCTGTTTGATATTGGATCCAGGGGTCTTCCAAGGGAGTGAAGGAGATTTATTTTTAAATTAATTTGATTAAAAACAAATTCGGTTCAAAACACCTGACGCAGACGCCGTCTCGAGACGGTAAGAACGGATACTATTTGTTATAGTTTGTGCGGGCCATATCCACGATCCACCGTCCGATCAAATCTAACGGTTGTAAGGCGGAATGACCTCTCCAATGTTTTTTTTCAATGCAGAGGATTCTAACGATCTTCTCTCTTCCTCGTTTGTTCCCCATCCTTTCCCTCTTTTTGTCGCAGCGTTGCAAAGCTCTCGACTTTTCCCTGCTAATGGCGGATTGCGGCGACGATGCTGATGAGGCGGGGGCACAGGCGGAACTGAGCGATAAGGAGAAGAAGGATATCGCCGTTTGGTTCCTTTCCAATGCTCCTGTTGGCGAGATCTCGTATGTCGCTAAAGGTCTCTCTTTCTCATCTTTATCTCTAATGGAAGTTTGACCATTAATGGAACTTTAATTGAACTTCCTGATTTATGAGAATAATTTACATTTGATTTGTATCCTTACCGGACTGAGACTTGTTTCTGCTTAGAGGCTGAAGTTGCAATTCCAGTGAAGTTCTATTTATTAAGAAAATAAATGTGATTATAAAAGAATTCAAATTCTAATGAAATGATTCCCACGATGTATGAATTTGATATTGAATTCTGGTTATGCACGCAGATATACGCACACTTATAGGAGATGATAGATTATATGATATGGCAGCTACCGAATCCTTTCCTAGACATAACAAGGCACATCTTCTCACTCTTGAATTGCCTGACAGAAGTGGAGATGTGAGTTTCATTTTCATTTTCAATACCAAGCACTGTACCAATCTGGCCACTACTGGTACCTTTAGGTATTAAAGTGTATTAGTACTGATATGTTCTATCAGACCAGTATAGCTTTGCAGTAATTCCAACAGAGCTAGATGCCAACTGGTGTGTCGCAGTACCAGTTGGCCTATGAGGAATTATTTAGGATATATTGAGGTTATATAATACATTGTCATTTACAATTACAGGTAATAATTACAGGATACGGAGAGATTGACAAGAACCAATATCTTGAGCCGAGAAGTGCTCAGGTTGCTACTGTTGACCATATCAAACAAGTATACTCTCTCTCTCTCTCTCTCTCTCTCTCTCTCGTGCTGTTGATGCATGACTGTTGGCCTTTTGATAATTAATTAATTAATTAATTAAACTGATATTTAATTGAGTTGCTGCATACTTTATGCTTATAAGATATCTTGCAACACTTTACTATCTTTAATTCTCATTGTTTATCTTTGCATAAACATAAAATTAGGTTTGCACCGGGTTGAGACCTGCTACGGATGATGAGCTTCCCTCTCCCTATATTGAGGAGTTCAGGTATGATACACTTGAGCATAAAGGTACCATCTTTTAGTATTGATACAAATTATTAACCATCCATTTCTTACCTGCAGGTAACTGCTCTTTTTTTAGAACATTATTTTCATTTGATCTTTTAATTGAGTTTATACTTCGCAGCAATTTTTTACCCTACACTACCAAAATATTTACTTTATTTATTATTTAGTTTTCTTTCTTTGATGTCATACAAAAATTAAAATAATGCAATGTATGAACACAGGTACGCACTAGATGTTGAACTTTGCAAGTATGTTGCTGAGGCGTACCCAAAAGGTATATCTGCTGTTTATTGCACTAGAGGGAAAGACATCGAAGGACCCGGAAACGATTTTGATCTTGTTGCCATTATTTCGGCATCCAAAAAGAGCCCTCAGAATTTCTGGTATGTTTTTGTTTTTCAATATAAGACAATCCTTGTATGATCAACATGATGTTAAGGTGTAATATTTCTTTCTGAATGAGGCTATGGTACTATGCATAGCGCAGATTGGTCCGTACTATGGATTAATATCTTCGATTTTCAAATTTAAAAGTCAATCTGAACCGTTTAACATAATCTCCATATGAAAATGTGCTTGCAGACTAACTTTTTCATTTTTTAGATTTTTTTTTTACTATTTTTTAGGAAGATAAAAAAATCACTTTAGATCAAGTGATTTTCTACCCATCTAAAAAAATTGTAAAAAAAATATAAAATTTGATCTACAGGTACAGTTTCATATGGATATCATGTTGATTGTTTCAGATCGACTATTTAGACTTTGAAACGGAGATAACGATTCATAGTACGGACCAATATGTGGTATGCATAGTACCATAGCCTCACTCTTTCTTAATTAGGGTGTCAGAGTTATGTTCAATAGAAGGGAAAACCTTTTTTTTTTTTTTTAAATTTACATCTTTTTCGTGGTAGTATTTGGCTTATAAAAACAATACTAATTTTTTTTTTTTTGTGTGTGTGTTTAAATCAGTAATGGTAGCTGGAGATCAATATGGACCTTTGAGTTTAAGGATGATACACAACTTGTGGATGTAAAAGGAAAGATTCAGGTCTTACTGTTGTGATAATTTCCTTTACTATTTCTGATTAAAATCAAAATTTCAAATTATTTTTAAATCAACGGAAACTCTGGTACCGAGCATTGTTACAAGTACCCTTACCTTTGCTAAACAAGATCCCCATTTTACGCATAGCTAAATAATAAATCTTGCCAGGTTGCTGCGCATTATTTTGAAGAAGGAAATGTACAGCTAAATACAAAGAACGAGTTCAATGACTCCATTGTTTTTCAGGTTAATACATTTTTGTACTCTTCTCATTGAATTTCTGTTTTCAGTGAGAAGATGTGCTGCACAATGACAAATTTAGACTATAATAAAAGATATGGACAAAATATCCACAGTATTATTTTTATTTTCTCTCTCATTTTTTTAATTATTTCTATAACTAAAAGTGGATTTTTTTTTTTTTTTTTCGCAGTCTCCCGAGGATTGTGCTGTTCAATTAACCAACATAGTTCGCCATTACGAATCGGAATATTTGCAATCACTTGAGGTTGTGCCTTGTTATGTATTTCTGAAAACAATATGTTTTATTTATGTAAAAAAATAAAATTAAGTGTCCTTGTTTTGCAATATGCAGGCATCGTACCTGCATTTACCCGATAGCATGTTCAAGGTACATGTTCTAATATTTTACTGTACTTCTTTGTCTTGCAAACTTTATTGTGTATTTATTTATTTGTAATACCAGTAGGTACTGAATATTGAGGTTACAAGAGTTGTATATTCTGCACTACCTAGATAAACACTTTGTATAAGGGTGTCAATGGGTACGGCACGGGTAAGTGGATGTGCTTTTGTACCCGTCTAACATTAGTATTAGATGTATCCTGCTCTTACCTATTAAGTATTAGCCTTATCCATACCCCACCCCCTTATGCGTTAATAATTAAAATTGAACGAGTAATGGATAATTTTTTAATAAATTGATAAGTTGTATAATTTAACCCAAAAATATAGCAAACAAATAAATATATTACTATAAACATATTGTACATAATATCATAAAACATAAAGAAGTTATAACTATTGATCCAATTATTTATAAATCTCTAATTAAATAAAACTATATAAATTATTGTATAAATCAATCTCATCATTGATTACTATTAAATAAAACTATATAAATTGTTGTATAAAAACCAATCTCATCATAAAAATACATAATCTAATCGATCCTGACAAAAATGCCTCAACAATTGTAGTTATCAATTATTGCTATAGGGTAACGGGTACGAGATAACTCTTACCCGTACTTTTACCCTATAAGCTAACAAAAAAATTTATTACCTGATAAGGTAACAAAAAGTTCCTTAGCAGTACCCGCCTTAGTAAATACGAGATGGGTAGGATAAACAGGTAAAAGGGTTTCACTGACACTCCTAACTTTGTACCATACCCTGGGTGCGTTTGGATGGAGCAAGAATAGTAATAATCCGAGAATAAAACTATTCTTTTGAGCTATTTGATGTTTGGATGGAGCAAGAATAGCACTAATCCACTATTCTTTGTTTGTCTTATACTGGTTAGCTCACTATCCTACTAACCTAACCAAAAGTTAAATTAGCTACTATTCTCAAACTTGAGATTAGCTCTATTCTTTCTCTATTCCTTGTTTAATGTACCCAATTACACCAGACCTGTGCTGCTGTGTCCCGGTTTGGTTTTCTTGTGTTGAGTTTAACTGTGGTTGTAGAGACTAAAGTTTAGTTTTATGATTAGACACCTTAAATTGCATATCCAGCCAATTACTGGCTTAACTGGTAGTATGCCTTGATTGATTCCATAACATTGGTACAATCTTTCTCTGTTTTCTTATCGACACTTTTCTTTTTCTGTCTAAAGTTATTAATTGCCCTTGTGAAATAGGACCTGAGGAGGAAGCTTCCAGTCACGCGAACATTGTTTCCATGGCACAACACTTTGCAGTTCAGCATCAACCGAGACCTCAGCAAAGAACTTGGAATTGGAAAATAATATATGTATTTAGGATATCTCAAGCCTTTTTCCTTCATCTTTTTTCTCTTCACCGAGCATGTTTGATTCGAGGCATTTCCTGTCAACTGGTTTCCCTTGTATATTATTTTACCTTTTTTATGTTGGAAATAGTATGGACTCATTTTCAGAAATTAAATTTCATGAGAGATTTAGCGTTAATTTTAGAGCATAATCTGAAAATTTGAATAAGTTTATGACACAATAGGATTCCAAAAGCCAGCCAAAATTTTGCCAGGGTTTAAATTTCAATTTTTTTTATTTATCAGGTGCAAGTTGTGGCATTGGATAAATGTTGACAAGTATTGTTGTGCTTCTATCGGAATCAATTTTTTTAAGAGTTTATTGGATATGATTTGTAATTGAATTGTATATCGAAAACAAAAGTAGAAAAAATGTTGAATTCTTGATGACCTCTTGATTAGAAAACAAGCTTAATACATAATGAAATCATTTTATTTAATATGGAATGCCAATATAATCCTTGTTTCTCCATGCAACTCGACCTCAATCACGTAAAGGGGTGGCAACGAGCTAACTTGTTATGAGTTGGGTTCAGCTTGAATTTGTTACAAGTTGGCTCGTATGAGTCACGAGCGAATTGACTTTAGATGTTTGAACTAAAATCATTACGAGATGAACTGAGTTAGCTTGTGAGTTAACGAGCTGGGTTTGGTGATCTTGTTTTAAGAAGAAAATAAATTTTATAAACTTTTTAGATTGAGTTGAACCAAGCTAGACTGAGCTGAACAGTATAAAATATATACAAATTCACAAATTGATACCTAGTCGAGCTAGTTCGTGAGCTGGCAAGCAAGTTAGATCCCAACTTGAGCTCGTTAATTTTGAATCGAGCTAGTAGCGAAATGATTCGTTAACAGCTCAGTTCCGTAATGAACAAATCACGACTGAGCCATGAGGTACGATTTTTTTTTTCCACCCTAAATTCACATTAAACAAAACCAGTCTGCTTTTTTTTATTTCGATCGATAAATCTGCAAAATAATTTCATTCCTGCAGCCCAAATCAAAAACCCAACCAGGGCCGTAGCAGTTTTAAAGAGCGGCCCAATATTACGTCGGATGCAATGCAATAAGCACCGTCGATCTCCTAATCGATTTTCCATACAATTATAGAACTGTATGTGGGCCCCAAATTTGTCATCTCCATCGGAGAGATCGTTCGGGCTCTTACGACTCGGCACATAATCATCTGTAGAGAATATGATGTAGCTAATCAGAAGACCTAACTGCGGCATCGACAAGTAGCTTCGCCGTCTCTCTGTCAAAATTCATAAACCCTAACTAGAAGGGTTTCCGACAGACACCGCTCCATCGATCACTCTCAGCCATGGCATAATTTCTCTCTCTCTCTCTCTCTCTCTCTCTCTATCTATCTTTGTCTCCATTTGTGAAGCTTGATTGTTTGGCATCTATGTCGTTGTATTTTGTTAGGCGCAAGGGGATTACATTCAACTTCACGAGAAGCGCTATGGAAAGCGCCTTGACCATGACGAACGCCAACGCAAGAGGAAGGCCCGTGAGGTCAAAAAGCGAAGCCGCGTTGCACAGCAGGTTAGACTTTGATTTGTTTTTGACAACTCAAATTTCACCTTCTCTTTTGTTCTGGTTAAGGATGAGACAGGAGTTCCAATACAGTTGCCTAGAGCAATTAGTTCACTTTTTGAGAAAAAAGAGTAGGACTATGTTGAATTGCTAAGATCTGATTGAGCTTGTTGGAGACTTGAAACAGTGCTTGTGTCTGATCTTAGGTTGTTAATTTACAAGAAAAATCACAGTTGATCAATAAATCAAACAACAAAACAGTGAAAGGGAATAATGCCTGTTTTTAAGATGTAATTTTCTCTCAAGACCCTTGGTAAACCAGTCTGATTGTAGCAGATATTTTGTTGTGCCAATTATGAAATTGGTAGGAATGAAGGACTAGGTCTAATTCCTACATCAAAATTAAGTGCAAAATAGAAGTTGTAAAGTGTCAATCCGACTTTGATTTTATTTCTGGTGAAAAATTGTTCTTATTTTTTGTTTAAAATTATTTGGAATGGCTCTAATTCTCAACTTGATATTTTGTCCTAAGCTTGTGCAATTGGAAATGTTATTTTCTTTTCTATAGGCAATTGGTCTCAAAGGAAAGATGATTGCAAAGCAAAACTACAAAGATAAGGTCCAAATGAAGAGAACGTAAGATTCTTTGCTTTGCTTTACTTTTTTTATTCGTATCATATCCTTACTATTTTTGGAAGCTTTTCGAGTTTATACTTGCATTGCCTAGGATGTTTTATGCGAGTGCTTATGAACTCTCTTTGATTCCTTAAATACAGGATTGCTATGCATGAAGAATCGTCTACAAGGCGTAAAGTTGATGACAATGTTCAAGATGGAGCAATGCCAGCATATTTGCTAGATCGTGACCCCACAACCCGTGCAAAAGTAAATGTTTTGTTGTGCTTTGTGCTGTAACTTATATTTGTTTCTTATTTATTAAGTATCTATGTTTATCAGACGAGTGATCTCATACTCCAATTATGTGTAGGTTCTCAGCAATACAATTAAGCAAAAGAGGAAGGAAAAGGCTGGGAAGTGGGATGTGCCTCTTCCCAAAGTAAGTTTATTTTCATAGAAGTTTTCATTCTCACTACTGCAAATTTTAAGGTCATCATGGATAACAAAAGAAGAAACACCACTATATGGAAACAGAGATTTTGTATCTTGTTAACTCTCTTATTACTCTACCATGCATATATGTGCAATATGTTTCATTTCAGAGATGTTGATGCATTTAGTTTTTGAAATTATTCTGTTAAATTAAGTTATTGAAATTATGATAGACCAGTAGTAATTCAGTTTTGATGGGTCTGGATCTTGGCATCAATTACCAACAGTTGGTCATTTTTTACCATTCCTAGGGATTCTCGGTGGATAAAACTGTATTTGATCTGAACTGGTATTTTTTTTATCAACTATCAATAACTAGAATTTTTATCTGGACTTTCTTTTGTAGGTACGGCCAGTAGCTGAAGAAGAGATGTTTAAAGTTATCCGCACTGGGAAGAGAAAAAGTGAGTAGATATTGGTTTAACTATCACTATGGTTTTTATACAAGCTGGTACAAATAACTACCACAATGGTTTTAAATCAACAAGACAAATAATAGAAAGGTTGCAAAAAGAAATCTTAAAATTTAATATTTGCCCTAAAGATCACTTATTGGACTAGTCTGTACATTCACAGAACAATATCAAAGAAGATTTGAAACTAAGAGCATCTCCATCTCACTTGCAAAGGATTTGCAAATGCTGATGTGGCAATTGCAATTTTGCTAAAAAGTGCCATGACATTTGCAATTGCTTTTAAGTGTGAATAACAGGGATGCTAAAGATGAATTTGAAAGATACAAAAAAAAAATATTAAAATATTAAAATATTCAATATTTGTATCAATTGAAAATTTGAAATTATAATTGCTAAAATTGTTAATTTGGCAAAAAATTGCAATTGCAATTGCAAGGATGGAGATGTTCTAATGGTCTAAGGCACTTAGCATTATTAACTTTGGTTTTCTTAATTTTTTTTAAATACAGCCAAGCAGTGGAAGCGAATGGTAACTAAAGTCTCTTTTGTGGGGCCCAGTTTCACCAGAAAGCCACCGAAGTATGAGCGTTTCATCAGGCCCACTGGTCTTAGGTTCACCAAGGCCCACGTGACCCATCCTGAACTGAAGTGCACTTTTAATCTCGACATAATTGGGGTAAAGAAAAACCCTAATGGCCAGATGTATACTTCTCTCGGTGTTATAACCAAGGGTACCATTATAGAGGTAAATAATAAAAAAAATGCTTCCTATGTCTGAAATGTTGCTGTTGTTCATTTCATTATATTTGTTTGTCTGTATATTTAAACTTTTCATGCTAAACCCAATATTTTCAAATTAACACTCAACAGTGAAGGCCTACTTGAGATACCAGTAGCATTGGTTTTGTTCAATTAAGCATATCATACTCAGAAATACAAGAAACCAATCCATGTTTTTATTGGAGAGAAGTGGGATGAATCACTGACTCTATTGCTGAAATTGTCAAGTTTTGTATTAGTCTTTTAGACTTACCAAAATAATTAGATAAAGCACACGACTAAGCCAGATCTAGAGCTATATATCTTTCATTACTGTACACCTGGAGAAAGAAAAACCAGTAAAAGCACAAATACACTGGGTAGACTATAGATAGAACAAAATGATGCTAGTGCAATGAGCCAAATCTAGGTTGAAACATTTCCTGGTGTATATTTGGTTGTGGAGTAAAGAAGGTTAAATTAAGTTGAAAGTGGATTAAGTTAATCATGTTTGGTGGAGTAACTGTGAAGAGAGTAAAATTGAAAGATGAAAGTTACATTGACGGTGGGATCCACAGGTGGAGTATATTTTTAGTAAGCAGGGAGGTGGAGGAACTTACTACAGATTAACTCAGATGTTGCTCCATCTTACTCCTTATTTGGCAGCTTAAAAGTTGGAGTAAGGTGTTTACTCCACAACCAAACATGCACCACATGCATAACCAGACTATTATCTCTTGGTATGATGTGCTTTAGTAGCTGATATTATGAATATCTACTGACACCTTGTAAGTAGCAACTGAAGCTTATTTTTGAAGTCATAAAACTTGACACTTTTTTTTTTTTTTTTACTGTTGTCTTGCAGGTCAATGTAAGTGAGCTTGGTCTTGTTACTCCCGCTGGAAAAGTTGTTTGGGGTGAGTTTTTTTTATTTTATTTATTTTTTAGTTTCAACTTTTGCACATTGTGGGAGAGTTTCGAGGATATATGGAAGTTTTGTCCCTGTTAATGAGATCAATCTCACAACTTGACCCTTGGGGTTTTCTGATATTTTGCAGGGAAATATGCTCAAGTAACAAATAACCCAGAGAATGATGGATGCATAAATGGCGTGCTGCTTGTATGAGATCAGTTTTGTGAGGTGTAGTATGTTTTATTTTAGCTTTCAGCTTTATGTTAAGAGAGAAACAAGATAAAAATAGAAGAGAAGCACTTTTAGCATTTTTGGATCTTTTGGGGGTTACAACTGTGCTGTGACTGTCCTAGGAATGCTTGTATTTGTGTATTATTCAAATGGCAATTTTTGGTGCATAAATTAGAGTAGGTGCCTTGTTACCTGAAATGCTAATCAATTTTTAAAGTTAAGAAGCCTACTTCAGCAGGAGAGAATATCAAAATCCTTCTTTCACTGAAAGTGGGTTCCACCGGTGCAATAAATTAAATGACCGACATCTTTAGACCGTTCTGACAATCAAAGTGAGGACTAAACTCTTTATCCTTTGGTTTAGTCCTCAATAAAACATGAGCAGATAGTTTACTGTTTTAGACATTACAACTATGACTGTCAGAGATGTTTGAAATGGAACCTGGGTGTGTTTTAAGCCAAGAAAAATATATTGTTAAGCAAGCTTAAAAAAAATGGGCAAAAGGTTGAAGACAGGTTTTAAACTTTGTAAAGAAACAATTGTTTAACAAGCTTAAGACTTATCTAATAAGGTTCTAGCCTTCTAGGACGGTGCGCCAAATGGTCTAAGTTGGTCTAGTGAGTCAAATCATTATCGATTGATTGGAAAAATCATGATTAGATTAACAAAAAGTAAACCATTTCGTCTGGTTTCTGACTGTTAACTTGTTGAGAACTTGTATCAAGTATTAATGTATTAATAAAATAGATTGAAAGTTCGAACGATTTTATTATAACGCATTTCAACTATGTTTCAAAGCACCCATCATTTAAAGTACTTATTCCTGCTAATATGTTCAGACTTCAGAGATTGGAAATAGTTACTTGAATGTGTTTTTTGACGTTTATTATCATTTCCTCGACTACAGAAATTTATTTTAATGACTTCATAGTCTCTGTGAAGAATTTCAAAAAAAGAAATTTATTTCAATACTTTAAAAAACCGGGATGAAAATAAACAGTGGTAATAATTTGCGGTATTTCAGAGCATTCAAAAAGCAACAACCACATGTTGTCGCCACAGTAACAAATGAATTATTCGGGTTCGGTTTGGTGAGATCAAAAATTCGTAATTCAGATATAATTCGGGTATAATTCAGAAATTATTCAGAATTATCCGGATCATAAATCTCAGTTCTGCAAGAGAGCAAAAAAATAAAAAAATGATTGTTCTTGAAAAAATTCAGGAAAAATTCGTGAATAATTCGTAAATTTGGGAAAAGTTCGTAAAATTCAAAAATTATTCAGATTTAATTCGGTTAAAATTCGGTCAACCGAATAATTTGACATTCGGTTCAACATCACTCCAAAAAAGAATTAAATGGATATAATTTGGGTATCTTGTCACTATGGTTGTCACAGCCACCAAATCTGAAGAATTTTTTTTTTTTATTGAGCTAAGTTGAGATCAAACCATTCATTTATTCGATTAATATTTACATAGAATCTTCAATCTGAATTTCAAAAGAAAACATTGTTATCCGTTATTGACCGAACAATAAATTTCAGAACTTAAATTCCCAGGAGGATGAATATCACAACAATTCAGTTTTGTTAAAGTAATTAGAGTAGCAGTTTTCACTTGCATAAGTAAGAAGTAACTTACAAAAAAGAAAATGTAGCAGGAAAAAATAAATTAGCCCACAAGTTCATCAATTATTAATAGCAATAGTAGTTTATCACAAGTTTGATTAGCTAAAATCAAATTGACTATTTTTTTTCAGGTTTAAACTATGCCATCAACACATCAGCTAGGATAAAGCAACTAATACTAATTGAATTGAATTTAATTGAATCACTTGACAGAGAAAAAGAAGATAATTATTTCCCAAAGAATTGAATTTCAGCAAATGAAGATCTTTTTAGAAGATGGTATATTTTCAATATTCAAATAATTGACATCAGCAACAAGCTGCCCAAAATCACCTGCAAATAAGACCCAAAAAAAAAGTATGAATATCACAACAATTCCGTGATAATAAAGAAAAATAAAAATAAAATAATGCTTGAGAAACATTTGACCTTCATAAATTGTTCTGACAACATCAAGATAATCAGGCACAAGCCTCTGGTAAATAATTCCATCAGGGTGAGCATCCAAAACTACCAACACTCCTAAAATTTTATAAAAATCATTGATGAGATCAGATACATACCCAGTACTTAACAAATCATGTTAAATATATGATTTGAGAGAGAGAGAACCTGGTGCAAGCCAAGCTTCTGTGACATTAGAAGGCAGTGGGGCCAGCCACAAGATATTTCGTAAGTTCATGGATTCATCATAAGCAACAGTAGATCCTAAAAGAATTTGTATTTGATATTTGCATTATGGTCATTATCTTACTAACAAATTGTAAAATAATTAATCCTTTTTCTGAGATTTTTTTTATCCAAGAAACTCCTTACTACAACTTTAATGAAGGTCAATGATTTGATAACAAGATATCAAATCAATGACTCCAATCTCAGTCCTCAGAACTGAGGTGTACCATTACTCTTCAATTGAAACTAAAAAGAGTTTCAGTTGCATTTTAATGGAGAAAATCAGGACTGGTACCAGCACAAACACACCAATGTTGTAACAGCTTTGTTAATTAAATAAGTACTGTGTTGTATACCTGAATTCAGGTATCAATCAGATTACAATTAAAAAATTAACCAAACAAAACCTGACACAAAGATAAATTAAGACATTCTACCTGACTGGCAATACCCCAAAGGGTAAGGAAAATCCTCTTTATCATATGCTGGATATTCCCTTGCATGAAATCTCCATTATTTGACCACCAACAGAAGGCGCAAACAAAATTTAAATAACTAAATCAAACAGAAAAAATGAGCACAAATAATTTGAAATCAATTCCCTTTTGTTAATCTCTCTCAACATTAAACCTAACACAAGATATCACAAGGTTGTTTCTGTACCAGATTTTACAACATGTTATTGGATTAGATTCCGTACTGCAGCATTTTCCCGGTACTAATAATATGTGTTGCTATCAACTTAATTTATTTTGTCACATTAAATGGAGAAATGAAACCTATACACTTACAAAATACCCAGCCTTCCGGTTTCTGTTGCAACAAATATATGCCCATGAAAGAGGTCATAACGGTTGAGAGAAATGTTCAATCCAATAGTGGGCCCACGTGTTACAATCAGTTCAAACAGGGATGCGAAGAATGAATTAATCTCCTGTTCACAATTTCATATATTACAGTAGCACAAGCACACAAAAAAAGAAGATGATTATTTATTTTATGTAGTGACAATGTGACATTATAATAGTACCTCACTAGCAAAGCGCCATCCATATGGAGTTCTTGTAAGCTGGCATTTATCCTCATTTATATTATCTACATCTGGTACCTAACAAGCTATGGTAATTTAGACCAAGCGAGATAAAAAAAGAAGAAGAAGATATAAACCTCATTTGAATTTGGTACAGAATACTGAAAAGATAAGCCTGACAAGTTTAATTCAGTTCTGGTATGAAATAGCCTGTTTCAGCCTATGTTGGATTCCTACTGATTCTATTTCTTTCTCATCCTGAGTTAATTTCTCAGTATTTCAACAAATTGCATTTGTAGATTATACACACTGCAAACACTAAGCATGATAAGGTTGAAACCAGGATTGAAAACACTATTTTATTCTGGTAAAAGCTTCTCATGCTGAGTGTTGCATTGACCAATATTTTGAAGTAAAACAGAAAGAAAAATAAATAAAAAGAATACTGACAGGTAGGACAGTCGGATCCAAAGCTCGCTGGATAGCTGCCGGGTCGCCGCCTGAATCCACCGCCAGCCTGGCAAGCTCCAAAACTGGTTCTGGCGGCCACCACACCATCTCATTTCTCCCCTCCTCCTCATCTCCTCCCCTTTTCAAATCTTCTTGAATCACCCTCCTAGAATAAGAAGACTTTTCAGGCGTGAAGGGAACGAGAAATTTAAGACAAGAGGAGAGCTGTTGGACCTCATCGGAAGGGATGTTAGGCTTACGATCGGAGGGAGTGGCGAGGAAGGAGAGGAGATCGGAGGCGAAGGATTGGGAAGAGGAAGGAGAGGAACTAAAAAGGGAAGAGAAGGTGTTGGGTTTGGATTTGGTTTTGGAGAGAGAGAAGGGGAGGTGGTGAGAAGAGGTGGAGAGGGAGAAGGAGAGCGTAAAAGAAACAGCGAACGCCAGTCTGAGAGGAACAGAGGATCCCAGTGGCTTCATTGGTCCCCGGGATCCGACCTCCTTTCTCTCTCCCTAGAGGCTTGGAGGAGAGAGTGGTCCCCGCCTCACTGCTTTCTAATTCTAACGCAACACCGTTGACTGGTAAGGATTTTGACAGAGATATTTTAGCTTCATGCAGCGCACGTACTAAAAAATTGGAACCGAGCTGCTTGTCATTTTTCCGCTGCATTAGGCCGAAATTACTCTGTTAAAATCGTTACCCCACCGTTGACATCGATATGTTCTCGGTTGTGGGCCTCCCTGGACCAGTATGCTTTATGGGCTAAGAATCATAACAGGCCGGACCAGTCAATCAGGTAACGTGACAACCACCGCCACAAAACAAAACCTTAATATACATGTTATGGACCAACTTGTGTTATAAATTTATATATCTATTTTCAAATTTTAAATTGTCAATATGAACTATTAAATACGATTTTTATAAAAAAAAATGTACTTTGAAATAAAATTTTATATATGTTTTTAAAAAATTACTATATTTTAGATAGATAGAAAATCTCTTAGATTTAAAACTTGATTTTCTACCTATCTAATAAAATAATTAAAATTAAAAAATGTAAAATTTGATATCACAGGTTTGATCTACTGTAATTTTATATGAATATCATATTTAACAGTTCTGATCTACTGTATTAACTTTAAAGATAGAAATGTGATTCAATATCACAGGTCGATTCGTAATATGCATATTAACATAGTCTTACTCATGAATTATTAATTCCTAGAAAATCATGGATTACTAGATTCCAAACATGCATATGTTTTTTTTTTTTTTTTTTTCTCTTTTTGAGAGAGAGCTCCTAGGCACAATCATGTATATATATGTATTTTGCTTCATTATCATGTCATATAAGGTCAGCTATAATTTTCAAAATATTGAATGATCAAAAGTTTTAACATAGATTGAACAATGTCTGATCTCTTCTACTCACATGCATTCACAATCTATATGAACTCAAAAGAGAATTTTTTGAGTTAATAAATCTTGATCATCCGATTTTTTTAAGATTTGTATGAACTAAATTCGTACTAATATTCAATACTTCTTTATGTTATAGGTGGGGCTGGATTAACCCTGTTTAAAATCAAACAGTTAATATTCATTTACTCAAAATATTCCTTTTTTTACGAGGTTAATTATCATATATAATGATTAAATTTGCATGTTATAAATGGCATCTATTTTAGTAATAATTTAACTAAATCAATTCTTTTAGTAGCGTGTGTTATCAAATTAAGTGATCTAATATTGGAGTAATACTGAGGCAATGTTTTAGAAATTATCATGATTTAACAATATGTGCCTGTCCTTCAATTTATTAATATAATGGTATCCTCCTATTCTTAGAAATATGCCTCCGTGATTAGATTTTTATTATAAGCCTTCTTTAATTAACTTTTTATACAAGTTTTTATTAATTATTAATGCAACTACTACTATGAGGTAATTCCCCTATCCTCACATAAAATGAAAACAACAATTGAAAAATAGTGTTCTTAAAATGAGAGCAAAGCAATGATTATTTAATTTCTTTTTAAATCATTTATATGCATAAATGGAATAATTGTCTTTCCTTTAATTAGCATGCCTTTTATATCATTCTAAAATCACACCTTTATTATTGGTTTCTCCTTTCATGCATTTTCAATTTCACTAATATATATATCACATAATTAATTAACTAGTTGTCCTTAAGTTCTAGCAGAACATAACTTAATTAAGTTATGTCTCCGCAACCAAACAATGACGATGAAGCGCGACGTGCGGCGGAAATTCTAATGGAGATTTTTAATTGTCGTTGCCCTTTACATACTGTGCGTGTAAACGATAGCGATGAAAATAAAAAGGAGGAGACGTGCATGGTTATTGTTACCCTCTCTACACCCCATTTTGAGGATGAGCAAAACTTCCAAAGATGTACAGAGAGTTCCCCTCAATTCCCCTCTGCTCCCTCCTGCTCCCTCTCAAAATTACCGGATAAGGAGAACGTAACTGACATCGATGATCAGACACAGTCACGACATTGTTCTCCTCCTCTCTCTTTCCATCCCTTTAATGAGGGTGTTGTGGATCACATTCGGAAGGGTAAAGGTAAAGGTAAAAGTAAGGTGCACCAATGCAAGTACGAGCATTGTCGAAAAATATTTCCTTCGGGACAAGCACTTGGAGGTCACATGAGGGAGCATTACAAAGGACCACCCATTAAAATAAAACGCAAGGTCGTTTCAAACAATGGTTTGCAACCTAAGGTCATTATGGATATTGACTTAAACATGCCACTTACATATTATGAGGTAGGAGAATCGAGTAATTCAAAACAGGAGAAGAAGGTCGAGAATTACAAAGAAGAGTTAGAAGAGGGGGAGATAAGAGATAGCTCTGTGGAGAACCACAAGCAGGATGAGTTGGAGGAGGGAGAGATAAGAGAGAGCCCTCGTACTCGTAGTAAGCATGAATAGCATGCTCTAGATGGCAGTGTTGTAATTGAATAAGGAGTTGGGCTAATATGACACTAGTGTTATATAAAACTAAATAACACCACATCTTAAACTCTTAGATCTGCTTTAAGATCCGTACAAAATGAAGTGCTTGAACAGTAAAAGCAGATATTACGAATCTTAAAGCAGATCTAAGGGTTTAAAATGTGATGTTATTTAGTTTTATATAACACTAGTGTCATATTAGCCTAACTCTTGAATAAGTTCTAGTTGAGAATAAATTATGACTAAGACTATGGTAAATTAGTAATTTGCATGTTACGAATCAACTTGTATCATAAATTTATGAGGGATCAAGTTACAACAATTTTTGAGTTACAACAAGTTATCACAACTATTTTCTATATTTTCAAAGTCCAAATTGTTGATCCAAACCGTTAGATGTGATCTCTATAATAAAATGTGCTTGGAGACCAAATTTTACATTATTTGAAATTTTTTTTACTATTAATTAAGATGGGTACAAAATTCAATGGTATGAATTTGACTAGTTTTTATACTCATCGTAATAAATAGTAAAAAAAATTCAAAAAATATAAAATTTGGTCTACAAGTACATTTTATTGTAGAGATCACATCTAACAGTTTGGATAGACGATTTAGACTTTAAAAATGTAGAAAATGGTTGTGGTAACTTGTTATAACTCAAAAATTATTGTAACTTGATTCCTCCTCTAAATTTATATATCTATTTTCTAATTTTAAATTATCTATATCTAAGTACATTTTCAAATGAAGATCACATTTAATGGTTCTGAGATACTGTACTAACTTTAAAGATAGAAATATGATTTAATATCATGAATCCACATTAGTGACTATTCTTCATCCATCCAAACGCACCTTAGAGTAGCTTCGTTCTATTTTTATATTTCTGATGCCTGAATGAACATTTAAAGTTATATTATTGTTTGCAACTTACCAAACTGTTTATATTGAATTTTTTTGGCCTGTCCTCGTAAATATCGGTCATCCAAAATTTATTGAATTTGAATGATACCAATTCCTTTTTTTTCTTCTTCTTCTGAAGAGTATCTGTGTAGAAGCTATAAATTGGGGTCTCCGTAGTACTGTGCAAATCAAATTATTTGCATTGCCAACCAGCTTATTTTAATATTTATTTCTCTTCACTTTTTTTAGATTCGCCTGTATCAAATTGATATATTATAGTATAAGTGCTGACCCAATATATATTAATTATTGTATGACGTACTATAGAAATATTGAAGAACATTATATTATTTTATTTTTCTTTTAATGTACAGACACGTCAGCTTGAACCTCTTCTGTAAGGCAATACACTGATACAGTATATATACCAGATGTTATTAATTATATACAGCATGACTTGATCTGAAATCCCAAAAGTGAAGTCTAACCCTTATCAGAAAAAAAAAAAAGGTTTATATGTTTATTTTATGTACATCTCTATTTGCTCAAGTGCTTTTAAGTTAATTTATTACGGAGCATTTCATTTTTGTGACTTTTTTTAAAAAATGTTCAAATCATAAATGCAATAAAATTAATTTATAAACCATCTGAATTTTGTCCAATTGACTTTATACTAAATTAATTCTAAAATTTAAATTTATTTTTGTATGTAGACACGTTACTCAAGGTAGATCAATTTCAACAGTTTAGATTCATCGTGTGAAGCCAATCTAATAAGTTCTACAGTTAAGTTCACAAAGATGTTTGATGAACTTAAGAACTCCCTAGTTCTACTCAATTTCTTCAAAGAATTGAATTTCAGCAAATGAAAATCTTTTTAGCAGATGCTATATTTTCAATATTCAAATAATTGACATCAGCAACCACCTGCCCAAAATCATCTGCAAATCATACAATAAAAGAAGAATTGTGAATATCACAACAAATTAGTGAGAACAAAGATAGCAATAAAATAATGCTTGGGGAACATTAATTTGACCTTCATAAATTGTCCTGACAAAATCAACATAATCAGGCACAAGCCTCTGAGAAATGATTCCATCAGGGTGAGCATCCAAAACTACCAACACTCCTAAATGTTTTGTAAAAATCATTGATGAGATCATGATCAGATGCATACTCAGTACATAACAAATGATGTTAAATATTTGCTGAGAGAGAGAGAGAAAGAGAACCTGGTGCAAGCCAAGCTTTTGTGACATTAGAAGGCAGTGGGGCCAGCCACAGGATATTGTGTAAGTTCATGGATTCATCATAAGCAACATTAGATCCTAAAAGAATTTGTATTAGATATTTGCAATTGCAACATGGTCCATTGCCCTACTTACATATTGTAAAGGAATTCATCATTTTTGTGTGATTTTATTAACCAAGAAACTCCTCAACTATAACTTTACTGAAGATCAATGATTTGATAACAACATATAAAAACAACGAGTACAATCTCGGACCTTAGAACTGACGCGTACCATTACTTTTCACTTGAAACTAAATAGAGTTCCAGTTGCATTTTAATGGAGAAAGTCAGGACTGGTACCAGCACAAACACACCAATTAATGTCGTAACAGCTTTGTTAATTAAATAAGTATTGTGTTGTACCCAAATTCAGGTATCAATAACAAAAATAACCAAATAAAACTTGACACAAAGATGAATTAAGACATCCTACCTGACTGGCAATGATCAAAATAGTAAGGAAAATTCTCTTTATCATATGCTGGATGTTCCCTTGCATGAAATCTCCATTATTTGACCACCAACAAAAGGTGCAGAAAAATTAAATAAATAACTAAATCAACCAGAAAAAATGAGCAGAAATAATTTGAAATAAATTCCTCTTTATCACATGGTTGATTTTGAGCCAGATTTCACATGTTATTGGGTTAGATTCCATGCTGCAGCATTTTCCTGGTACTAATAATATGTGTTGCTAACAACTTAATTTATTTCATCATATTAAATGGAGAAATGAAGCATATACACTTACAAAATACCCAGCCTTCCGGTTTCAGTTGCAACAAACATATGCCCATGAAAGAGATCATAACGGCTGAGAGAAAGGTTCAATCCAATAGTGGGCCCACGTGTTACAATCAGTTCAAACAAGGATGCGAAGAATGAATTAATCTCCTGTTCACAATTTCATATATTACAGTAGCACAAGCACCAGTAAAGATGATTCTTTCTTTTATGTAGTGACAATGTCACATTAATAGTACCTCGCTAGCAAAGCGCCTTACATATGGAGTTCTTGTAAGCTGGCATTTATCCTCATTTATTCTATCCACATCTGGTACCTAACAAGGTATGGTAATTTAAACCAAGCAAAAAAAAAAAAAAAAAAATGAGGATATGAACCTCGTTTTAATTTGGTACACAGTACTGAAAAGATAAGCCTGACGAAATTTAACTCAGTTCTGGTATGAAATAGCTCGTTTCAGCCTATGTTGGATGCCTACTGATTGTTTTTCTTTATCATCTTGAGTTAATTTCTTGGTGTTTCAACAATCTGCATTTGTAGATTGTAGCCACTGCAAACCTTAGCATAACAAGCTTGAAACCAGGATTTTTGGTAAAAGCTTGTCATGCTGAGTATTGCCTCATAATAGAACAGAGCTTAAAGGGTTTCAAACTTTCAATCTTTCACTTTCCATTTGAGGTGAGCTACACAAAGCCAAGTTTTCTTATCACATCATTGTTGCAATGTCAAATATTTTGATGTACAAGTCCATTGCAATAAATAAATCAATAAATTGCACACTGACAGGTAGAACAATTGGATCCAATGCCCGGTGGATAGCTGCCGGGTCACCGCCTGAATCCACTGCCAGCCTGGCAAGCTCCATAACGGGTTCTGGCGGCCACCACACCATCTCATTTCCCCCCTCCTCCTCATCTCCACCCCTTCTAGAATCGTCTAGAATCACCCTCCTAGAATAAGAAGACTGTTCAGGCGTGAAGGGGACGAGAAATTTAAGACAAGAGGAGAGCTGTTGGATCTGTTCGGAAGGGATGTTAGGCTTACGATCGGAGGGAGTGGCGAGGAAGGAGAGGAGATCGGAGGCAAAGGATTGGGAAGAGGAAGGAGAAGAACTGAAAAGGGAAGAGAAGGTGTTGTGTTTGGATTTGGTTTTGGAGAAAGTGGAGATGGAGAGGGAGAGAGAGAGCGTGAAAGAGACAACGAAAGCCAGCCTCAGAGGAACAGAGGATCCCAATGGCTTCATTGGCCTCCGATTCGGCGACTCTCCGAGCCTCTCTCTCTCTCTATCTCTCTCTTTCTCCAGTCTTCAGACTAGGAGTAGAGAGTGGTCGTACGTAGTTGGTAAGAAGACGAGACGAGAGATTCCGTATTTGTTTCTTTCTATTTTCATGGAAATAAATCTGCTGTTATTCCAGAGATAACAGGTCCTTGTTGTTCCTACCCAACCATTCAAAATTTCCATGCGCGAATCTTAAGAAATATTAACTTGTAGGATCGGAATAATAAGATCCTGTTATCCCTTTCGAATAACAGCAGTTTTACTTCTTATTTTGATAGTACGCAACGCATATTTTGCGTGACCGACGTGTCCGGTGCCTATTCAGGGGTGCAGTATTATTTGAGCTTTGAGATTCGTACAGAACGTATTGCAACGCTTGAGATTTTTCAAAAGGTCACGCAAAATATGAGATATCCCAGAGGATGCGAATTCCCTTCTCTTTCTCTCTCCCTAGAGGCTTGGAGGAGAGAGAGTGGTCACTGCCTCGAGACTCGAGAATTATTTGAACTGATTTCATTGGTTGAGTTCCGTATATTGTTTCTTTCTAACGAGTAAGGAGTTTGACAGAGCTGCTTTAGCTCCATGCAGCGCACATACTCTTAAATTGAAACCGAGCTGCTTATAATTTTTTATAATTTTTCCGCTGCATTAGGCCGAAATTACTCTGTTAAAATCGTTACCCCACATCGATATATGCTCGGTTAAGTACATTTTTATATGGAGACATAACTTAATATGGAGATTATATTTAACAGTACATTTTTATATGGAAATCATATTTAACAGTTTTAATTTACTGTATTAACTTTAAAGATGAAACTATGATTCAATATCACATGTTAAATTGTAATATGCATATTACTATAATAATACCCATGAATTATTAATTCCTAGAAAATCATGGATTATATTTGAGCTAATCGCTAATCATTCGCCAAATGCTTTATTCATAAATTGAGAATTAAGTTGCTTATTTCATCTTATTCATCTTACATATTTTGTTTGATAGCTTGATATAAATAATTATTCGGCCAAATTTAATAGGGTTTGAAACTCTCACATCATTTGCGTCAATTTCAATAATTTGGCCAAATGATATTAGTAACCTCTAGAGAAATTTATCCTTATTTTTATGTACATCAATTTGCTCAAGTACTTTCAGTTAATTTATTACGGGGCATTTCATTTTTTTTTTTCATACGTTTACAAGCTTTCTGGATATTTTTTTTTTTTTGGGACTAAACATGTAAGATGCGCCTAAATTCAAAAATTTTAAAATTTTGAACTAATTATATACAGATTCAAGGTATTCAAAAAATAAATACAATAAAATTAATTTATAAACCTTCTAATTTTGACCACTTGACTTAATACTAAATTAATTCTAAAATTAAAATTTTTGTATGTAGACACATTACTCGTAATTAGATTGATTTTAACAATTTAGATTCATCGTGTGAAGCCAATATAATAAGTTTTAGAGTTAAGTTCACAAAAAAAAACTTAATAAACTTAAGAACTCCCTAATTCTACTCAATTTCTCCAAAGAATTAAATTTCAGCAAATGAAAATCTTTTTAGCAGATGCTAATTTTTCAATATTCAAATAATTGACATCAGCAACCACCTTCCTAAAATCATCCGATTTTTTTTTATTAATACCCTACAAAAAAAGATTTTAATGAATATGTTCTCAATTTAAAAAAAAAAAAAAAACTGTCCTAACCGCGCCCCTATAAGGGGCGGTCAGCTCTCAGCACTTGATCACCCCTATGGGGCGGTCAACTCTTTTTTTTTAGATCTTAATATTTTCATTTAAATAATTTTGTGGAGTTTTAATTTTCTTGTTTAGGGTGTATGCCAAAAAATAAGACATTTGATATATTTATAAGTGATATCGTAACTCTTTATAATTTTGATTTGATTTGTCAATTTGATATCACAAGTCTAAAGATAACATTAATTAATGACTTGGCCTTAATTCTTAATAATTTATTTTATTCAAATATACACAAGGAAATATGGTTAGATTACCTCAATGACCTTCAACTACATAAATATAACCATTTTTTTTTATTCCAAACAAGATGCTTTCGATGATTTCTGAATCATAAATATAACCATAATTCATGGAAAACATCAACAGCAAAAAGTTTAGAACAAGATTGTGAAATCTAAGAGGAAACGACTTTGAATTTTGAAATAATAATAATAATTACCGTGTAAAGGACATATATTGAACAACCAGAGATAATTTTAAGAGGAGAATTCCAATGCCTCATGCCTTTCACACCTCATCATATCTCATATGTAATATCTTCATTTTCAAAGTTCAAATTGTTGATCTGAACCGTTCAACATGATATATATACTAAAATATGGTTAGGGATGAAATTTTTGTTATGAAATAAATGTGAACAAGCATAAAGAAGAATAAGCAAAATAGAGATGAAAAGATGGCAATCTCTTTATTCATACATTTCTCATGTGTGTACAATACAAGATTACAAAGCCTCTATTTATAGGCTACAAATTGTAAATGAAAAATTTCATCTAAATAAATGGAGAAATAAATTCCAATAGTAGTGGCCATCAATTCTAATTGTAGTGCATGGAGTAGTGGGGATAGTGGGGAATGAATGTTGGGAGTTATGGACATCCACATTAATATTTTATTCATAACACTCCCCCTTGGATGTCCATTACATAAGAATATGCCTCATTAAAACCTTACTAGAAAAAACACTATGGGATAAAAATCTAGTGAAGGAAAAAGAGTACAATATTCTTCTAAATACGCAACTACAGTCTTACCAGGAAAACCCAATGGGAAAAACCATGGTTAAGGAAAATATAGTGCATATTAACTCCCCCTCATGACAGCATCAATCAAGACCTTTAAATCAGCGAACTCCAATATTACGAACTAGCTTTTTGAATATTACAGTAAGGAGTGCATTAGTGAATAAATCTGCTGGATTTTTCACTTGAATGGATTTGCTAAACATTAATAACATTATTCTTTTAGAGATCATATGTGAAAAAGAATTTTGGTGAAATATGTTTTGTTCTATCTCCTTTAATGTATCATTTCTTTCATTGAGCAATACATATAATATTATATTCATATATGATCTTCAGGATCATTTCTCTAAAAGACAATCTACATGTTTGACAAATGTGTTAAATCACAGATCTTAACCAAACACATACTTGACTTACTTTTGTGTATTGCTAAATTTTCTCATAGGTAGCGAAATATATGTCAATATCTTCGCGTGAAAGAAGAACTATATTTTGCTAATAAATTTACTATAAATGATATATCGTGTATTGTATGCTCATCAAGATAAGTGCTCATATTGCACTAAGATATGGTACTTCAGGACCAAATAGTTCTTCATCATTTTCTCGAGGTCTAAATGATCTTTATTCACATCTAATGATCTTACAACCATCGGATTGCTTAATGAATGTTATTTATCCATAATTGCAATATAATTTTCTTGATGCATAAAAATATCATTTTTAAATGTTCAATTTGCAATCCAATGCAAAACTTTGTTCTTTCAAGATCTTTCATCTCAAATTCTTCCTTTAAATAATTTATTTTTTTGGAAGCTCTTCAGGAATTCCAAAGATCGTCAACATAAACTGTAATTATAATAAAATCATTTCTATATCTTTTCATGAAAATACATGGACAGGTCATATCATTATTATATCCATGTTTCAATAAATATTCACTTAAACGATTATAGCATATGCGTCCATATTGCTTTAATTGATATAAAAATTTATTCAATTTAACTAAATAATGTTCTCGAGAACCTAAATTACATGCTTCAGGCATCTTAAATCTTTTAGAGATTTTCATATAAATATCATTATCAAGCGAGCCATAGGCTGTAACAATATCCATTAGGTGCAAAAAGTCCTTCATAGACTGCCAGACTAATTATATATCAAAAAGTTGTTGCATCCACCACATATGAGTATATCTCAAAATTTCACCTTTCTCATTTTTATTTTCTCATAAATATTCATTTATATCATACTGGTTTTATACCTTGAGGTACAAGGACTACAGGTCCAAAAACTTCTCATTTTTCAAGAGAGTTTACATCTACCTCAATTGCACCTTTCTATTTTGGCCAATCATTTCTTTGTCGACATTATTTAATAGACTTCTAGTCATGATCCTCAATATTTATTATGTTTAGCGCTATATTATATACAAAAATATTATTGATATCAATTTTATCTCGGTTCCATCTTATTTCATTCATGATATAGTTTATTGAGATCTCATTATTTTCATGAAATTTCAGATACCTGAGTTTCTACTGGAACTCCAATATTATTTATAATTTTATTTTCTTTTGGAGTTTTATCTGAAATTATCATATCCTCGACTTGACCATTTTCATTCTTTGCTCCTTTTTTTTCGAGGATTTTTATATTTTTAATCTTTGAAACCGATTGCTTTTCCACGCTTCATGCGTGTTATAATTAGTCTGTCCAACAGGGACACGGACTTTAATTGGAGCATTAGCAGCTGGTACATGTGATTTGGTCACTTTCTTTGAGTCTGTGAATGTGTCTGGCAATTGATTCGCTAACATTTTCAAATGAATTATCTTTTGAACATTTAGTTCACATTATTTAGTACGAGGATCAAAATAAGACAATAATAATTCATACTAATATATTTTTTTTTTCAGCTGATAGTTTTCTCCCCCTAAGGTTGGGAATTTTTTATTCATCTAAATCACAACCGGCAAAATTAGCCATTAATAAATCTCCCATCGATGGTTTTAGATACTATATTATATATGGAGATTCAAATTCAACATAAATTCTCAACTTTCTTTGATATCCCATTTTAGTGCGTTGTGGTGGAGCAATTATAACATATACCGCACATTCAAAAATTATTATATGGAAAATATTAGGTATGTGACCAAAAACAAATTATAAGGGGAAGCTTTATAATAGCTAGTTGGCATGATGCGAATTAGTTTTGTTGTATGTAAAATATCATATCTTTTTTTTGTTTATATACGAACATCTACAGGATGTTTAACATTAATTTCGATATTGTCTAGACGTATTTTCATAATTGGATTATGCTCTTTGATCAAATCTATTGAGCAAGTAATTTCGCAAACGCCAGGTTGCGATTTGATAATAAACATACATGTGACCATCTTATTGATGCATCAATTAAAATCATAAAATATTCAAATGGTTCACATGTTGGATATATTGTTCCACAAATATCATATTGTATACGTTCTAGAAATAAAACCAACACACAAAAAATTCATCAGATTAAATAATCTTCTAGTTCTTTGATGAATGTTCATAATAATTATCTATTATTTTTTGCATCACTATTAATCCAGAATGGTCCAACCGGTCATGCCAAACTATAAACATATTCTTGTATGTAAACTTCTGGTTTACAATAACATGTGTTTCAATTGCACTAATATATGTGTAGTACAAGTTAGAGAAAAAACATATGCAATTTATTTTCAATATGCATTGTTTTTCATATATTCAATATTTTTTCATTAGTTGTCTCAATATGATATCCATTTCAGCGGATATTCTTAAAACTTAATAAATTTATTTGAGACTTACAAGAATATAATACATCATCATCAATATAAATCTGTATTTCTCCATGTAACCACAAAATAGCTCTTCTGGAGTTTTCAATCAATTTTTTTTTGTTTTTTTTTATAAAAATAAATAAATATCATTTCAACAATAATCAATAATAAAAAGAATAAATAACTAGTATTTTAAAAAAAATTAAACATAAATAAGCAAATTTTATCTTACATTTACATTTTTTATGCACTACAATCAATATAAATAATAAATAAGTATTAATTCAGTTTTCAAAATAAAGAATGAACAACTATTCATTTTTTTTTATCTTACAATTTTTCGTAACAACATAAAAGATAAAAATTAAAATTCCACCTTATAATGTAATACCTCTAATGAAATAGATAAGCTTCTTTAAGGCATTGTATTAATAGAAACGAACAAGCTTCTTTTAGGGCATTGTATTAATAGAAAATTAAATGATTTATAAAAGTAAATCATCTCTTTTCAAATAATTTTGTATAAGTTTGATATACTGTTTTTTTTTTCAAACAGTGAGGGCTCAATTTTTCATAAATGTCACCTATTTTATATATCTCTTTTCATCATTCAAATAATGTCAAATCATTTGACTAAATTGAGTTTGTCCATAATAGTTCAATATAATGTTTTGACGTACTACAGGTACATTGGCGTACGACAGGTACATGACTAATAATAGCATAAATTTTCTTATTTGTTATTCTCTTCACTTTCTAATTATTTCTCCACTTCTAGTGGCAATTCTTTTTGTTCATTTATTTTTCCACTTCTAGTGGAATGATGCACTTTTTCTTCATTATCACGTCTATATCTAATAGTTTGTCCATCATATTATTTTCCACTTTATGTGTAACTATTATTTGTTCAACCAGAACAAGACATGTGGCTTCAATAATTTATTATAATTGAACTTCAGGTCAATTGATAAAATTGATGAAATAGCTTCAGGCCAATTTCATTAATATAATTTATATTTATACGGCTTCGGACCATTTCATTAACATAAGATAATGTAAAAGATAATGTATAAACTTGAAATATTTCTTGAATCTTCTTCGGGAAGAGTACATCAAAAAAATTTCACATCATATAAAACTTATTGAAATCTTCTTCAAGAAGATATATTGAAATATTATCATATTAATTTTTGTGAGCCACATAAATCTTCTTCAAAAAGATTAAATTATTAAAAAAAAATATGAACATCACATTAATTTTTGCACATTATTAAAAAAAATTTCATTATCTTTCCACTTCAGGTGGAAAGATGTGTTTTTGTAATAATCACCATGATAATAAACTCATTCTTATACGTCCATGTCCACAAGTTTTTTTTTTTTCAAATTTATTATTATATATTGCTACATTTACTTCAAGAAATGAAGCAGAACAAATTGAATTATTTTGTCCAACAACTCATTATAATCTCTTCAACCATAAAGAGATAATAAATCAACTTAGAATATCTTTTAACTTCTTCAAGAAGATTAAATTATTGAAAAATATATATATATATAAACATCATGATAAATTTGCGCATCATATAATTTTTCTTTATATCTTCTTCAGGAAGATCTTCTTAATATCTTTGAAATCTTCTTCAAGTTGATAAAATGGCTACAATGGCTTCGGGCCAATTTCTCGGTGCATTTTATAAAATTGAGAATTTTTGTAATATCTCTTGAAATCCTCTTCAAGAAGATTCAATTATTGAAGAAAAAAAAAATATATGAACCACTATACAATATTTGTACATCATATAAATCTTCTTCAAGAAGTTTTTTTTCTTTTAAATCTTCTTTGGGAAGATTAAATTAAAAAAAAATGCACTTCATATAAAATTCTATGAATCATACTAAACATCTCAAAATAAATATAAATAAATTGATAACTTGTTTCATTTAGCAATTACTAGGAAGTATTATTTATATAAATAAAATTGAAATAAAAGTTACTAAAATTACCTCGAATCTTCAACTAGTAGAACTCTCGTGCTGATAACGTGTTATGAAATAAATGTGAACAAGCATAAAGAAGAATAAGCAAAATAGAGATGAAAAGATGGCAATCTCTTTATTCATACATTTCTCATGTGTGTACAATACAAGATTACAAAGCCTCTATTTATAGGCTACAAATTGTAAATGAAAAATTTCATCTAAATAAATGGAGAAATAAATTCCAATAGTAGTGGCCATCAATTCTAATTGTAGTGCATGGAGTAGTTGGGATAGTGGGGAATGAATATTGAGAGTTATGGACATCCACATTAATATTTTATTCATAACAATTTTATATTTTTTGGAAAAAATTTAGTATTTTTTAAGATGGGTAGAAAATCATTGTTTTTTGAACGGTTCAAAACAGTGATTTTGTACCTATCTTAAAAATTAGTAAAAAATTTCAAAAGATATAAAATTTCATCTCCATGCATATTTTAGTATAAATATTATGTTGAACGGTTCAGATCGATAATTTTAACTTTGAAAACGAAGATATAAAATATGAGGTATGATGAGGCATTGGAACCCTTCTCTAATTTCAATGATTTTTGGATAACAAAAGAAATTGTAATCCATTAAAAAAATAAACAAACACACACAATAAATAGAATATGAGAGTAGAACTAGGGTGTTCTTAAGTTCACCAAATCGCTTTGTGAACTCAACTCTAAAACCTATCGGATTGGCTTCAAACGACGAATTTAAACTGTTGAAATTCTTCTAACTTATGAGTGATGCATCCACATGCAAAAAAAATTAAAAGTTTAAATTAATTTTGTATAGTGTCAAGTGATCAAAAGGTGTCCAAAAAATGAATGCTTTAAAATTAATTTATAACCTTCTAATTTTGACCACTTGACTTTATACTAATTAATTCAAAACTTTAAAATTTTCACATGTAAATGCATCACTCATAAGGTAGAAGGATTTCAATGGTTTTGATTCATCGTTTGAAGCCAATTCGATAGGTTTTAGAGTTGAGTTCACCAAGAGGGTTGGTGAACTTAAGAACACCCTAGTTCTACTACTCAAATGCATTTTAAAGTTATGGTCGTTTAGAGAGCATGGGTGCATCATCGATGTTTTTGACAATAATAAAGTTATGGCGGTTTAGAAAGCATGGGTGCGTCATTGATGTTTTAGCAATGAAACATCGATGCACTTCTGATGTAAAGCCGAACATAAATCATCGGTGCATTATCAGTTTTTTTGCACGGAAGCATTGTTGTTTTTTGAAAAAACTTTAAATAATCATAACATTGGCTAAAAAAGTCGGATTTACCCGTATGACTCCAAGTCGGAAAGGAGGGACGACGGAATCAGAATTGCAAAAAATCGTTGTTTAGTGCCTCAAAAATTCAGTTTAAGTTTTCTATCAACGATAGACATACAACGACCAATATTAGTTTTTTCAAAAGCCTAAGAGATTATTCAAGAATTACCCATATAATTATTTTAAAATGCATTTGCTATTTATTGGGTGCATTTGATTATTCAAACAAATGGTATATGTTGATATCATTGAGGCAATCTAACCATATTTCCTTGTGTATATTTGAATAAAATAAATTATTAAGAATCAAGGCCAAGTCCTTAATTAGTGTTATATTTAGACTTGTGTATCTAACTGACAAATCAAATCAAAGTTATAAAGAGTTATGACATCATTCATAAATATATCAAATATTTATTTTTTTGGCGTACACCATAAACAAGAAAACTAAAACTCCACAAAATTATTTAAATAAAAATATTAAGATCTAAAAGAAAAAAGTTGACCGCCCCGCTGGGGGGCAGTTTGGTACTAAGAGCTGGCTGCTCCCAACTGGATGATTAGGGCAGTTTTAAAAAAAAAATCAAGAACATATTCATTAATTTTATTTGTTTTTAGTTTATTAATAAAAAATTCGGACTAATTTTTTTCTGCTCCTTTAATTTCATGCAGCGAATTGTGTTGCCTCATATTTTCCATTTGGATCAAATTACTTTAAAATATTATTTAATGATTGTAAAATCTATTCGAAATTGAACTTATTTTCTCTAATAAAAGATTAGAATATTTTAATAAGATGGTTTAACTTGATATGAAATTTGAAATTGAGATTTATGATGGCTAATACATTTTATAAAGATCAATAAACAAAAGTATTGTATAAATTATATGAACATGGAGCTTATCCAGCATGGTTTATGATATTTTATCACTGTTTTATTGAAGATTTTTAATTTTGATTGTTAAAAAAAAAATCAAACCATATTGGATCATCCAAATACCAAAAGATAACGCTCCGAAAAAAAAAAAAAAATTATGTAGTCTGACTGGTTGATCATGAATGTGTATCCTCTGCATTAACTCAAAAATGAATCTTTTAAGTTAATGAATTTTAACATTTTAAACGGAGCCAATCTGTCTCCTGCTTATGATATAGGGGCCCTTTAATATTAGTGTGGATTTAGTCTACATGAATCTTAAAACAGATCGGAGATTCCCTTTTGAGTTAATGTAGAGGATACGAATTCGTTGATCAGACCGTCACCAAAATTTTATTGACTATACTAAAATATGTATAAAAATCATCTAAATTCTTTTAAAGATTAAGAAACTTTCAAATCCTGAAAATCACAATATATACATATATTTTTTTTTCTTTTAGTAAGAATAGGAGTCTTGCACTAAGATTTAAAAATAAAGAGAAATAAAGGAAAGAAAATAAAGAATAAAAGAAAAGACAACGAAGATTAAAAGGAAAGGGTGGGGAAAAAAACACTGGCTTGTTAAATATATAGCCTTTGGTTAGAACTGGGGTGTTAATTGGGTCCGGTTTAATTGATTTTTAACCGAACCAAAAAAGTTTGGTTGAAATGGTTTGATTTTTCGGTTTAATTGGTTCGATTTGGTTCAAATTTTAGTGGTTTTCGGTTTCTCTATTTTGGTTCAGTTCGGTTTTTAATTTCTAAAACTCAGGTTAACTGAACCAACCGAAAGACTCGTGCTAAGAAGTCTTGATGTGGATTTTTTTTATAAACTATAATTAGATTATTTATTTAATTTTTTTACAAAAATCATAATTAGAAATTTTGTTTTTTTTTTATAATTATGGTTTATAAAAAAATATTCTCTTGATGTGCGATATTACATATTTATTGTCATTATTTCAAAGTATTAGGTTTACTTTTCCGTTTTTTCTCAGGGTTTTACGGGCCCGGGCAGCTGGTATTGAGGGCTTTCTATGGGCTTGAAAGTTGAAACACGAAAAAAAAAAAAATGAGGTATACTTTTGAAGCAGATATTCTCCATTGGAGGAAAAGAGACAACGTCAAGAGTTTTCGGATTTATTTTGTGACCCCAAGTCGGATTTAGGGCTTAGGGTCTACGAGTTTTAGCTGCTATGTTTTTTATTGAGGAGGGTTCAAATGCATCTAAATTTTTGTGCATCTAAATGTATTTTATTTTTAAAAAAAAAATTTCCGTTTTTAAAGTCTGAATAGTCAATCCGAACCATTAGATATGAAAATAATTTATCCAAAGTAATAGTAGTAAGTAGTAGCGAACAACAACTGTCAAATGAGACTACAATAATTGTAAAAATATGTTCAAAAAATAAATGCATTAAAATTTATATATCTATTTATCTAGGCACGTATATCTATATGGTTCTTACTTGTAGAGATACTGGTCCTTTAGAGGACAAAGCTTAATTACTTTGGATAAATTTTTATTTTAAATGATTAAATTAAGAAATAAGGACATTAGTATAATAAGTAAGTTTAGATGGAAGAATAATTAATTATTCTTTAAATTCTGTTGAAGAAGTATCTTACTCAAGAAGGTATGAATCTATGATGGATGGATATACATCTAAATATTTCTAAATTAAAAAAGCAACCAATCCGTACGTTCCCAAATCAAAGTCAAGATAAAAAGAAAATTAATGAGTGGATGAGAATAATGCGGCATTTAATATATATATATATATATATATATATATCTATATAATCACGCGTTTGGAGTATTGATTTTGTTCTTCTTCTTCTCTTCTGTCTTTTAGTGGCCTGGACAAAAGTTATATTCTTCTGTCTATTAGATTGTGGAAAAAAGTTGTAATACTGTTTCTGTCACACTATATATATATATATATATATTTGTTTTGCCAGCTTTTGCTTTTGTTAAAAAAGTTCCAAAATCTAACATGTGGATTGATCCAATGGAAAAAAAAAATTGTTTTAATTGCAACTTTTAAAATTTGACCCATCTTAATTTATTGTTATCCTAGTTAATAATTTATGTTGGATCAAATGGAGAAAATTTGTTTTTACCATGATTTTTTTTTTTTACTAATATCAGTGAAGTATATCTCATCACTTAAGATCACTTAAAATAAGAAAACATCTACACAATATTTCAATTACTTAGAAAATTTCTTTCGGATTGTTTGAAATTTGGAGTAGAACTAGATTGTTCTTAAGCTCACTAAAGTGTTTGGTGACCTTAACTTCAAAATTCATCAAATCAGTTTTAAATGACAAATCCAAATCATTAGAACCCGCCTACCTTACGAGTGATGCGTCTTCATGTAAAATTTTAAACATTCAAATTAATTTAGTATGAAGTCAAGCAGTCAAAAAATGTTCAAAAAATAAATGCACTAAAATTAATTTATTAACCTTCTAATTTTGACAGATTGACTTTATACTAAATTAATTCAAATGTTTAAAATTTTCACATATAGACGCATCACTCGTAAGATATGCAGGTTCCAACGGTTCGGATTTGTCATTTGAAACCGACTTCATAAATTTTGGAGTTAAGCTCACCAAACACTTTGGTGAGCTTAAGAACACCCTAGTTCTACTCTTGAAATTTGAAATTATATAAGGTTTCACATTTATAATTTTCTGTTTCTTTTTCTACTCTATAGAAAAATGCATTTTAGCGTTTCGAAAATATATTTTCATATAATAATAAAGTTGAGCAGTTCAAATAGACTATTTAGACTTTAAAAACAAACTAGATATGAATCCAATTCACGAAACGATCCGCGCATTGCGAAATACCATAGTGTGCGCACTCTTAAAATATCTAATAAGGTCTAAATATTTGTATAGTTCTTATTTATAGCTAAAGCTCTTCTCCGGCTTGCATAATTCATATTTGTTTTTGTTGGATAAAACTAAAGTGTAAAAAAAAAAAAAAAAATTACACGAAAAATGAATTTGATTTAAAATTTTTAATGTTACAATAGTAGCTTACATGCTTTTGAAATTCAAGTGACATTGACATATTTGCATAATGAAACGTTGTTATTCACTTTAATCTGACGGCTGTTTAATTCTCCTTTTTTTTAATTTCATTTTCATTTCCATTTTCTCCAACACATATCCGTTGACACTTGACAGTGTAAGCAAGCCTTCATAGAGGTGTTAGATTAAAAAATAATAATAATAATAGAAAACAACCAAAGCAATTATTTTCTTGATCGGGGTTAATACATGGATAACGTCAAAATAAAAGCTAATATGAATTAAAGAAAACGAGTTGGTGGAGGGGTATTTTTGGTTTTTTAATTGGACACCTTTTTTGGATCTTTTCACGAACTTAAGGCACGCAATGTTATTTACTACTTTCTACGATTGCTTGTAAAGCGCCACCATGTGCAGTCCTATATGAAGCAAACCAATGAAATGGGATTACGTCATTTTTGTAAAATAATGGTAATCTATATTATGTGCTGATACAATAAAAAAAATACCAGTAATGAGAAAATCGTCAACCAAACGCGTGCACCCGTTTTTGGAAGAGAATGTGTTTACTTTATTTTAAAGAAAATGTGTTTACTTCATTAATTATAAACGGCGATAGAAGAAAAAGATTAGATATGTTATTTGCATTTTGATTGGGTATCGATTTTGATACAATTTAAGTATCAACTGATAATTCATCAAATATTATTAAATATGATCATGTGCAAGTTTGAAGTTATTTTATGAATGTTAAAGCTTGTACTGTATTTAATTATTTTTCATGTATATTAAATGTATAATGTATAATTTGTATTCTAAATGTTGCATTTACAAATTGTACATTATTGTACAAGATCGAGGAGGATTCAAATGAACCATAATTTTTTTTATCTCTGTTGGAATTCGGGTCACAGTAGGGGGGGATTATTTTTGTGCTTTGAGATTCGTGCCAAGTTAAAAGGAACGGTCCAGATTTAGTAATTGTAAAAGATTTCCTTATCAGGTATTGGAGAGGATGTGAATTGGATATTACTGCCAGTGAAGTCACACAGTACCAAGCTGTGAAAAATGTTGCTTCTAAAGAATCACAGTAAAGTGCCTCTTGGTAGTATGTAGTGGTCTCGATCGTTATTCTGTTAAAATATTAATTTGCCTTAGTTAGGTTTACGATGTAGGCTGTAGCGGTGGTCTCGTTAATTACTCTGTTAAAATATATGCCTTAGTGAGGTTTACGATGTAGCGGACTGTCAACTGTGGGGGCAATGGTCACCTTATGCCCCAACTGCCCAAGGTTTTTGCACCTTACCAAGTTTTCTCCAAAAAATTGTCAACCTTGAGTTATCCATGACTCCACCCGGCCCCACAATATTGGGGTATGTACCATGATGCAGACTTTTAGAAATATGATAGAGTGAGTCTACGTTACTATGCATATCACGGATTGTCGTCGTGCTATGGCTCTATATTCAAGATTTCAAATTTTAATGATCGATTTGAATCGTTCATCTTGTTTTCCATATTAATATGTGTTTGGAGACCAAATTTTGCATTTTTTGAAAAATTTTTGTTATTTTTTTAGATATTAAGAAAATCACTTGATCTGAAAATTTAGAACCATCCAAAAACAGTGATTTTTAATAAATTTAAAAAAATAATAAAAAAAAAATTTTTAAATGTAAAATTTGGTCTCCAAACACATATTAATATGAAGAACAAGATGAACAATTCGGATCGACAGTTAGGATTTAAAAGCTTGAATATAAAGCCGTAGCACGGCAACAACCCGTGATATGCATAGTACCATATAGACTCACTCAATATGATATATATATATATATATGTCATGAAGATGTTTTAGTGTATTGATTTATTCGTTTAAAACATATTTTATATTTGCGATTATATTGATGTCCATATAAAGTTTCATGATTTTTGGTCTTAAAGGCCATGCAAAAGCTGGGGAGAACTTCGGAGCTGCTGCTGTTTGCAATTTTACCAGTTTGGTTAATCTTTGGGACCTAATATCTCACAATTTACTTGGAGATTTTGGAAGAAATTTCACAATCTTGTTCCATGATGTTGAGACTATGAGTCAGCCAATTTTCATAATTTTTGTTGGTGCTTAGCTATGTCAAACAGAGGTGTAAATTAGTGACCTGAACAACATTTTATACATTTTTACAATTTCCTGGATTTTGTCATTTTCACTGTGATTTAAGTGCTCGACCGTTTTGGGAGTTCTTTATATGGTTTTAAAGAGGGATGAACAAAGGGTCTTTTAGAGGTGGAATCAGGTCATTTGGTTGTTTTTTCAGACTTTTATTCAATTTACAAGAGGGATAGATGAACTGGTTTAGGTACTGTCATTTTGGGTCATGCCAAGCTGAGTCAGGGTGTCACCTTGTGATTCGAATTTCTCCTTACCCGCTTATCATTTCAAGCTGAAATTTGTCTAGATTGTTCCTTGTTGTTTGTTCTTTAAGACAAAAAATTTGATGATTTCAGGCATAGTGTAAAGGACTCCAACAATGTTTCAAAACTAAGTATATTAAATAACACGTGAAACTGCGTTTCGATAAAAATTCAAAGCAATTACAAGCACACAGATCTAGTGTACAAAGTACAAACACAGATGTCTACTAGATCGATTATTACAACAGCACACGCGCACACACACACACTCACACGCACACATATATATATCAACCCGAAAAGATCAGGCAGCCAAAAGTAACATTCCGAAGGCGAAAGCAGATGCAAACATGATTGGTAACAGGACTACCTTCGCAAGACGACGGTGTTGGCGGGGATTATTGTCGACGATCAAGAGCCAGCTGATGGCCATAGCGGTGATCCCAGTGAAGAAAGTGAAACCTTGAACGACTCGAGGGATGACATGCATGTAGGTTGGAAGTGGATAATTAAGCCTGGTTTCTTGCCGGCGGGACGTAGTTGATGAAGGCTTGATATGCAGCTGCAGTGTCGACTTGCCCCGTTGCCACCAAGCTCCTACCCAGGTAGCGAAGGTGGATGTTCTCCTGCTGATCTGGTGCATTTGCATTGGCCGCACGGATGAAAGCATGGTGCGCGCAGCCTTGGGAGTGCATCAAGAGGTTACCCATCAAATGGCTCGCATCCGCCTCCCCCATTTAGAGCTTAAGTTTAGAATGTAATTCTATTCAATAGGGTTACGAGACGTGGTGGCGAGGGCCAAGGGGTGGGGAAGGATATAATATAGTGGGACAAAGTAAAAGGTGAATAGACAAAAAAAAAAAAAAAATGACTTCACAGAGTCGGAAATGACCGTCACAGAGACCGAAATATGGTGAAATGACGTCACGGAAATGACGTCACAGAGACCGAAATATGTCCCATGTGCGTGTGGAATGTTAGCGGTCTCTACTGTCTAAGATTCAGTAAAGTGCTTCTTAATAAATAAATGCTAAGATGGTGCCAAAGGGGATTTGTTTTGTTTGTTTGTGGGCTGCCTGCACGAAACTAAAACTACTCTGTTAAAAGATCTTTGCCAGAATGATCTTACTGATGTTGCGGACTGTCAAACGATACACGGCTACAGCAAACGAAGAGACTGCGGGAATCCTTTTAATTATCCGTACAAATTGTTAAAATCAGACATCCTCAGTACAGAGAGAGTATCTTATTTTTAATAAATATGAAAAAATTTAATTCAATAAATTTGATTTAAATATTATAAATTAAACTCAATCATTCAGATTCATTTTTTTTAAGGGCGTGTTCGGCCGAATCACTGTTCACGTGGGAAAAAAAAATTCAGTTCAAATGATTTTTTTTTCCCATGTCAACAGTGTTTTTCAATTCAATTCTCGTGCCCATTCCCATTCCCATTTGTCGGCCAAACAGGCCCTAAGTTTGGAACCGGATCATCCGATTAGAGAAGAGTCAAGCTCTTGCCTACAGATGATTTCAGAAAAAACATAATATTTGAATTTGATTTATTAAGTCAGATCAATATATTTTGAATCATATTCAATAAATCAAATTGTTTTATATTTGTTGAAAATAAAATACTCTTTCTATTTTCGTACATCTCGATTTAATAATTTTTATGGATAAAATATTTCCGAGAATGCGCATTTGATAGGCCTAAATTATACAAATATTCGATCTGATTTTTATCACAAAATAACACCAAATATCTTGTATTTTGAATATAAAGTGAATAGATTACACCTAGGATCCAGTTACTGCGTTTGCTTGGTTTTAACTTACAGGAAATGAAGAAAAATGAAAAAAAACCGAAGAAAAATACCCACTGCGGACACACGGTTTGTGATATAGCCATAATAAGTACTTAGATGGATTTCTGGACGCGCGCCAATTTTAAAAAGGTATAATAAGCTATACATCAAAATCCGTGCGAACGCACGAATCTCGATGCAGCCGCACTCTAGTCGCACAGGAAAAGTCTGAGCCTAGTGCTGATCCCGATGCATCTACAGTGCGGATGGTGAAGACGCAATGCGGATCCCAGTGCGGATGGTGAGCATAGTAACAGGGTTCGGGTTTAATTCGCGAATTAAACGTTTTGGAGCCCTCAGCATATCAATTCGCGTTTTATTCACGTTTTTAACGAATTTTACGAATTAAACGCGTATAACTCGGCCAAATTCGCTGCTCTGTTGCGCGGCGAAGTTGAAATTTTGAATGGAGTTGCAGGGTAAATTTGAGCTTAGAGTCGCGTGCATTGGTTGCTTTTTGTTTTACTGTGCCCAACTTCTTGTGTTACAAAGTTCTATTATAAAATTCCAGTGTCAAGTTTTTGGCAGGTGGGTCCAGTAAGAATTAGAAAGATAAGATCCCATGTCAGATGTTACTATTAACAGCTTTGTAGCAAATGTGAAACAGAGGATCATATATCCTAGTTCCAGTCTTTTATGTTTTCAAAGAGATGGTAAATTTACATCTTTACCCCACGATTTGTGTTCTAATGTTGATGGATCTGTATAATTTTGTGTGTTGTATTCTGAACTTTTTTTTTTAATTCTTTATATTTAGTATTATAAAATTTAAAAATAATTCCGAATCATTCCCGAATTATACCCAAATTATACTGATTTGGTGTTTACAAAAATGAATTATTTCCGAATTATACCCGAATTATACCCGAATCACGAATTTTTGACTCTGCTGAATCTTTCCCGAATTATTAAGTTGTCACTGTGATGGTGAGGACGCAGTGCGAATTGTACTGTAGCAATGCTGATCCCAGTGCAGATTGTACTGTAGCAATGCGGATGCCGGTGCGAACGCACTGTAGCAGTCAGCCAAAGATAGAGTCTGAACTTAAAACGGTCATAACTTTTGACTCATAACTCCGATTAAGGCTTGTGACCACTTTTTGGAAAGCTAGCGAGAAGATCTACAACATGAGAAACTAAAAACTAAAATTTTTCCCAGTTCGGATTAGCCCACCCGCAGTGCGGCCCGGAGCACCCGCACTGGACCCGCAGAAAGCCAAAATTGCACGTTTTTGACAGTTTTTCTATTTTTGGTGCATCATGGACGCGTTTTGACAGCCACATGTGGACAAGACAATCCTGAAAAATAATCCAAATATAACACCCACTAACTCCACTCCCTAGTCTCTAAATTGGACATGGTCTTTAGTTATAAAAGAGGGGGTTCATTCTCCATTCAAGGCATCTCTTCGCAAAGATCAAAATCGATCATCCATCCATCCATTATCTCATTCTCTCTCTACACACTTAGCGATAAATTCTGAAGTAAGAAAAACTTTCAAGCAAGGAGAAGAAGGGTTTCCTGAACAAGAAGTCGGCAAGTTGGAGGTTCTTGATTTGTCAAAGGGTGTAATTACTTTCTTTATTTCATTTCTTCTTACTTTGCCAATTTTTGTAATGGATCTCTCCATGAGGGAGTAGTTCTCTCTCTAGGGGTTTAGGTCAATGCATGAACTTGTTTAATTGTATCTTATTCGGTTATTTGTCTTTGTCATGATTGTTTATTGGGATTTGATGTTAATTTCTGTGATTTATCATTTGTGTTAATTACATGATTAGTACTTGAAATCGCAGTAGTCCCGCTTTGGTATCTCTTTGTCAAAGGATCTAAAGAAGTTAGGACGAGAAGAGAGTACCAAATTATGAATGCAAATACTCTAGGTTTAGATTAGGATTGTAACCAATTTGTAATCTAAGCCGGAACTACATAAATTAAGGTTAGGAATTTGGCGAAGGACCTAACCGTGAAGGCAAACCCTAATTAGAACATCTCAAATCAAATCGAGTATTGGTATGAAGGACTTAATCGTGAAGTATCAATATTTGAGGAGATGAGAGACTAACAAGAGCTTATGGTCTAGGTAGCTTGGGTGGGGGACTTCATTGAGAAGTTCGAGTTACCTAGGCACGTTATTAATTTATGAAAGTAACCCTTAATAACATATTAGGTTAGAAACCTTGTCAAATCATACACGAACCTAAACAAATACCGAATAGATATAGTTAGCAATGGAATGTAGACCAAAGACCCCTAGATCTCTAAATCTTGAAAACAAACCAATCTTTCTTTCGTTCATTTACTCTTATTGTTTTAAACTCTCTATTCGGGTATTGAACCCAAATTTATGAATTGTTAGAACAAACCCCCCATTTACTTTTATTGCACCTTACTTTATTTTATTTTCTGAAATTTATTACTAAAGTTTGAACTAAGTTTTTATCGTACTCCCTATGGATCGATACCTCAAATACTACTTTGATATAATTGTGCACTTGCAATTCAACTCAAACGTGTGTTAAAGGTTTAAAAAGTACATCATTGTACTGAAGCTTTGCACTATACCTTTTCGGTGCATCAGCATTCAATATATATTATGCATTTGGAGTCTTTGACTGCTTTGGTTCCTCCTTTTTAGTATATTCTGTCTTTTTTTACTCTCTATCAGTATATCTTCCTTTTTAGTCTATTATGTCGTTTTTACTCTATTAGTATATCTCATAATGTTTGATGCGTGGATCTTTAACAAGATCTAGAACTAATCCTTATTTAGTTCAAGGTGAATACTTTGTGGCAACGATGTAAAGGTTTTCAAGAGATTCAGAGAGAAAATTGACTTTCTCTAACCGTTAAATTGACATTTAACGTGAGGTATAAGATCTAAATCTTGATTTAGATATATTTGCATAAATGTAGCTTATTAATTTTAGTCTTGTATGCAAAATGTATGAATAAATGTTTGAGTAGAGTTAGCATAAAAGAGATGTTCCGTTTTATACGATTAAGAGGGATGAAAAAAAAATTTCACCCATATAACTGTCATGAAATCCCTACAGTTTAGACATAACCAAACTCATGAAATTTTGTGCTGTTTATGTTCAGAGTTTTCTCTTGATCATTTTAAAACAAATTTGGAATTATTTCATTGCAGATCAATCATTGATTGATAATGTAAAAATGAATGGTCCGAAATTATTGGCTCAATTTTAAGTGGCAAATAACGACAAAATTATATAAAATTGATATTTATAAGTATTATTTGGTAATATAAGATGTAAAAAAGAAGAAAATATTTATTTTTATTTTTTATATTAATGGTTATATAATTTGTGTCGGTATAAATTTCTAACCTCTGTCAATTAATTATTAAAACTGTACAAATCTTTAATATTTTTGTATAGAGAAATTATGTTATCTAGAAACTAGACTTCAATTCCTTCAATTTTATATAAAGAACGCAAAAATCTATGTAGCCTTTTTTTCTAAATCGAATTTTGAATCTGGTCAAAAATTGGAACTGCTTACTGGACTTTCAAGCTATTCTAACCTCTGTCAATTTATCATTAAAATCATACAAATATGTAATATTTTTGTAAGAGAAATTATGTTATATGGAAACTAGACTTCAATACCTTTAATTTGATATAAAGAACACAAAAATCCATATTGTCATTTCGTTTAAATTGAATTTTGAATCTAATCAAAAATCTGTGTGGGTCTGGACCATGGTCCATCGCACGGGTTTGGGCAAACCCCTCCAAATTGAACCTGTCGGACCCGGACCGTGCCAACCTGCAAACCGAGAAACCCATGGACTGATCGGGTTTGGACCAGATTAGCCTGTTTGCAAATCACTAACGTGCTGCACAAAAAGTTCGTACTTGGTGATTCAATTTGAGTTTGATTCGGAAAAAGTTTGTAATTAATTTGATTCATAATTAGTATATTATGAAACAAATCAGGTTCGAATCTTATGCAAACTCAAACTAGGTATAGTTCGTTCGAAATTGGTTCGTGAACTATTTAGATTCGAATTTCAAATAAGGCAACTAATAGCTTCAACCATCAATTTTTAATAATGCAGGAACTAAATTTATATCAGAGATCAAAATTGTTAATATAATAGTAACTTATAATGGAAAAATGCTTCAACAGCTTAACAAATTAACAACAAAAATGAATTCTATTTGACTAGGTTCATGCCTTGATTTAATCAATCGAACAGTGTAAAAGGTAAGGGAATTTTGGACTGGCCCATAATTTATCAGTGTTAATTCTTGAAAGGTAAAAGATAAAAGGAAACCGTGTGAATTTTGTTCCGCGTAAATAAAAACTAATGTATAAACTACTGGTCGCTATAAAAAAAATCTATAGTTCGTGATTCAATTGACTTCAATTCGATTCCAAAAAAAATGCAATTAATTCGTTCGATTGAAGTTCGTTCTGAAATAAATAAAATCAGTTTGGTTCAAATCTTATTCAAACTCAAACTCAAACTGAGGTAAGTTTGATTTGGTTCGATTCATTTGCAACCCTATACACAACACAGTTGGCCTCGATATATGTGAATCCATATCCTCTGAGGTAACAAAATATTTCTGTTTGAATCATGACCGTTCAATAGAAATCTAAAGCAATCCGACTAGGTCCGAAATGGAACGCGTGATGCCGCTTTAATAGTCGTCCCGATTCTTATTGAACGGTCCAGATCCAAACAGAAATATTATCTTACCTTAGTTGATACGAATTCGATATATCCGCGGTCATAGTGCCTTACATACCCAGTATACGTTATGGGCCTAAGAATCAATGGTATTTAAAATAATAAAACCCATAACGCATATTGGGCCTTACATACCCAGTATACGTTATGGGCCTAAGAATCAATGCCATTTAAAATAATAAAACCCATAACGCATATTGGGCCTTATTTCATTTCGTAGTCCAACAACTAATTTAATCGGCGGGCTTCATGGGCCCAACTGCAGATTTTTCCCGCAGTTTCTCTGGCCTCTACCACCTGAGAAATCTTCGATTTAGCCCTCTGTTTTTTTTTTCTAGACAGCTTATTTGCTGTTTAATTTAATTATGCATTTTTTGTTTATCTATTTTAAGTAGAATTAGGGTGTTCTTAAGTTCACCAAAAAAACTCAACTCTTTGTCAAATGAGTATTTTTTTGGTTCACTGTATTTCCTTTTTCTTTCCAATTTTTGCTAGATTTTAAAAGTGTTTTTCATATTTTAAAATCACTTTCATCGCTTTCTCCGCCTCTACATATTCTCATTCTCTATATGATACATCCAATCAAATCAAAATTAATTATGGATTAAGATATTGAGCTGGATATACTGTGTGTCTGATGATCTGTTATTTGTCTCTAGATAAGTCTCTTTGAATTTGTGCGATGAAAGTGATGCGATCAATTGATGCATCTCAACTGATGCAAATGATTTTATAAATATGCAGTGATCAGTTTATTTTCTTAGTCTATTATGTTTGCATCATTTTACAGAAAACGAAAGAGAGAAACAGAGAAAGAAAAAGGGGGATTATCTATTGGTACTAGCATACCAACTTATAGTAGTTTGTCAATCTATTACGGCTTATAGTGACTTGACCTCTAACTCATATTTCAAAAAAAAAAAAATTCAAATTAACAAAGTGCATTTTGATCAAGAAATAAAATTAAGTCATCAAGAGAACATAATATAGTAATTTTCTTTTTCTGTTTTCCTGCTTCTTTATTTTACTGCATGCACTATCATAAAAAATGGTTTCAATTTAATTTCAAGTAACTAATCATTTTATTATAATTAGGTTTGAAAATAGCTTGTACTAACCATTATTCAAACTTTTTGCTTATTTTTTAACTTAGCTAGGTTGTGGAGAGTTGCATATTTAAATCCGAATAAACAATTTATTAATTCTTATAAACATTAGATATTTGAATGGCTTGATCCATAATTTCTCCTTTTTTTAAAAAAAAAAAATTGTCTTTCTAAACATGTTCTTTTAGATTGAATCACTTGTGAACATAGATAACATATGATAACATAGCAATGTGGAAACATTTGCTCATGAGAATAAGGGGTGGTATGATGTTTATAGGCACATCAAAATTTGAGAGGACAACTTTAAGATTTATGCAGATTTAGTGTGTATGAATCTTGATGCGGATCAAAGAGCTCAAATCAAACATTAAACTGAATTTGTTCTAAATATATTCTGCGAATCGCCCCACTTTTTGCTCATGATACAGTTGAAAGTTATAAAGGTGTGTTAATTGTGGGACTTACACCATAAGAAGGCATGAATACTGTGGGACCGAAGGGGTTCAATGTGTATCAGATCAAATTTGATTCAGTAACTAGCCTGAACCGTTAGATCTGCACTAAGATTTGTGCTCGGTTTAACAGTTTAATTATATTTTAGTTGTACATATCAATCTTGGTGATAATTTAATGACATTAATCAAACTAGGATTGAATTTAGTCTGATATCCATCAAAAACACCTTGCTCCTTGACTGTATATATATGATGTGTCAACACGAAGGGCAGGCTCCAACACTGATAATATAACTCTTCAAATATCAACAAGAATGAGATATTTTTTGCGAGTATAAAAAAGTGACTTTTCGCGACGGAATATCGTTATTGTTCAGCTTTTTCTTTTCGCGACGATACTTTTCGCGAGAAAGTATCATCATAAATGCGTTTTTTCCCTCGCGAAAAGTAATTACTTTTTGGATTAAATCGCCATTGTTTAACACGCTTCTGTATTTTGACTATAACTTCTTCATACTAGTTTCAATTAAGGTGATTCAAATTTATGTAGAAAACTTGCAACATATATATTCTATAACTCTCATATTTTTAGTTTTTCCAAAATAAGAGCACAATATGGTCAAAATGGCGTGGTAAGGAAGTATCATATGTTAGAAGATTTCTGATATTAATTAATTAGATGTGGAATATTTTGAATGTTATTAGGGTCAAAAAGTTAGTATATATTTTGATCTTTTAAAAGTTTCTAAGAGGTTATTAAGCTTGTTTTAGTGTTTAAAAATAGTTGATAACAATTGGTAGTAGCTTCTAAAGGAAAGATATGGCTATTAATTACCAGTCTAAATTCAATTTCTTTTGTTGATTCTAAGAGCATCTACATCTCTGAAACTATTAGAGTTTCTAATTTGATATGACAGTTTCTAATCCAGTTTCAAGGATGTAGAAAAGTTTCTTATTTAGAAACTATGCAGGAAAGTTTCTTATTAAGAAGCTGTTTATAAATTTTATGTTGGCCAAATGATTGGCTCAAATTGTTTCTCCTTTTTTATTTATTGCTTACGTGGCTTAATAGAAATTCTAAAATGAGTTTTAGAGATGTTAGAGTTAGAAACTTTAAAGACCATAATTTCTAAAAAGTAGTTAACAGTTATTTAAAAATCATTTTGAATTTTAGAGATGTAGATGCTCTAAAATAAAATTAATGTTGATTGCCGGTTGGTATAAGTCTCAACATTTACAAATAATTATTCTAAATAATAAGTAGGCTTTGACCTACTTAAAAAAATAATTAAAATATATATTTCAGGTCTTCGGTTACAAAAATGTGATTCATGAAATAAATTAGGCTGAAACAGATTGAGGTGTCCGACCTACTAGAACACATTTTTATTCTCTTTTTCCAGCTTTCCATGTTGTTAGATAATTAAGTTTCTATGTTCAAAATTATTTAAATACAATAATTAGCTACCAAATTAAATACATATTATGTTTATCTTTTTACTTGTATTTGCATCTTGCCTGATCATCAAACTGTAATTTTTAAAATCAACTTTTAATTTAGTAGCAACTAGAAAAGATAAATATTCTTCAGATGAAAAATTACATATTCAAATTTAAATAAATGATAACTCATAATAAATAATAAATAGTTATATAATATCTTTTTCAACATTTACTCTAAACAAACTGTATTTTTTTTATACAAAATATAAGCGTTGGAAGACAATTTGAAACGGTGCGGATACATTTTTTCTTTCTAATTTTAAATTTCTGATTTCTGAATGAAAATTTAAAGTTATAATATTGTTTGAGACTTATTAAAATGCTTATTTTGAATATTTTGTTTGCCGGACTCATCGTAAATATCGGTCATAAAAAAAAACCATTGAATTTGAATGGTACCTTTATTTCTCGAAATTTTTATTAATACTATTGTCAAAAAAAAAATTTACAAATTATAGGAAATTCAAAAAATACCACAGCCTCTAATTTAATCTTTTGTCTCATTTTTGAAGGACGCAGATTGAATTGGAGATCCCCGAAAAATCTAAATATCAGTATATTACATTGTATTTTTAAGTTATTGGAGAGCCTCCAATTCAATCTGCAGCCCTCCAAGAATAGAGCCGCAGATTGAATTGGAAGCTCTGGTATTTTTCGAATTCTTCAATTTAGTAGTCTTTTGATTATTATTTTTTTTAAATGGTATTAATAAAAATTTCGGCTTTGTTTCTTATGAAGAGTATCTGTGTAGAAGCTACAAATTGGGGTGTCCGTAGTACTATTTAAATAAAATTATTTGCATGGCCAACCTGCTCATTTTAATATTTATTTATCTTCACTTTTTTTCAGATTCGCCTGTATCAGATTTATATATTATAGCAAAAAGTGCCAACCGCTATCCCTATATATATTAATTATTGTATGACGTACCATACCATAGAAATATCTGAACATTTATTTATTTATTTTTCTTTAGTCTACAGACACGTCAGCATGTAAGCCCTTTTTGTAAGGCAATACGGTATATATACCAGATGTTATTAATTAAATACACCATGAATTGATCTGAAATTAGAAAAGAGAAGTTTAGCACTTCTTGTTAAAAATTTCATTATGTATACTTTTATTATGTATATATATTTTCTTATGTACTTTTCTTTTATGCATGCCTTTACAAGCATATATATATATATATATATATAGAGTTAGGCTGGGGTGCTATGGATAGCATAGTGGCCTTCCGTGCTACGGCTCAATATTCAAGTTTTCAAAATCCAAACGGTCGATCCGAACCGTTCATTGTTTAATCCATATTGAAATGTGCTTGGAGACCAAATTTTACATTTTTTGGAATTTTTTTACTATTTATTAAGCATTTTTGAAACCGCTGTTTTCCAGTGGTGCAGAATTTTAATAAAAACAGTGATTTTGAAACCATCTTAATAAATAGCAAACAAATTCCAAAAAATGTAAAATTTGGTCTCCAAGCACATTTCAATATGGATTAAACAATGAACGGTTCGGATCGACCGTTTGGATTTTGAAAACTTGAATATTAAGCCGTAGCACGGGAGGCCACTATGCTATCCATAGCACCCCAGCCTAACTCTATATATATATATATATATATATATACATACTTGATACCCATTTGTAATCAATATAATTGATTCTCAAATTACTTTAGTTCCCAATATATTTCTTCATATAATAATAATTTCCGTTTTCTGAGTGCAAACTAAACAAATTCCAATACTAACCTTCACTGTAAATTGGCAAACCCAAAATTTTTATTAATACCATTTCAAAAAGAAAAAAAAACCACTAAAGTTAGAGAATTCGAAAAATATTAGGGCCTTCAATTCAATCTGCACTCATGGAGCCTGCAGATTAAATTGGAGACCCCAAAAATCTAAATATCAATAAATTACAGTGTATTTTTGAGTTTTTAGAGATGCCTCCAATTCAATCTACGTCCCTCCAAAAATAGAGCCACAGATTAAATTGAAGGCCATTGCATTTTTCAAAATTCCCCATAGTTTTTTTTTTTCTCTCTTAACATTGGTATTAATAAAAGTTTCTGGAGGCAAACAGAGAGACTTCTTTTCGTCATGACAACTACCGTCGTATAAACCAAATGTGTTTTTTGGCATATAAACCATGCGTCATATTTTTCTAATATTTTTCTTTCTGAACACATCTTCATTTGTTGAATAAATTAATGACTTCTGACTACCCCTAATTGGTGGAGGTTTGGCATGAACCTGAAGCACATTGGGCCATTAGGTCCTTTAATTAATGTACCATTATCACTTGTGTCATCATTTAGTTAATATTTTTGTAGAAGCAGATATATGACTTTATTGAGCAAAGTTAGGGTCTAATGTGCTCATTAAGAATATTTGGTAAGCACAACTCAGTGAGTTTGGATAAATTAAGGAAGAGCTCGGAATAACAGCTATTACTGGGTTCAAAATAGCTGTTAACCAACATTTCATAGGAATAGCAGAATAGCAGCTAACCCAAGTTATTTCTTTGTTGAGAATAGTATTTTTTTTTTTTTCATCCAAACGTGTTGTGTTGAGAATAGCTTATCGGGAATAGCAACTATTTTTGAGTTAGCGCTATTCCTATGTCATCCAAACATATATCGGATGGGCTTCAAACGTCGAATTCAAGCTGTTGAAATTCATGTACTTCATTAGTAATGCATGTACATGTAAAATTTTAAAAGTTTTGAATTTATTTACTATAAGGTAAAATAATCAAAGAAATGAATCTTTTATAAGTTAGTTTTTTTAATTCATTTTTCATTATTTTTTTGACCGCTTGACCTTGTAACAAATAAATCTGAAACTTTTAAAATTTTACATGTACATGCATCACTCATGAAGTACCTAGATTTCAACAGTCTGAATTTGTCATTTAAAATCGATCCAATATATTTTTAATTTAGAGTTGTACTCACCAAATCCTCTTGGTGAGTACCCCACACCTTAACTTTGTCCAACTTTATTTATATACAGATTTGATCTTTGTTCTTATCTTAAACCAATGGAGAGAGAGAGAGTACAAAAAATGACATGAGATATCCTATAAATGAGGAATATATATGTGTTGATAAACATCTCTGAAAAGGAAACTTTAACACACATCACTGCATCTGGAAACCCCATTTTTTTTAGAAGAGGGTTTACGGTTAAGCATCTGACATTTTAAGAACTTAAGAAATTGAAATTTATTCTAACAGTTTTAGACAAACTTTATTCAATGTTGAACATAAATACCTTATCTACGTTGAGATTCATACGAACAATTAAAATAGAGGAGGATTCAAATGCCTCGATGTTTTTGTACCTCTATCATGCCTCCACCTCTCTCCATTATTTTGAAAGTTTAAACAGTCGATCCGAACCGCTCAACCTAACCTCCATACTAAAATATGTTTGGAGACCAAATTTTATATTTTTAGGAATTTTTTTACTATTTTTTTAGATAGGTACAAAATCAGTAAATCTGAACTATCTAAAAACAGTATTTTTTTTACCTATCTAAAAAAATAGTAAAAAAATTCCTAAAAATATAAAATTTGGTCTCCAAACATATTTTAGTATGGAGGTTAGGTTGAACGGTTCGGATCGACTGTTTGAACTTTCAAAATAATGGAGAGAGATAGAGGTACAAAAACATGGAGGCATTTGAACCCTCCTCATTTAAATATACATGTGAATTTATATACGATTTTAAATAAAATAATGTTTAAAACTTTTGGACAAAATCACACCCCAATATTTTAATATCCAAAAGAGATCATTTTTTTCTATTACTAGAACAAAAATTGTTTCTCAGAAACACCTAGTTAAATAATGGTTTTAGTTTTCGTAATTATAATTCACAATTATTGGTACCAAATTTCTGTTCAATTTTTGTCTTTTGAGATGCAAGTAAAGTTAAAGAGAAAGACAAAAGGAAAGAAAACCAATTTTTTATCTGTAGCATTTAAAATTAAAAAAAAAAAATCCACGGCTTTCAGTGTTGCAAATTTGTGCATGCTTCTTTTATGGAGGAACTTAATGCTGAAATTTTTATCTATAACATAAAAATAATTGGAAATTCAAAACCTACCATCTTTTCTGAAATTTTTGAGTTCAAAACACCTGCTAATTTTCCCACCAAATGACTTGCAAAACGGCCCCTGAATAAAATCAATATATGTTGCAAATAAGTATTTTGGATTAAGTCAATATAAGGAATTAACAAGGCTCTAAATAGCTAGTTATAACTTCATTATAATTTTTTTAGTCATAAAAGTTAAACTATGGGATAGAAATGTGCTAATTCAACTACGATCACTATAATTAATTAATTATAATAAACGATCGCTATGTTACATGGTTTTTTTTTTCAATTTACATGGGTTTTTGTGTGCTTATATTCTTATTTGTGATGCTACATGGCCTACTAAGCTAAGTATGTTAAATCGAACTTTGTGTTTCTGTTTTTATTTGTAATTTAGTATCTCCTTCTATATCGAAAAATATTCAAATATTTATTATTCATTTTGCTTGCTCAACATCTAGTATTCACTTGTAAAATTACCGTCCTTTTATTTCAATTGAAAGTTGATTTTGATTATAATATGTAAAATGGTCAAATAGGTACCGACTTCACTTCACTTGTAAAATTAATTGCTCTTCATCAATTATAATATGTAATGCTATACAGTATGAACTATTAAATAATGTTACCTTGTAGATTTATTTTTTATTATTTGCATTATTGAAACAAGTATAAACTTAGATTAGTTTTCATTTAGTTGTTACTTCAATTTTTCAATGTTGATAATTAGTATAAATATATAACATAATTTTTGAAATAAAAAAATTGGCATGCACAATAACTTCCACTATAGCTACGCTATTTGTGATAGTTTTCTTCAGCCTTTCCACAATGACATAATAATTGCTATATAGATTCTTGAGAATTAATGATAAAATTCTTAGCTATATATATTTTGATTCCAAAATTTTTATTTATACCATATTAAAAAAAACACTATAATTGTGAGAATTTTCAAAAGCACTCAGACTGCCAATTCAATATGCAGCCTCATTCTCGATGGCCTACAGATTGGCTTAGAGGTCTCTCAAAAATCAAAATATATTTAATATTATAGTGCATTTTGGGGGTGGGGGCCACCAAACCAATTTGCATCATCAAGAATGAGCCCACATGTTGGTTTGTTGTCTCGGATGTTTTTGAAAATTTTCAAAAAATTATGGTTTTTTTTTAAATATGGTATAAATAAAAATTTTGGTATTTTAAATAGCATAACTTATATTTATTGCCCCATGAATTAAAAGTTCATTTAAATATTCCAAATAGTTCAAAGCCTTGGCATCACATTATATCACGTTTAATGTACAAGGCGTTAGCGAGCGTGCAATTGACGCAACCAAAATAATTTATTTTGCTTGATTATTGCCTGCTACTTATTTAATGCGAGAACGATCGATGGTACTTTTTGTTACTTGAAACTTTTTTATTTGTTACTTGTAATTAGCACTCGCAGACGTTTCGATTTGGACTGCAACAATATTTTATCATTATTTTAAAATAGATCGAACCCCACAATTTTTTCATCGGGTCAAACCTGACCCGACCCTACCCGACCCTACCCGACCCACATTTGACTTATTAAGCCATCGGATTTGATCCAATCAGGTTTGGGGTGGCAAAAAAGTTCGTAATCAATATTGACTGGAGTAATTAAAGGAGTGATACAGATTGAAAGAGACGATTTCAGAGGACAAAAAATTCTGCCTACCCTTGGCTCAAATCCTGGCTACGCCACTGAATTCGGTTGTCTCACGAGTTTAATCCGAGTTGCCCCCAACTCAGTTGACTCATTGACTTGGTAAACTATGTAATATTTTGTTAGATTTTGTACTATTTAGTAATTCGGTAAGATTTGTACTATTTAATTATGTATTTACCATTGTTTGATTATGTAAAGTTTTAAATTATGTACTATTTTGATAAACTATGTATTATTTATTTTGTTAGACTTTGTTTTGGTAATTTTAATTTGATGAACTATGTACTACTATCTATGAGTCAACTCGAGTTGTTCGCGAGTTGAATCTAAGTTAGGTTTCTGACTCGAAACTGGATTAGCAATTTGGACTCAACTCGGCTCATGAATTCACAAGTTGAATCCAAGTTGCCCTCAATTTAAACTCAACTCGGTTCATGAACAACCCTAATCTATGCGTCATGTGAAAAAAAAAAAATTATCACCTCACAAAATATTAATCAAGTCACGTCACGTTTTTTGTACACTATAATTAATTAAAAAAAATATCAGTAATGTCAACTTAACTAGGGATATGTCATGTTGACAAGAAAAGGCGTTGCATACAGGACGGAACATAGTGGTGAAAAAAGGGTGCTAAGCACCTCCGATCCTATGGTTTGAAAATTTATAGTTTGATCCATTAGAATTTGTAATATTTATATGTATTAATATCTTTTAGCCTCTTTTATAAAATGAAATTACACTATTTAATTTTTCAGCTCTCCAATATCTATTTTCTAGTTCCGTCCCTGACTGCATGTAACGTGTCATGTCAATGGGACAGAGTAAGTCAGTTGCTTCTTAACAAGTTAACCTCATTTTGAATAGTAATATACGATTCAATTCATTATACGGAAGATAGTGGAGAAATGGCCACAGAGAATCAGTAATAATCTAGCTCACTTATCCGTGTCGTACATTTGTGTACGGTGCGTTAATTATAATTTAAAACTCTCATAGTCATATGCACGGATACTATATTACTAATACAGCGTTTCTTGCCACGTGTCGGGATACTAGCATATAGGCGGTATAAAACTATGAAGAATTTAAGATAAGCCATCAAATTCCACACCAGTTTGTATCCAAAAACAAGGTGACGCCAGTAATTAAACAATTAATTATTTAGAAGTATATGAGATTTGCGTGAGCAGTCAGAAAACAGATTGGATGGGACAAAGTTTTCATCTGAAATCTTTATTAATAGCATAAAAAGAAAAAAATCAAATCACCTCTGTTTTGGGCAAATTCTATGAATATCCAGATCGTACAGCTAATCTGTAGTATTAATTAATAGAGTCTGCATAGACAATTTGCAGTTTCAAACTGGAATTCGCAAATTCAATATGCAGCCTCAACTAATTTTTTTTTTTATAGAAACATTTAATAATAAAATACAAAAAAAAAATGAGGCTCAAATTTTATAATCAAACTCAGTTGTTAGAGTACGCAAATTATAAGAAAAAAAGGGTAAAAAGTAAAACTGGGGTTGTATATTGTCTATGCGGACTCCATTAATTGAGGTCACGGATTGATTGTGTGGCCTGAGTAAAATTCGAATTCTCCATAAACGAGAGTGGTTTTTTTTTTTTTTTAATGCTATCAATAAAAATTTCGGAAATTTCCATGATAGGTAATAATTGTATAATGTATAATTATTTTATATACAAGCATATATTTGTTTTTTTTTATAATTATGATAAAAGAAGCATATTTTGAAAAAAAAAATTGAATTAGATATAGACAAGTGTATTTTCCTACACCCTATTAATTTCGCCTTAGATTGAATATGTTAATTAGCATAGCACACATCACTAAACAAAACTCATATTAATTTTTATAAATGAATATAGAATCATAGTAAAACCAAATTGATTATGTAATGTAAATTGATGAAATTGAAGTACAATGATTAATTTAAAATGTAAAAAAAAATCACTTATATTTTTGGTAAAATTTTGATTTCATCAATGTACTAAAATATTCTAAATTGTTCAAAAAATGAATTCTACTAAAATGTTCTTATGCAAACAAGTCACCTCCAGTTGAAAAGAATATTGGAGAGGATGTAACTTGATTCCACAAATGGTCAAAATCCAGCCAACTTATTTGTTATAAAATAAACATTCAAACTATGTTTGTTTGTATAAAATGAAAGAAAGAAGAGATTCCGGAAGAGTTAGTTTGGATGTCTACTCAAAAAGGGCTTTGCGTCAGATCCTACGTGGCAAACCTTAGGCGAACCTGATTCTTTGTGACAACTCACACATGAGATATATCAGGAACTTAGGTTAGGTGAGGCACGTGATAGCATAGTGACAAACGAATAGTTTGGATTCAGTTCAGTGGGGTCAAATGTTCGTGATTCGGAACCTGTCTGGTATAATTGGGGAATGATTTGTTTGCGCTTATATCTCTAGTTCCAAAGTTCAAATAGTTAATATGATCTTCTCAACATGTTATTCATATTGAAATGTGCTTAGAGACCAAATTTTACTATTTTTTTAGAATTTTTCAAAATCAGTGTATTTCATTAAATAAAAAATAATAATAAATTCAAAAAATACTGATTTTGAAAAATTCTAAAAAAATAGTAGTTTTTTTTTTAAATGTAAAATTTGGTTTCTAAGCACATTTTAATATGAAGAACATGTTGAGAAGTCCGGATTGACTATTTGAACTTTGTAACTTAGAGATATGAGCGCAAATTAAAATAACCACTTTAATTTGCAAAGCATGGTAGCCTTACTATATATATATGAGGAGGGTTCAAATGCCTCCATTTTTTGTGCCTTCATTTTTAAAAACTTTAATAACTCAAAATTTAAATTATAAATGTCAAAATAAAACCATTAGATGTGATCTATGCATGTTATTTTCTTTATATGCTCGTGAAATATCACATTTCAATTTTGGCTTTATCTGAATTAATAAGTTCAAAAATCAACATCTATAAATTATCCACATTAGTACATTTTTTTACAATCTCTTGGTGACAACTAAAACAAAGTTGAAATGACATTTTTTTTTTTCAAAAACGATGTACGCTAATTTTTATTCATTTTTTTAACATTTACGAACCAAACTCATCCGAATAAAACAAAAATACGTATAATATGTTTTATTCACAAATAAAATACGAATCATTAATTATTCACAAAAAAACATGATTTTTTTTTTGCTTTTTTCTTTCTTCCTTGTGATAGACAATTACCCAAATTATTCCTGAATCACAAATTTTTGACTCGGCCAAACCAAATCCGAACTATTCGTTTGTCACTATGCACAGGACAAGTAAAGTTTAATAGAACAACATCACAATAGGCTGTAACGTTAAAGGCCATAATAAAACTTTAACACAACACCTGCGGCACCAGCTGGCATGAATCCAACACACACACACACACACACACACACACCCCATCACCACCACCCCCCCCCCCCCCCCCCCCCCCCCCCCCCCCTTTTTTTTTTTCTGGTTTCTTAATTGGGACTTTTTGGGAGCATGAAAGAAGACAAAATTCCCCCTAGATAAGGATCTAGACATGTAGTGCATATATAGTTAATATATCATTAAGATTAACATGATCATATCATATGGTATTGTCTTTGATCATACTACAAGATAAAGTTCTTTTAAGTAAACTCCACAAGGGGATTGAGTTTGTTTAGTGAACTTTTTTAAAGCGTAGCGTCGGCTCAAAGCATTTCATTCAATTGGGAAAATTAGGTTAGCTAGGAAGGTCCACTTAAAGAGACGATTACTTGGAAAAAGTGCATTCATATATTATTTTCAAAGTTCACAACCGCTAACCACTCTTGTTAACTCAACATCCAAACATATAAAATTTTGTATGCACTTTATAATATATAATTGGTTATTGTATAAGAATGAGGTCATGTTACTTTGCAAAGTGTAGATTGGTTTGTAATATAAATTTAGGGGGAAATTCATGTATATCCCTCAAAAGTTTTAATATTACGTATTTATTCCTCTAAAATCAATAATTATATATCTAGAAAATTGCACAAACTTACATATTTGTCCAATCAAATTCTATAACATATCAAATATTTTCAAAAATAATTAAATAATATTTCTTAAAACTTTAAAATTTATTTTACAATATTAATTAAGAATATGTTGACCATTATGTCCTTCATTTATTTCTCTATAGTCTGTCTGACTTCTCTTCTCTTTAAGGCGCCAAACTTCTTACCCATTTCCAAACGTGCCAAATCACATATTTCTCCCCGTCATCTCTCGTCGCCTCCCCTCTGATAAATTTGTGTCGCCTCTCGTTACTTTAATTTTTCCATCTTCGTTTGGAGAGAGAGGCGGCAAGTTTCACGTCTTAGAGAGAAGAGAACTCAGGCGAACTAAAAAGATAGAAATGAAGGAGCATAATGGTCAATATATTATTAATTAATATTATAAAATTAATTTTACAGTTTTAAAAAATATTATTTAATTATTTTTGGAGGTATTTGATATGTTATAAGGTTAGATTGGACAAATATGTGAGTTTTTATAATTTTCAAGGATAAATATGTAATTACTGATTTCGGAGGGATAAATATGTAATATTAAAACTTTTGAGGGATGTACATGAAATTCCCCCATAAATTTATATAGAGGGGGGGTCCACTTACACTCTTTTTTTGTGACACCGAATTACATCTTACATTTTCAAAGTTCAAACAGTCAATCCAAACCATTCAACATGATGGATATATTAAATGTGCTTGTAGATCAATTTTTTTTTATTTTTTTTACTATTTAGTAAGATGAGTACAAAAATTCAATTATATAAAAACAATGATTTTGTAAAATACTCAATAAATAGTAAAAAAATTCAAAAAAAATCAAGGTTCTAAATAGCTAGCTATAGAGGTGCTATAGTTTTTTCGGACCATAAACGTTAAGCTATGAGATAAAATTGCGCTAACTCAGCTACGACCGCTATAGCTATAAGAGCTGACCGCTATTACCGCTATATGAGACCCGCTATAGCTACCGCTATGCTACATGGTTTTTTTTTTTGCAATTTATATGGACTTCTGTATTTCTATTCTTATTTCTAATGCTACATGGTCTTCTACGATAAGTATACTAAACGAAACTATATGCTTCTATTTTTATTTGTGATTTATTCTATCATTCTATATCGAGAAATATTCAAATACTAATTCTTCATTCGTAAAATTATTATCGTTCGTTTCAATTGAAAGCTGATTTTGATTATTATTATAATTATAAAATATTTAAATATGTATATTGACTTCATTTACCTTATAAAATTAATTGCTCTTTGTCTATTATAATATGTAATACCATAAAGTATAAAATATTAAATAATGTTACTTTTTAGATTTATTTTCCTTCTTATTTGCGTAATTGATAAAAAGTATAGACTTAGATTAGTTGTCATTTAGTTGTTACATCAATTCTCTAATATTGATTATGTTGATAGTTAGTAGAAATATAGAATATAAAGTTTGAAAAGGGAAAATCGCTGTGTGATAGCTTCCGCTATAGCTACGCTATTCGCAATAGCTTTTTTTTTTTCTCTCCCTGCTATGCCACTATAATCGCTATTTATAACCTTGAAAAAAATGTAAAATTTGATCTACAAATGCATTTTAATATATCTATCATGTTGAACAGTTTGGATTGACTATTTGAATTTTGAAAACTTTGAAAATGTAGAGTGTAATTCGGTGTTATAAAAAAAGGATGTAAGTGAATCCCTCATTTATATATTTGTTTTTAAAATTAAAATAGTCAATCTGAATTGCTCAATATGATTTTCATATGAAATTATTGGAAACCAAATTGTACAAGTTGTAAAGTTATTAACTTTTATTTATAGGTAAAAAATCACATGATCTCAAGATTTGAAACCATTCGAAAATAACAATTTTCTACCTATTTAAAAAAGAGGAGGGATCAAATAACACCATTTTTTGGTGACATCGGATGATATCGTCCATTTTCAAAGTCCAAATAGTCGATCCAAACCGTTCAACTTGATGGATATGTTAAAATGTGCTTGCAGATCAAATTTTACATTTTTTTGAATTTTTTTTGGGTTTATTTAGAGGGGTTCAAAAATTCAACGGTCTGAATATAGCGATTTTGTTAAATACTTAATAAATAGTAAAAAAATTCAGAAAAATGTAAAATTTGATTTCCAAGTTACTCTTAATATATTAATCATATTGAACGGTTTGGATCGACTATTTGGATTTTGAAATTTCGAAAATGGACATTGTCACACAATGTCACCAAAAAAGTGGTGTAATCCGATCCCTCCTCTTTAAAAAAATAGTAAAAAATATTTAATAAAAAAAAGTTGGTCTCTAAATATATTTTTCTAAAAAAATCATATTGAACTATTCAGATCGACTATTTAAACTTCAAAAACAAGCTGATCTATTACATGCATTGTATATATTGTCTCTGATCATACAATAGAAGATAAAGTTGTTCAAGTAAACCACAAAATGGGATTGAGTTTATTGAGCAAAGCTAGGGTGTGATGTGCTCACCATGAGGTTTTGGTGAGGACAACTTCAAAATTATATCGGATTGGTTTCAAATAAAAAATCCGAACCGTTGAAATCCATGTACTTCATGAGTGGCATGTACATATAAAATTTTGAAAATTTCGAATCCATTTGTTACAAGGTGAAGCGACCAAAAAAATAATTTTTTATAACTTATTTTATAAGTTGTTTTATATATTTATTTTTCATCATTTATTTGACCGCTTGACTTCATAGCAAATGAATTCGAAACTTTCAAAATTTTGCATATACATGCATCACTCATAAAATACATAGATTTCAATGTTTGAATTCATCGTTTGAAACAGATTCAATATGCTTTTGAAGTTGTACTCACCAAACTCTATTGGTGAGCGCATCACACTCAAGCTTTGCTCGAGTTTATTTAATGAAAACTTTTTAACGCCTAGCGCCGGCTCAAAACATTCATTAAATTGGAATAAGTAGGTTCATGTGCTTGGTAAAAGTCCACTTAGAGAGACAAAATTACTTTGAAAAAGTGCATATATATATATATATTTAAATTGCTTGGAAAAAGTGCATACATATATACATTTTATATTCAAGATAACCACCCTCGTTATACCACCATCCAACCATATCAAATTTTGTATGCACTTTATATATAATATAATATATAATTGGATGTCACGTAATAGAATTCAGATCCAGTGCAGTACCTACTTGTGTAGTGTATGAGATATGAATTATTCTGTTCAAAAGTGTAAATAGAATTTATCGCGTTATAGCGGAACATCTAAAAAGGTGATGCTATATCTATATAGCGCTATTAACGCTATAACACGTTATATGTTCGATTAAGAAAGATTAAATTGTTTAAACTATTTACTTCTTATATTTTATACTTTGTATAACAATTTAAGTCATGGCTTAAATAATCTTTCTGAACGAGTAAGATGTGGATAAATGAATATGATAATGGATCTTACGAGCGGAATAAGTTAATCTGCCTAAAAAAATAGAATAACTTATTATATAATAACATAGATTTTATTCCATTTTCTTCTTATTTTACTTCTTGTTTAACAACTTCTATGTAGAGTAAGAGGTTTATCAAATGATAAATACACATTTTGACCTAACTTTATTTATTTTATTTTTTGCAATCTGGATTTTAGGGCAAATATATTATAAGGTTTGTTCAATTTATTAAATGGTACGTCTGTTATGGAAAATCCGAATTCAAAATCCGACCTGTTATGAAGAGGTGCATTGGTTTTTATATAAACCATCATTCTCTCTTTCTCTGATGAATATAATAGTGACTATCAAGAAAGAGAGAAAAGATAGAGAGCACCAAGAAACACTTTGTTAATGCTTGAAGGTTTTAGGTCATGGAAAACACAAGGCTTTCAGTTTCGACTTGTGATTTCTTGCAGAACCACTGATACTGCTACCCTCATAAGATCTGCTTCTGCTTCCGCACGAAGATTAACAGAGTAATTTGTAAATTTAATCATTAATTAACAAGGTCATTTAAGGTTAAGTTGATAATTATAAGAACATACCTCAACTCTTAATTTTCCATAAATTCCATGTTAGAAATATTAGAAAAACTCATTAAGACAAATTATTATTTTACCTCAAAATGAATGTGTAATGTTTTTAATGACTGTTAACAGTTATAACTACCGCACAGACTCTTTAAAAAAATTGACTAAATAATGGTTAAACACTGTTATAAATTTATAATGGTAGCTCTTTTGGGTAATATATTGACAGAGCTATTTTAGCTTCACACAACATTTGACTAATAGACATAAAATAGAAATCATATACAGATGTGCTGTGCAAAGTCAAAATAGTTCTGCCAATACATTTATCCCATCCCCCTTTTGCAATTTGGCAACCTTAAATTAAGCCTCCATAAAACTCCTTTAGACTTATTTATTTTCTTTAGTCATTTAGTTTTTCCGAACACTAATTCCTTAGCAATAAATGCAAATTTTGCTTTGTTCTTCGCCTGTGAATATGGAGTCCCTTGGCAATAAAAAAGTTTTGTTACTTTTCCTTGAAAAGAAAAAAATATTTTCGATTCTTTAAAAATATATCTTTTATTTTAAAACTATAAAGTGTAAAATCTAGCATCATAGAAAATCTCAGCCATCAGATATTCTTTTTTTATATAAAAAGGAAGAAGTATATAATAATATTTATAAAAAGTATGAAATCCTTTGACGACTAATAAATATAATGTATTTTTACAATCTTTATTAATAAATTTTTAATTTGAAAATCAACATTGTCACATGATGAATACCATACAAATATCATACATATAAAAAGTAACATTTTAACATAATTTGCTTTTTTGATCGAATGATGAATTTTCAATAATCTGATTTATTTATTTTTTAATAAATTATTCAACAGTACTCGAATTTTAAATTTTTCTTAATTATACTTATGTGACGCCACTAAATTTATATTTATTTGAACCTTTTATTTGAAAAACATTATCAAAATAGTCAAATAATTTTATTATAAAATATATATATATATAGAGAGAGAGAGAGAGAGATTGGCTAATATGTTTTCGGTAGCACTTCGGCCGAAGTGCTACCACCCCATTTTTGATTTTTTAAAATCCAAACAGTCGATCCGAACCGTTCATCTTGTTCTCCATATTAATATCTGCTTGGAGACCAAATTTTACATTTTTTGAAATTTTTTTGCTATTTATTAAGCCACTTTGAAAATGACTAATCCAACGGTGGCTTGCCAAACAGTAAAATCAGGGATTCACCGTGAAATGCAAAAATGTAAAAACCCAGAAATGCAAGCAATATTGGAGCATTTTTCTTTTACTCGAACAAACACTCGGTATATATAATCTTTTATGATTTATACTATGACACCTTAAAAACATTTAAAAATATCACACATACTAGTTTTGTAGTTATGCCATTACTTTCACTAATTAAATCTAGCATTTTTCTTTTACTCGAAACAAATACTCGGTATATATAATCTTTATACTGACACCTTAAAACACATTTAAAAATATCACACATACTAGTTTTGTAGTTATATCATTACTTTCACTAATTAAATCTAGCATTTGCTCTCTACTTGATTTTTTTTTTTTTTTCTTTGAGTTGCCCTTTGAATTAAGCGCTCTTTTCCAAATTACAGAGTTTACGAGGGAGAGCTTTATACCATGGATTATTTTTTGTATCTTTCTGACTAAGTGCCGTAAATGTCATGTATGTACATTGGCAGATTCAAAGGAAATGAATTCTGGCCTGCATGCTGCTTTTCCGAATTTAACCGTTCAAATTTGTTGAGATTTATGCATAAAAAAGTTTCTTTATAGAGATACGTGAATATAAAATTTTGAATAGTTAAATTCGGAAAAGCAGCACGTTACTTTTTTTATAGAAAAGCAGCAGATTCATATCCGATTCAAAGAGGATCAGAGATAGTCACTATATTCCAAGTTTTTTTTAAAAAATTTAGTGGTAATTTATACCTATATTTATTTTTGGATGGAAATAAGGCATACTTCTGAACTTAACTCACAGCTCAATAGAATAAAATTGTACAAAAAAAAAAGTCAGTTCAGACTAATTTGCGTAAAAAAAGAAAGAAAAAAAAAAGACGCGGTCTGATTCGCTACTCCACTTAGAAGAATTACTGATTCACCAGGAGAAAATAAAAAGTGTGCTACTAGAGATCTAAATATGTACTGTCCCATGACTTATATTACGTGTCGTGTCGTGACTAAGTCAGATTTATACATGTTGTGCTGTGGTTAAATTTGAGAAGATGGTCATAACATGTGAATGATCACACGTGACGTGTTCAAACGTAACTACTCACGTTTGGTAATGTTTAATTATTTATTTTTCAAAATTTAGGTTATTTCATTTAATATTTACTATTCCATCAAGATTTAACGGTCATAATTACATGTGATCATGTTTGGTGACCAAATCATCGTTAATAAAACTTTACAGTAAACTTGCTTGCTTAATAACATATTAAAGAAAGTATGTACTTGGTCACTACCAGTAATTAAAAAAACGACAAAAAGGATTGGGATACATGCTATTGCAAATGGGTAATTCTATATATCCATTTTATCTGTAGGTTATTTGAGTTTTGAAATATTATGTGTATTTAAATTAAAAAATTATGAATTTGTTTTTTTATTATTTAAATAATATGTATCAAATTTGGTTTGTTTTGAACTTCTATCTCTCGGTTATTACTTGAAATTAAAATTTGATATGTATAGTGTTTTTGCAATTACATTGCATGTGATGAGAACAACTTCATCCTTGCAATTACAAAAAAAAAAAAGTTGATCTTTTTAGCACATTTGTGAATCTCAAAATTAAAATGGCAGGCAACAAATATATGAAATTAGGTGATGAATAACCGTTCAAAATGCTAATGGGTAAAACCAACAATTTTTTTTTAACAAGAATGAAAAGGTTTTCAAGTCAATATCTACAAAATCAATCATGTGTCTAATTACTATTATTAATTATTGACAGCAGCAAATTTACAACCAAGTCATGAGCATTAATTGTTGACAGCAGCAAATTTACAACCAAGTCATAGATGCTCAGCAGCAAATTTACAACCAAGTCATGGGTGCTCAGCTGCCGCTCTCATGATTTTAAAAAAATTATCATGTGTATACAAATTTAATTGAATTTTTTTTAATATAAATCAACTTCTCATAAAATATTAAATGTGTACTTATAGCTTAGTAGTTAGAATTATAATCTCAATTGTCATACATTATGCATTTTACATTTTAGCTTTCCAATTTATTTATTTTAGTTGTGCAAGAATAAGACAGTATCCGTGAAAGTAAAAGTATTTTTTGCCAACAGTATTATTGTAGATACTCATGTCGGTAATACCAATAAGTTAAATGGTGTTTATTGCATTATAACAGCCAGGTTAAAAAAATTGCGCTATATACAAATAGCAGCGCTATAGTGTGAAATAGCGCGCTATAGTGGCGTTATTTGGGCATAGCGCCATAGTTTTTATGGAAGAAAAACGCTATAGCGCGCTATATAGAACACTGGGTAATATTGATAAACTCAAAAATCGGTAATACTGATATGCTCAAAAGTAGCATGTTTCTATTGATGTCCTCTGCAATAGTATTTTTTTAATATCGCAGATACGGTCCTATTATTTGTAGCGTGGTTTGATTGTTGAGAACAAAAATTATTGTTTTCAAGGAGACAATCCAAGCAAACTACACAAATTTATGGCAAAACAAAGCAAACATTTCTCCCTCTCCATCCTAGTCTCACCTTGCACCTCAAGAAAATATATAAAAAAAAAAAAATTAAATAAATAACAACCCATTAAGACCATGCTTCCCTCATGATTTAATTACAATTAAGCATCTGACATCCACTAGATATATATAAATAGTATAACTATAACCTTCCCTTTGAAATAAGGTAACAACATTCAGTTCTCTTCCTCCAAAAGGAAAACAAACCAAGCACTTGTGCTCTTTTGCACCATGGCAAAAGTCCATTCTACCCTTTCCCCTTCTGTTCAAATTTTACAATTCCCTACTTGTTCTTATTCAAGTTATGTGAGCAGAGAAAGAGAGGTTTTCACAATCTGGATGAAATCTCTTGTTCTAAATAGCAGTGGTTGTGCCGTGTATAATTCGAAAGGAGCGCTTGTATACCGTGTCGATAACTACAACTGTAGGTGGAGCGGGAAGGTGTACCTCATGGATGTAAGGGGAAAGGTCTTGATCGAGATTTTAAAGAAAGTAAGAAATTTATGTAATTTTTCTTTGTTATTTTGAACTGTAGGCTTCTGGTAAATATTTGTACCGAACGGTGACAGTACTTACTGAGAGACAAAAACAAAGGCATATTTGAAAACATAATTTGCTTATTTGTACTGCGCCGGGACTACAGGTATGGTACAAAGTCAACATATCAGGCATGGCCATGTCAAACATATAAACAAGTGAATTGCACCAATTCTGAGAGATAACCTAAATCTACTACACCAATTTCGCTAAAAAGATCATATATATTTTTTATAAATGTGACAGAGCTTGCTGTTTGCAAAATGGGAGGGTTATAGATGGAATGACACAGAGATAAAAGCAAATAGTTGGTTTAAGGTGAAGAAAGCTTGTACAATTTTTAAAAGAGAAACACCATTTTGCAAGTTTTGGAGCGATACCGGTTGCCTTATGAATTACAAAATCGATGGTTTCTATAATAAATCATCCTGCAAGATTTTCGATACTTCCAGTGGACTTGTTGTAGCTGAGGTACCTGTAGTTAATTTTTTCTTCGATTTCACACTGTAGAACAGTTTTCTCTTTTCTGTTTAATACATTAATTTGCCTATGCCACAAATTTTAAAATATTCTGGCATATTTATTATTTAGTAATAGATATCATTTCTTAAAAGCCAATATATGAGTTTCCAATTTCATGATTTCAAGTTCTTAAAGCCTACTTAGTATCTTTGTAACCAGAATAGAATTTATTTTTACATAATCTCTAAATTTAATCATTCACTGATCATTTGATGATTTGGTTTCCCCATTATATTGGAACTAATATATATTTCATTATTTTAGGTGAAGAGGAAGGTGACAAAATCAGGGATAATTCTAGGAGATGATGTGCTAACTCTGGAAGTAGAACCAAACATAGATCATTCTCTAATTATGGGTCTAGTTCTAGTTTATAGCCTCATAAACCATAGTATATGAGAAAAACTATAATAAAAATAAACATCTAATGTGAGTAAAATTTTGTATGGTTACTAGTTAGGTTAGTTTAAATATAGGTGTGATTATTCTGTCAATACTACTAGCTCTGAGTGTATCTTTTCTTTAATTTTTGTTTTCTGGGGTTTCAAATTTTTGGGGTGTCCATTAGGAGAGAAGCTCCTGTATTTTGTTTAATTACTAAGATAAAATCCTTTTATCTGAAGGCAGACTATGTAATTAATGTTTTATGTACAGTTGCCAAATTGTGCATTTTCATGAAAAGAAGAGGGGCAAAAGAGCAAATTGTTCATGCTGTACATTCATTAACAAGAACAGTTTTTTTTTTTTCCTTCATATTATATTTGTGCTGATTTATTATTTAATGTGTGGTGATGTATGAGGTTCTTTTCCTTTGAAAACAATAAAATAATAGAACCTATTTGGAATATGCTTTTCATTGTTTACATATCACATCACAAGTGTTAGTCTAGAATCAGTCAATTCAAATATGGAATATGTTTTCTTTGTTTCCCAATCAGAAAAGTATAGAATAGGTCAATTCATATATATGTAATCATTACCAGGTGACCAAAATCTCAGAAGTCAACTGGTACCGGTACCAAATCTGTAGTCTCAACATATAAGATTTAAGGAATAGCAACTGGTACAGGGATCCAATCATACAGTAGTCTTGAGTCTGGCATTTGCTTTGCTGATTCAATACTAGGGGACCTCAAGTTAATTGTTAATTTTATATATAACTCTAAACAAAACAAAACCTATCACATCAAATAATATAAATTAATTAAGAAAGAAAACAAAGATGAAGAAAAGTGCACATAATTAATGAATGAATTAAGACCTTTACCCTTTTCATGTGATAGATTTGACCCCACAAAAACACAAAAACTGGGGCTACCTCTATAGTCTATTATCGTGTATAATAAGTCATCTGTTTTAATCTGCACTAATCTTAAAGCGGATTAGTCTCTTTCCCTTCACGAGAATCGTTCCACCAAAAAAATATGGTTTTTGTTGATTTTATGCAATTTCTGAGGAGAGATTATTTTGGAAAAAAAGGATTTCATTCAGATTATTTTTTTTTACACTGTTTTTATTGCTATATATATTACAAACATCTAAGCTACTGTTTTGTTACCGTTTGTACCTTGTACCTATGTACAGTATACCTATTTGTTGAATATATGCAAGGAGGCCCCTTTACTTGATTTAATCCTAGCCTTCTATTTCTAGATCTATGATGATTATTAATCTGAGATCCTAGATCCTATTTCTCAACACTCCCCCTCAAGCTTGGAATGTATATGTCATACAATCCTAGCTTGCTTGAATTTTTTTCAAATGGACTTGGATCCAAGCCTTTGGTGAGGATATCCGCTAGTTGATCTTCACTCTTAACGTATGGTGTTTCTATTTCCTTAGCTTGAACTTTTTCTCTAATGAAGTGACAATCCACTTCTATATGTTTGGTTCGCTCGTGGAATACCGGATTCGATGCAATATGTCTTGCGGAGTTATTATCACAATACATCTTCATTGGTTGATCACAAGCAATGCCTATTTCTTTGAGTAGATGTTTTATCCAAGTTAATTCGCATGCGGTTGACACCATGGCACGATATTCCGCCTCCGCGCTAGATCGTGCCACAACATTTTGTTTCTTGCTTTTCCATGTGACTAAATTTCCGCCTACAAATGTGCAAAAGCCGGTAGTAGATTTTCTATCAAAACTTCCGGCCCAATCTGCATCGGAATAGCCACATATGATATTAGAATTATTGTTTTTCATCCAAATTCTCTTGCCGGGATTTTTCTTTAAATACCTTAAAATTCTATTTATTGCCTCTAGATGTGGAGTTCTTGGCGAGTGCATGAATCTACTAATTTGGCTTACGGAAAACGAAATATCCGGACGGGTGACCGTTAGATAAATTAACTTTCCAACTAGCCTTTGAAATTGGTTTATGTCTTTAATTGGTTCACCATCCTCATCATTTAATTTATGCCGGTTATCAATTGGGGTAGAAATTAGTTTGCATCCTAATTTACCGGTTTCCTTTAAGAGGTCTAAAGTATACTTTCTTTGGGAGATGAAAAGTCCCAATTTTGAATGTGCTATCTCTATTCCTAGAAAATATTTTAAATATCCAAGGTCTTTGATGTCAAATTTTTCCTTCAATTGGCTTTTAACTCTTTTAATTTCTTCTACATTATTTCCGGTAACTATAATATCATCTACATATACTAGTACAAGGGTTATATTTTTTCCATCATTTTTAATAAATAATGAATGGTCGGCACTACAAATTTTAAACTTGCAAGAAATTAAATAAGAGCTAAGCTTTTCATACCATGCTCGTGGAGATTGCTTCAATCCATAAATTGATTTATTTAACCTACAAACTAAATTAGAATTGTTTTCCAATTTATGGCCGGGTGGTAGGTTCATATATACCTCTTCTTCAAGTGTTCCTTGAAGAAAGGCGTTCTTTACATCCATTTGGTACAAATTCCAATTGTTATTCGTCGCAATAGAAAGTAAAATTCTAACGGTATTCATTTTAGCTACCGGGGCAAAGGTTTCATTGTAATCTATTCCATATGTTTGAGTATACCCTTTGGCAACTAATCTAGCCTTGTACCGTTCTATGGTACCATCACTATTATATTTGGTTTTGTATACCCATTTGCAACCAACGGGTTTTTTATTTTTTGGTAATTGTACAATTGTCCATGTCCCATTTTTTTCAAGAGCTCTTAGTTCTTCCTTCATGGCATCACACCATACCGGATCAATTATGGCTTCTTGGTAGTTATTTGGTTCTAGTGTTCTCTCAATGGAGGTGAGAAATGCATTATAAGAAGAAGAAATATTTTTATATGATATGAATTCTTGTATAGGGTATTGCACCGTATAGGTCTCATAGTCTCTAAGTCTAGTGGACGGTATTGGTGTTCTTAAAGACCGTCTAACTTCTTGATTTTCTTCTATTTCATTATCATTGGTTTCACTATTTTCTATTGTTTCTTCAACAATACTCGTCTCAACCTCTTGGTTGTTACCTTGTGTAACTAATTGATCATCTACATGAGATAGTACCGTTGGTTCCAAATTTATTTGGTCACTTGCATGTGGTGTCTCACTCATTTCCATTGTTTTGAAATATGGCTTATCTTCACAAAATATAACGTCTCTAGATGTAAATAATTTTTTTGTTATAGGATCATAACACTTATATCCTTTTTTAAATGAGGAATATCCCAAAAAAATGGTTTTGGTTGACATATAGTCAAATTTATCTTTTCTTTTAATTTTTACAAAGCATACACAACCAAATACTCTTAGATAATCAAAATTAATTTTTCGTTGGTAAAGAATTTCCATTGGACTTTTATTTTGTAACATAACACTTGGTAATCTATTTATTAAATGAGTGGCGCAAAGGATGGCATCCGACCAAAATTTTTTTGGAACATTATTTTGAAATAATAATGCACGTGTCATTTCCAATAGATGTCTATTTTTTCTTTCCGACACTCCATTTTGCTCGGGAGTGTTTATGCAAGTAGTTTGATGTATGATTCCTTTTTCTCTAAAAAAGGTTGTGAAATTTTTGTTTACAAATTCCGTTCCATTATCCGATCTAAAAATTTTAAGTTTTGCATCAAATTGATTTTCTATGAGACATAAAAATTCTTGAAAGCAATTGAAAACCTCATCTTTTGATTTTAATAAATACAACCAAGTAGTTCTAGAAAAATCATCAATAAATATAACAAAATATTTGAATCCATTATAAGAGTTAATTGGGGCCGGACCCTATACATCGGAATGAACTAAATCAAACAATGCTTCACTTTTGCTATTTGATTGGAAAAAAGGAAGCTTTGTTTGTTTTGCCAACTTGCATATATCACAATTGATACAATTTGAAAATGAAAAATCTAGTGCACTATTTAAAATCTTGTTGGAAGGATGCCCAAGCCTCTTATGCCAAATGTCTTGGTTAATAGATTTAGCGGAAGCACAAACGTTTAATTCTTGTAAATTCAAAAGATAGTGTCCATTTTCAAGAAAACCTTCCCCAATCTTCCTCCCGGTTGCCCGGTCCTGAAAGATAACATTTTTATATGAGAAAATTACATCACAATTAAACTCATATGTTAGTTTTTTTACGGAAATTAGATTTATAGGGAATGTATCAAGATATAGAACATTATGAATTTTTTTGTTAAAAATATCAATTTCTCCTACACCATTTATTTGTGCTTTCATACCGTTGGCCACTAATACAAATTGATTATTTTTTGCCATGTCTAAATTTGTAAGAAGATCTTTATTTCCAAACATATGGTCAGTGGCACCACTATCTATAATTATTTGATTATACAAATTTAAATAATTTGAGTTAGAGACAATACCACAAGTGTTGTTTGAATGTTTCTTGGAGAACCACACAGAGAACTGCTCAAAAAACTGCTGCATCGGATCTGACCCGCCTGACCCGCCAGCGACATCTAGATTAGGCCCTGGTTCACTTGAACCAATCATTTTTATTGGCCGGTTTGGTTCGGTTTGAGCAGAATACCCCCCACGCGACTCAGATCCCTTCCCACGCGACTCAGTCCCTTTCTTTCTCTTCTTCCCTTCATTCCAGTCCGCCATTTTCACGGCTCCCCCTCCCCTCTTTGAATCCCACCACTTCGGCCTGAGATGTGGGTGAAGGAAATAACATTTTTCGGCTTGGTGACCCTCCTTTTTGCAATGAGAGCACCTATCTCCCTTGATACTTGACTGATTTGAGTAATTTGGGAAGTTAGGGTTTTTTCCGAAATTGGGGTTTTTTGTGGCAAAGCTATGAGTCTCGTGTCCCTCGCTGCCACCGACTTGTGGACCACTCATAGCAAGCCGTCGGCTTTCTTCTTGCTCCACCATGGTGGTAATTTGAGCAAAGGAGGGAAGGGAAGTTGTTAAAAGAAGTTGTGATTTCACGGCTTCATAGCTAGGATTGAGGCCCGCGAGATATTGGAAGATTTTATCTTCTTCTTCTCTTTGAATGGCTATTGGATCTGATATGGGTGGCCGATAAACTCGAAGTTCATGCCATTTCTTTTGAAGAGCACCTAGGTACTCTATATTACTCCTTGACCCTTGTTGTTCTTGCTGGATTTCTAGTTTTAATCGGTAAATGTGGGAATTGTTATTTTGTCGGCCATACATTGTTTTTATGCCTTCCCACAATGAGAAAGCTGTTTCATGGCCAAGGAATATTTCTGAAACACTCGGCTCCATGGATTGCATGATCCATGTCATGACTCTGTCATTCTTAGATTGCCACTGTTTTCTTGCCTTTTTTTCGGCCTCAGTTTCTTCATCTTTCTTTTTTGGAACCGGCTTTTTAGACTCTCTTGTGATGAATTCTAAAACCTCTCTTCCACTGAGAGATAATCTTGCGGCACTTGCCCATGAGATGTAGTTTTGGCCGTTGAGCAATGAGTTTGTGAGTTTCGAGGTATTGGTAGCTTCTTTCGAATGCTGCCCCTCTGAAGCCATCTCTTTGACGTGCTAGACTTCTGTTTATGGGTTCTGATTTTGCTTGTGTATATACCAGTTTTGCTGGTAAGAATTTGGAAGAGATTTTTCTCGGTCACAGAGACTGAGGCTCTGATACCATGTTGATTTTATGCAATTTCTGAGGAGAGATTATTTTGGAAAAAAAGGATTTCATTCAGATTATTTTTTTTTACACTGTTTTTATTGCTATATATATTACAAACATCTAAGCTATTGTTTTGTTACCGTTTGTACCTTGTACCTATGTACAGTATACTTATTTGTTGAATATATGCAAGGAGGCCTCTTTACTTGATTTAATCCTAGCCTTCTATTTCTAGATCTATGATGATTATTAATCTGAGATCCTAGATCCTATTTCTCAACAGTTTTTTTTTTTTGCATCTACAAGAACTGTATTATTAGTGCGAATTCTTTAATTTTTCAAAGGAAAAATACAATCATGCATCCTCTGTGTGATATGGAAGTTCAATGCCTATGCAAACCTTTTGCGTACAAATATTTTATGCTGTTGCTACCAACCCCTATAAAGCAAAAAAACCTTTTGCGTACAAAGATTAGTCAGGACACAGATTTGAACAATAAAATAAAGCAAAAAAAGGGGGAAAAGTTAATTAAGTATTCCACGATATAAATAATTTGGTTGGTTAGTGTGATATACCTCCACAAAAGCCAGCTAGGAACATTTCAAAAAGAACAAAATCCTCAAAATATCTTCAAGATATTTTGATCAATTGTGGTACGCCCCAATTGATAATACCGTAATGTTCAGCTTCTGTTGCCTATATAAAAACATATCTTTATGTATAACATTTATAGATTTACCTGTGTTTTCTGCATAAATATCCGCAATTGTGTTACGAAGTTTAAGTATATTTTCTACTTGCATCATTATTATATCTGTATTTGTATTTGGCCTAATACGCATGCATACGCGCGTGTTATTAGAATTGCATGTTTGATGTTTGAAGATTGTTTTAATAAATTTTTGATCAAGTGAAAAAACAATGCTATCTCTATAAGAGGTTGTATGCTTGAAATTCTAATGAAGAACTTTTTTCTTTTGAATAATAGATAGCTCAGTGGTTTGATTCCAACCTAGTCTCAAAATGATTATTCCCTTTTACAAACAATGAGTTAAAAAAATCTCCTCATTTTGAGAACCAGATATGATTTAGTGAAAAAAAAAAAGCGATGAAATTCTTTAAGAATATTTATTTTTGAAGGTTGGCGGGTTACCGCCAATTTTTTTTAAGAATATTGAAGCTTGAAAGTATAGATCTCCGTCTTTCTCTCAAAATAAAATCCTATCGCTCGACATGGCTATGTTCAAATCAAAAGCTTCCCCTTCCATAATGCACCAATTAACTTGAAAACATGAGCGTAGAGCAACCTCAAAGAAATAAGAACAAATCTAAGTATTGCTTAGGAGTGACTCAACTATCTCTATAAACTAAAATTTTGTAATTTTGTCCTTCAAATTTTGTAAATTTATAATTACTTGTACTATTAACTTTCTTTATAAAATAAAATTACACTAAAAAAAACATATTCAACTTTTCGATTTCAATGTTGTAGAGAAGCTTTGTGCTTCTCCCAAACATTCAGGAAGGGGAAATAAATCTGTTGTGATCCAAAGTTCAGGAATAGTAACTCTGAAAATTCTGTTTTTTCGAATTCAATCGTTTAATTTTTTCTCTGCACGTATCTCAAAACAGCTATTTTTTTTTGTGCACGCATGAATGATTGCAACAGATTCATATCCTTGGGAAGGTGGCGTGTGAAAAGAAACAAAAAAATTGCTCTTTTGTATTTCATGTTTGTTGAAAAATATATATCGTCTCACGCGTTGGCGCTTCGGAATTTACTAGTACTAATTAGAGGTGAACAAAAAGGAGATTAACTGTAAGTCTAGTTCTGAGTTGTGCTCAAATTTAATTGAGCTCAAACGTAGAATTTTTAGCTAATTAACTTGAGTTCTAGTTAAGAAATGTTGAGTTCATCCCTGAATTCTAATTCAAAACGGAATGATATGGATAGTGTTATTCACTTTTTTTAGATATAATTTAATTCTTTTTCGATTTTTTATTATAAGAAAAAATATTGATAATTAGCAAAATTCAATATTTATTAATTTTAAAAAGAATACAAAATTAAGCTCAACGAAATATGTTTGTGCCCTCTTATGTCACACACACTCTAAGGTTAAATTTTAAAGATTATTGGGCCTGAAAAAATCTCATTAGCCCAATTTGATGGATGGACTTAATTGTAGCATAAATAGAAATCACTATGGATTAAGTACAACAATTTGACGAAACAAGAATTCTCAATAGCATTTGCTTTATTTATTTTTTGAATGAATGAATTTGTTTTATTAACTCCAAGTTAAGATGGCTTAAATTATTCTTGTTTGGTTCAAACTCAGTCATGACTTGAATTGTTATCTTTCTTTCCGACAAAGAGACTTAAATTATTCCTATTTATTGTAACTTGTTACTTAAGTGTGACTTAAATTATATCTATAGAAACTTTATTTTAATAAATAACTTTTTTAACTTTTATTTCAACAATATATTTAGAAGTTAAGAAAATTAATAAATTTGAGGAGGGATCCACTTACAATATTTGTAAGTTCTAACATCTTGCAACAATTTAGTTTTGCAATTTTCAAAATCCAAACAGTTGTTCTAAACCGTTCAACATGATCTCTTACCAGTGTTGTAAATAACAGTATGCGATCGTCCAACGGATGGGGTACTGCCAAGTGATTAATCGGTATGCGGCCGATTAATCGGAATTATGCGGACAATTTAACGTTTTTATTAAATTTATGTATATATATCATAATTTATTTAACTCAGTAAGCTTATCAAATAAACTTAATTTTATTATTATAACATGACACTACACTTATTTTTTTTAATGCATAAGCACTTTACATGTGTCAGTAACACATTTATTTAATGAAATAATAAGTTCAAGAATTAAACTTTTTTCAAATACTAATAACATATTATGTGAAAGAAATGAAACATTCCAATATAAAATTACTAAATTTAGTTTATAATAACAACTTAGTTTCATAAATGAATATATCGTACTAATTAAAAAAATTACATCAGTAATTAGTAAGTAAAATATATGATAAATAAATAGAAGAAGAATTAATCAATTTTAAAGTAAGTAATTAAGAAGAAAAAACATATATAAAAAATATTGAATGTATGTTCAAGCACAAACAAAACTGCAATACATGATTTATTAAAACTTATTATCACGCACTATCACATAAAAAAAAAGTCAATGTGAAAAAAAAATTACTGAAATAAATTGGAATAAATGAGAATAATCAGCCGATTAAACGTTTTCCACCGCAAACATGCCTCCGTTAAGGGTATGTGTGACTGTTTGGTCACCTTCGCCAATTAATTGGCCGTCACGGGCAATTTTTACAATACTATCTCTTACTAAAATGTGCTTGGAGATCAATTTTACATTTTTTATTTTTTTTTTACTATTTATTAAGTATTTTACAAAAAAAAAAATTACACAATTTTGGACCAATGAAATAGAAGTTTTGTAAAATACTTAATATATTAATAAAAAAATTAAAAAAAATGTAAAATTTGATCTCCAAGCACATTTTAATATAATATCATGTTGAACAGTTTAAATCGACAGTTTAGACTTTAAAAATCACAAAACCGAACTGTTGTAAGTTATAAATGTTGCAAGTGGATCCTCAATAAATTTAGAGTTTAAGAAAAGTAATAAATAACATGATAAAATTGGAGGCCGCAAATCCAGCTGCTGATGTACTTGCTAGTGGAAATCACATAACCACGTCACAAAATCAGGTTTTGGTAGAAAGCCAGAGAACTAGTTCCATTGTTGTTTTCTACAAAATCTTGATATAATCCCAACCCAGTAGTTAGCAACTAACCATTTTAAAACAAAATAACAAGATCACGATTAGAACAGCTTGTGTCAAAGGGAGCAAGTTTCTTTCCGAGCACCAGCAATGGGATCAGTAAGAGAGGCAACCAACAACTTTTGGTCAAAATAGTTTCGAAACAACCACCAAATACGGAAGCAATTTTGATTTGTTGCGTAGAAACTAAATTCAGAAAATTCCAGAAGTAACAGTACTGGTGCGCAGTACAGGGACCAACAACCTCGTAATCAACTTAAAAATCAATGTAAGGCTGAAATTCAAAATCTAACATACACCGTCTCACTTTCCGTAATTAGAAAATATGAAAATTGAGAAGAACAAAATTCTAGAAAATTGAAGGGTGGAGAGAGGAGCTGATCGGGTTTTTGCAGGGGTGGATGATGTAATGGAGTACAAAAGCAAGGTGATGCTGGTGTCAGTGGTTTGTTGCACCAACATGAAAGTGAGGCTACAGTACTATGCATAGCACACATGGTCCATACTATAGATCAATATCTTTGTTTTCAAAGTTCAAACAACATTATCTCCATGTGAAAATCTACTTAGTATAAAAAATAAAAATAAAAAAACATTGAAAATGCATGTCTTGAAAATTTTACATTTTTAAGATCATGTTAATCAGTTCAAATTGATTGTTTGGACTTAAAAAATGAAGATATCAATCTGTAGTACAGACCGGTATATAGTACCAGAGCCCAACTCGTGTGTATATATAAGACAGACATTCATTTGGCTATATTATAACTAGGAATGCATATTCCGCACAATACAATAACACATGAATAACCAAAATATCTCCAACTAATAATACAACTCTAAATAAAGATCCATAACTAAGCCAATTAAATTATACCATACATTAATTAATATATTATTAGGCTGGAGAATCGCAATGGTTGGGGGCAACACCAATGCCTACTTTTCTGGGGATGTACAAAAATGAGAGCTATTATTTGGTTACATGAAGTAGCTCAGAGCCTTTCTCTTTCTAGACCCGCCTTCCCCATACAGATCGTTCCATTGTACAAGCTCATTCATGTTTGTCGAATCTGACGAAACACTAGCTGATACCTAAACATCCAATTAACACGAATTACTAGTCTAGTATTTTATTTTGTGTAAATTTGCAATCACTGAACTAAGTTGGGAATTTTATACAGTCTGTGACTGCATCGAGTTGCCGTGACTGGTACTTAATAAATGATATAAAGTCAAAACCTGTTCATGGGCAAACTTGAAATCGGCCATGGAGAGAGAGCGCACATCACAACTACCATGCAATGGAGGTAGTGGCCTATTTTCTGCCTCAGCTTTGATTCGTTCCTGCACCAAAAATATACATGAGCATAATGAAATGAAATTCAGAAAAAAAAAAAAATAATAATAATAATAATAATAATAATAATAATGAAAGACCGGCTTGCGCAGGTTTCTTCGAATGTATCATATGATGTGATGATATATTGAGTGTATATTTCAGTTGGTACCTGATCAATTCCTATATTTTTCTTGTTTCAATTATCTGTCTTTTGCCGTTGCTGCTTATTAGATAGGGTTCAATTGACAGTTTGACAAACATAACCAGGCAAACAAAGTGTTTTGCTGATGAAAACCAGTACATTACAGGACCAAATTGAAACACTTGAGAAATCAAACACAAAAAACCTCATGTTATTCCTCTCTACATATACTCGGTTCATGGGCATGAACTGAAACAGTACTCTATTGTAGTTCTAGTTTAGAGGAGCTGAGATGAAATTCAACTCACCTTCTTTTCTCTTTCCAGAAGTTCTCTGATAGGTCGGTGAGCAGCAGCAACACACAGATTCTGAAAATTTAAGTATTGAATACATTAAGGTACACATAATACATTACACAAAAAAATAGACAGTTGATAATTAGCTAATGCCATTGCCATAATTTTGTTTTTTTAATTAAAGACCTTCGTTAGTGATGCCAACCCAGTTGGATCAATAATGGTCTCTTCTTATATACCATACCGCGGATACAAGTACCAAGGCAACACAGAAGCTCATGATAAAGATATATTCATTTACGAGTGAGGCTACGGTACTATGCATAGCGCAGACCAGCCCGTACTATGGCTTCATATCTTTGTTTCCAAAGTTCAAACTATCAATCAGCACAGCTCAACATAATTTTGATATGAAAAAGTAGTTGGTGACTAAATTTTTCATTTTTCAGAATTTTTTACTATTTTATTAGATAGGTAGAAAATCACTAATTACGAATGGTCAAGAATTTTTAGCTCAAGTGATTTTGTACCTATCTACAACAATAGTAAAAAAAAATTTGAAAAAATATAAAATTTGGTCTCCAAATACATTTTCATATAGATATCATGTTGAACGGTTCGAATCAACTGTTTGGATTTTGAAAACAGAGATATGGAATCATAGTACGGACCAGTGTGCACTATGCATTGCACCATAGCCTCACACTTAATTTATTATTTATAAACAGAAGGACAGGTCTTAATAACCCCACAAAAAGTAAAATAAATAAAAACAACAAAACTGACCTTGAGGTCACTTCCGGAATAACCATCTACCATATTAGCAACTGCCTCAATATCAACATCATCCGCCAGCTCTTCCTTTGCAAGTATTACTCGCATTATCTTTTCTCTGTTAGCTGCATCTGGTAAGTTCACCATCAATCTGTCCAAAAAATTGCATTTAAAAGGACAAGTAAGATGAGGTTTTCTATTAACAATTGGGCCATTGGTTGTGCTGTAATACAAGCACTACCAATTGATTGACTGGACATAAATATAGCATCAATAACTAATTCTTCATAACCTTAGACAACTATCTGTTTAACTGGACAAAATTAGATGATACTTCCACTTAATGAAAAGGGAGCGAAGGGGAAGAGAATATGAATAAATATTATGTCCCCTCCAAAATGGTCTGTAGAGGTGAATGAATTTTGGTCAACCCCCCCTCCATTTATTCACAGGATAAAAGAAAATTGAAAAGAAGGGTTGATTTGAGGATCTATTGCAGAAACACGGAATTTAGTATAGATCTTAATTAAAAATGTTTTAGATTGAATGTCAAAATCTACCATATTTTAAAAGCTCATGCATGACGTCTTATATCTTGTGGAGGGATACATGTATTGATATTCTGTAGGAAATAAATTCATGCAAAAAAAATAAAAAATACCTTCGGGGGAGCCTTCTTATTACAGCCTCATCAAGATCAAAGGGCCGATTTGTAGCCGCAAGCACCAAAACACGCTCTCTATCCTTGGTTCTGAGTCCATCCCAATTCACCATAAATTCATTTTTCATCTTCCGCATTGCCTCATGCTCACTGGGATTCTCGCGCCTGCCCAAAAAGCCATCAACCTACAAATTTCATTGATTATAAATTCATATAGTCACACCAGTTATTGACAACCTAGAAAATATAACTAAAAAATGTATGATTTATCTTAATGTATGATTTATCTCAATGGATCCAGCTTATTTTTTAATATTTTGATGAGTTTACACTCCATTGACGCTTTTGAGTTTTATAAAAAAGAACAATTAAACAAACCTCAAGCCCAGTTCACATGACAAGAGTGCTGATATTATATAAAGAAACCAAAATGTAACTCAGAAAAACATGCAGACTAACCTCATCGATAAAAATGACACTAGGTGAAATCTTGCTAGCTAGAGAAAACAGGGCTTTTACGTACTTCTCTCCTTCGCCAAACCACTGTACCAATCAGCATTTTTCAAATCAGCAAAACATATGAATGGATAACAATTATTATGATAAATAATAATTTAAAGAAAAATTACCTTAGAGGTGATGCTAGACATGGATATGTTGATAAAATTGGCACCAGCTTCTGTTGCCACAGCCTTAGCAAGCATAGTCTTTCCTGTACCGGGTGGACCAAAGAGCAATATTCCCTTGCATGGCTGAAATAGACATACACAGCAGGTCCATTGAAAGTTATTAGTTGTGGAACCATTTACATATTAAAGATAACTGCAATGCTTTTCACTAACTGGTATTCTAGAAATTATAGGGTTTCTATTTGGATTTCTATTTGCATACACACCTTTCATCTTACTTTGCAAGAAAATTCATGTGGAGTCCTGCTAAACCTTAAAATACCATGTACACCCCTACAAAAAATAAGAAATATCACACATACACCTCCACAACACCAAAAATTTCCTGTTTTCTCCAAACTATGTGAAACTACCCTTCTACATAATTCATATCCTTTAGGAAGAGAATAGGTGACATCTCACATGAATTATACGAGTAACAACAGAGGTCTGGTTCTTGGAGGAGTATGTGTTATTTTTTTTGGGCTTTGTAGCATCATCCATTAATTCAGTCTATACTTCTCTTCAGTTCTCATATCACAACAAACAGGCACAAGCAATAATCAGGAAAAAAAAAATTATACCACACCTTCATTAATTGTCCTTTTCTGAATAATTCAGGCCTCTGAAGAGGAAGCATGACAAGCTCCTTTAGGGTTTCCTTGACTTTCTCGAGAGCTCCAATGTCGTCAAAGCTGACCCCTATTTCATTTGAAGGTATGACCTCTGCTAGAAGCTTTTTCTCAAATTCATTCTCTGTCGCCACATCCTGTTAACAAAAGAAAATATATACATGAGTTGTCACCAAAAGGAGCAAGATGTCAAATTTCATTTCTGTTTTTTTTTTTCAAATTATTAACGATGTACATTTTTTTCTGAGACCACAGCTGAATACCCATCAATTAAATTAAGTGTGACTTAGAAATGTATAAATATTCCAGCTGGTACTTGGTGATACCTTTATGGTTATAGCTACCAATTCCATTGGTATTTTATTCTTTCAAATTATGCTAGCAGCTAGACCTTTCAAATTAACTTTAGTTGCAACTAGTCACATTCAAGTCCTATTTTGCATTAGTTAACCCCAAATTGCACAGGAATATGTAATTATGACTCATTTTATAGTCCCCAAAGTCAATATTTTGGCTAATATTACCTCAATCCTACAATGCAACAAAGCCAATCAAGAAGAGAAGTAAACTAATGCACTGATACATGATCAGATCGGCCAAGCAGCATCCTATCAAAATCTGGTACAGGATCATTCCAGCACAATATAGTTTGGATGCCTTATTTCACTTTTGTTGTGATTCCACTCACACCATTCCAATTCCTTATCTTGAGGCACATTTGTTTTTATTATTTGATATTTTGAGGCATATTGCATGTTTACTAGAGAGCACAAAAAATAATGCATACATGACAGAATCTGGCCAAACTACTCCATATCAAAATCTGGTATAATACCATTCCAGCATAGTTTTCGAGGAAACAAGTGCTAGGTGCTTACTAAAACTATGATCTCTGTTGAGTTGAGATAGTATAAATGTCTTGAATATATAAAAAGAATGCTACCTTGAGAGATTTCTTTGTACCCTTAGAGTCACTCTGAATATTTTGTAACATGCTAAGCCCATGCTGAATACTGCAATATTTTAATCAATAGCCTATTAATTTGTAGGTAACAAGATTTAATTGTACAAGTAAAACAAAAAGAGAATTTTCAGCAAACCTTTCACTAGACAATACAAGCTTAGATTCTGACAACGTTGATGTATCAAAGTTTGCACTCCTTGCATGATGGCTCACAGCAAAGCCAACTATTTTATCCACACCTAAACAACCAGAGATGCACAATATTACGTACTGTGAATCACATCCTTACGAATTTCTTGAAAAATTCTAACAGATAACCTTTTCCATTATTTCCAACAAAATATGACAATAAGATCTTCTCATACAGTAAAGACAAGTACAAACAACCAACCAAAATTGTAAGAAACAAAGTGTTAGTGTATACTCACAGTCGTTAGTGAGGGTCTGATCTTTGACAGATATTTTCTCGAGATCATCACACTCTAGGCCAACACGAAGCAAGAACTGAAGAGTGACAAAAAAGAAAATCAATTCAAGTGTGGGAATAGTACGGTCTTCCACACAACTCATAGCAATATCGAACATTTAGCTTACAAAAACAACATGTGAATCTGAGAAGTAGAGAGTTGAGTGAGAGAGAGAGAGAGCATACTGAACGAATGCTTTGAATATTAGACTTCGCTTTAAGAGTCTCAACATCCTTTTCTAATCGCTTCTTCCAATCAGAGAGCTCTGTTTCGTCCTACAACAAAATCAAACTTTCAGTTCTTTGTACTTCCAAATATACTAAGACACTTCTATTAGTTTGTGTTGTTTTTCTTTTTAATAAATAAATGTGTACCTGTGGTGGCTGGATGGTGACCTTATTTGGGAATATTTTGGTCAATTGCTTCATCAGCTTACTTGTCTCTTTATTTCTATCATGCGACCGGAAGCTATCCTGAGCACCGAAAAATTAATTTATTAGAATATGATAGAAAAAGAGCTGCTACAACCGATCTCAATTTAGACCCAACTCAGACCAGGTCAAAAAAGAGAGGACATTGTTCAAAGATATTAGCAATAGAAGTATGGGTATGCCTTCTAATAAGCAAAATAAATATTTTTCTCTTCTTTTTTAGTGTCAAGGAACAAAACTGAAGCAATTTAGTTAATGTAATTCCCTTTGTGGAACGTTGCATAGTAATACATGGAAAAGAAACAAGATACACCCATAATTAAAAAAAAAAAGTCATCATATAATAGCAAACTGATAAAATTTTCAACTGAAGACTTTACATAAGTTAAAGGAAAATATACCTGGAGAGCAAAGTCAAATAGAGATTGATTGCATGGAAATTTTGTTAAGAAAAGGCTTCCAGAGTGTGACTGCAAATACAAAAAGTTGTTAGTTTCACAACCAGAAGTACACAAAATGAAACCAAAAATAAAACACAATGACTTCACATACTGGCAGAGATCTAAACTAATAGAAACTTCAAATTTTTGTTTTGTCCTTTTGGCCTCGAACCATGTATAAACTTTGCAATAGCTCATCTTTCAAAAACGCTAAAAAAAAAAACCCTTTTGCTACTTTATTCTAAAGACATTTAGCAATGATGGTGGAGCAAAAATTAAAGAGAGGGATATTTGAAATTGTATATAGGATGCTTCTCATGATTTGATAAGGAAAACATGATTTTTCCTATGCTTTTTGAGAAAGTATGCTTTGTACATCATTTCTAAGGGCATATTTGAAATGGTCCCAGATCTCGAGTAAACACTAAACAACCAAGATAACATAAAAAGCTATACAGTGCTCAATGATATGAAATGCGGCAAGCTGGTCCTCAATGCACATAAAAAATGAGAATGAGAGGGAACCTTTTCCTTGCGACTGTCAGCCTGGATGTGGGACCCAATAATAAAAACACCAGCAGGGACCGACTCTAGCTTGGTCCTCATCAAATGTGTCTCTACACCTGCCATGAATTTCTCAATATCCTTAAGAAATACCACCAGTGGTCCCTTCTTTGTTTCTTCTGTGGCAAACTGTAAAAAAAAACGAAAACAAAGAGGCACCCACTCGTTAGAAAAAATTAACAGACCACGCAGACCCCAAAACAACCTCACAATATATACTATACCCCCTTCAAGAAAAATAACAAAGAGAATATTTACAGAGAACCCTTTGGGATTTCAGAGATCTGACCAAATTACCCTTTTATCCCTCATTCTGACGATAAGAATCATGTATTCCTTGTGCAAGGATGTACATAAAATTGTCCAGAATAAAAAATTACAATATCATCATGATGATAAACATATGCTACAGTGATGAAAGATTATTTAACACACCTCAATCAACTCACTCAAGGGATGTTTATCAGAATCTTCCCATCCTGGCATATCAAGGCAAAGAGATTCGGCTGAAACCAAGAGTCTAGAATAAGTTTATTTACATCAGATAGTAAAAGATCTTCAAAATCAAGAAAGGAATGGTATTGTGCTGGTCGATGCGGTACCAAGTAACAAAATAGCATCAATGATATTATAATTTTTCTTAAATGTATGCTTGTCCCATATCTGACACACCATCAGATTGAAAGCAAACAAAAATGGTGCATTCTCATCTACAGTCCTACAAAACTAACACAAATTCAGTGACTCTCAAAAACATCAAGTGATTTGAAAAATTAAACAATTTAATGCACGAACAGATAGCACACAAATCAACAATTCAATGAATATTTATCAAAATCATGTGAAACGCATCTATAACGCTCGTTCTGAATCAATGTCATATATTTGATTTCAAGGGGATCCAAAATTTGACTTTACAGTCGTAAAAAAATAAAAAATGGAAGTCGCTATATCCCCCTTTCCTATCAATAGAACCTACAAAAATATCCAATTATTTTTTTTCTTTTTCCTTTTTCATTAAATTAGAGATAAGAAGTAAGAAGAGCAATTTGGAAACTTCTTGGAGTAAGAAGAGACAAAAGGACCCAAAGATTTTCTCATGTTTCATACATATGATATATTTCCTCAATTTAAGATAATGCTATACTTCCTGAATTTTGCAGAGATCTTCATGTAACTTTATTCATGATGCTTTGACATTTTGCATGGTTACGTAAACATGAATTGTTTGTTGCCCTTACAAAACCTAAATCATGTTCCAGACTTACGAGTGCAAAAGAAACCATGGTCTTCTTCACAAAGGCCACCTAGGTCATTTCCTTCACATACTTTCTTGTCAAATCGAATTCCAACCTTAGAAGACCCGTTATCTTCAAAGGCAAGCATCACCTTTCCCTTCTGTCCATACTCAGGTCCCCTATATAAAGATCACAGGAAAACCGTGCAATAAGATAAAGCCACAGAAATATAATCTCTAAATTGGGTTCCTTTTGCAATTAGCACCCAATATTATAACATTTTCTAAAATTCTCAAGCAAGGAGCTAAAATTACACCACCATGGATACATGCAGATGACAATAATTATTTGTTGTTGGCTTCCAACTTGAAAGAACCGTCAAGTTCATTATAAACCAATATGAAAAAATCAGGGCCACTTCATTTCTTTTTAGCTTCACCTTGCTTAAATGGTTAGGGTTTAGTGTCCAAAGAGGCAACATATTTAATACATTACGAAAATAGCTGCAAACTTTATTTTTCAGTTTTTTCTGAATGTATTTGGACAGTAATCACAGGTTTGGCCAATAATTCATCTTGCTGCTTTCCATGTAATCAGAAATATAAATTGCGGCTTAGCTGTTGCTAAAATATTAAAATTATAATAAATATCAATACTATTAACATCAGCATGGTACTATATCTGAAGGAGTCTATTGAAATGGCTCACCTATGTGTGCGATATAAACCAGGAGTTGCAGAATCAATGTATCTTACTCTATCGCCTAAAAGAAGATAGCGTATCAGATGGTTGTTTTAAAAATAAATGTAGACCCATTTTATCATAATTTTATCTTTAGGGGAAGTGCCAGTAAGATATTGTTGACAAAATTATGTTCGGTTCAATTTTAGCCTTACTGAACATACACCTTTCCTTTCAAAGGGGAATGAGTGATTCTTTTTAGACACAAAATTTACAGTTCCAATTAAGAATATATTATGATACCTTCCTTGTAGGGTTCAAAATCCTTGAACGATTGTCCCTGAAACCATTGCAAAATCATTGTTTAGTACAAAAACAAGATGCAATATTAGGGGTGAGAATATATCAGATGTCATGAAACCATTTTCATACCCATATTTCCAAAAATGAATAGAAACATGGGTATATACTTAGATATGGACGAAATTCAGATATAAATGGCACATCAGATGCAAACAGTTACAATTAGACATACATATAATTTCAGATATCAAAGCAGATGTTGTTAAATACATCTTTGATAGAATAACATTGTTGCTCGATAAAAGAATATGACCAAATATCATTACTTTCATATCAAATAAAAATGTCATTGTTTTAACCGAATCATTTTTTTTATATCTAGTAAGAACAGCCCCAATTTGTATAATAACTAGTTTTAAATCAAGTTTAAATGATATCCAAATTTGAGCCCATATCTGCTCGCCAGTGCCAATAATTTATCTGACTCCACACTGCCTAGAGAATCAGTATACTTCTGGATATTGATATTACAAGCGGATACTATCTGACCCATTTGAATCTACATGTCATGTATTAGGTCATCTCACAATATGGGAAACAACCAAGTTACTACTAGTACCAACAATTGAAACAAAGTGACTTACGCCAAGTAAAAGCAGACAATCAACCAAGAGAAATCGAGCATCAAAATGCTTAGCTACAGCTTTGCCCATAGTTTCTTGATATATCTCAGTCCCTACATACAAAAAACATCGCATCTGTAATTTAATTCTTCCTTTTTATTTGTCTTATTTATTTAATTCTACCTTTCGTATTCACAAATAAATCATCAGACTTGTGTATTCAAATACCCAAAACAAATAAGAAAAAAACCTTACATCCTAGCGCCTAAAAAGAAAATTTAAATCTATTTTTCCCCAAGTATACAATCAAGCAGTGATCTCTCATAGAAAACACAACAGTTATATATGCAAAGATAAATTAATGCTATTTTTCGAAGGCAATACCTGCTGGGCCAGTTAATAGCATACGCTGGCTCAAAGATGAGATGTTTTTTGTCAATTTCTGGAAATCCTTGCACTTGAGGTGAACAAATGCATCTGCAACAATTGCATTTTTTGTGTTCTCACTGGAAGATAATGAAAAACAATAATATTAGTAATATATAATAATAACAGTTACAAGTAATACTACAATTGTAACAGAGGATTTAAAGGATGACCAGGGTTATGGTTTAACAAAAAGACATGGACAGAGCAGCAAATGAGAGAGCACAGGAAACCGCCTAAAAAAAAAACACTCCAAGCTTCTAATTCATCATAACTCCTTGATAATAAATTGTGCCGGACCCTTTAAAAGGCTTAACACTACAATCAGACAAAATGAAAACCAAGTAGAATACCATTTGTCGAGTTAACTAGTTTGACTCTTTGCCAAATTGCCTAAGTTATAGGGCTCATTTTTGGTAACATGTAGGTACCGAGCTAGATCAAATATATTGATTCCTAACCACAACAAATTTAGCAAATTAACTTGACTAAAGCAACTAGAATTTCTTTTCTTTTTTCTTCAAAAACAAAGAGACTAGAATTGCCATGCAAATTTTAATTCGCTTCAGATGATTGGGGCTTTTACCGTATCAACATTTTGTTATTTTCAGGTGCCCTTCTAATTCTTCACACATTACCAGAAGAATACCATCTCCCAACATAACTATAGCATTGTGCATGATTGATTATATGTAAAAAGCACCTGAGGTAATAGGGGAAGTCATCAAAGGAGCATTGAATCTCACTGGGTTCCAAAACAGACTGTTTCAGAGTTTCCTTTAATGCCTGTGGCTTTGCTGATGCCGGCATTGCATCTCTCTGATCTGCCAGAAATTTGTAGAGACTACCAACATATGCCGTTTCACCTGAATTTTGTGAAAAATAGGGTCAGGTGATAACTTCATCCTTATTATAGTCCATTTTTTTTATGGGGAGAGCTACCTCTTATTATCCTAGTTTATTTGCATTATTTGTTTTTATCAAGGTTCCTAAATTATGGAAAGTAACAAGCAACCAAAAGAAAAAGGTCTTCCACCAATGTATTATAAAGATGCAAGCACCCCACCTAACATGATAAAGGCCATATATAGTTTCCAAAATCCTTAAAACAAAATACATACATGTGTATTCTTTATCCTTTACAAGGTCATGGTATACAAAGTAAAAAATGCCTAAACACCTAAACAACATGAGAAATATTTACACAACACACAAGGATTAATAGTTTTGGGGGAAAGAACAGTAAAAGCAAATTGATGAAAATTCACAGGTCAAAGGTAAAAAAATATTCAAACTGCACTGAGTTTTAATTAAATTTTGAAGGGCAAAAATATAGGTCATGGCTCGATAAGGGTCAGGGCTGCTAGCTGATGAGACCTTCAATTGGATTTGTCAGACTGTTCCTTCTGGTATTTAGTGAACAGATGCAGTAACCACATGTGTACCAGGAAAAATTAAAATTAAGAACTTTACATTCCAAATGGTAAATCTGGCACCTACCATATAGAAAACACAGGTATAAATAAAAGACAGTACCACTACTGGTGCTTTTTGCCCTGTAGGGGTGACAAGTTTCACTCAAAACATACTGGCAGGTTGCTAGATCCGGTCTGATCAGGACTAACTCGTAATTCAAGTCAAACCAGAACAAACCAACATAAGACGGCAATTTTTTTATTCCACCTGACAGGTCAACCCGACCCAGGTGAGTACTGGTCAATGGTTCTTGACCCACTGACATGCCAGAAACATCGACTAACCTTTTAGAGTTATTGTACAAGTAATGACTCTAAAAATTTCTGTTGTTGTTACATGTGTTCATCAACTTAATATGGAGCCTTCAGTCATTATATAGCACCAATAACTACCTCTTTTAAAAATGGCAAACAGGATGGTACCAGCAAAAGAAAAAAAATTTCCATTCAAGGTGTCTGATATGCAGTTATTTCACCTTTTCTCGCTATTTCACATACCAGTTGGTACAATGTTTATTACTCCAAATTCACCTTCCCCAATAAAAAACAGCAACTCACCATGAGGAGGAATAGGAGGAAGGCCAGAGCAGTCCTTCTTGTACACCCCAAGAGACGCAAAAATTGCAGAGCCTTTAGCTGCAGCAGTTAAATGGTCTTTAGCTTTCGACTCGAATCTTGATGCAATTTTTTGTGCCACCCCACCACTCATGCACCGCGACGAAGAGAATGTCGGTTTAGAACTCTGTTTCTCCCCTGAAGAAAGTGGTTGAAATATCTATAGATGTGCATTAAGGACCACCGATTTGCCTGATTAATGGTACCTATCTTTGGTTTGGTTCATTTTGCTTGGTTATGGTTCCACTGGTTTTGCTTATAGGTATGCCTAAATAATGGTGCTTATCCTTGTTTTATTTTGGTTTGGTTTTGGTTTTGTTCCTTCTGTTTGGTTTTGCACTGAATAAATTATCTACATAGGGGTAAATACCTCATAGAGAGTACTTATGAACCAGTAATTGGTATATGTTAGAACTGCAGAACTATTATCAGTAGACATGCCAACACAAAACAAATGTGAGATCTATTGGGAGCCGATGGTGCTGTTAACCATTGTTCTTGTTGCAAACCTATGAAATTAACACTTCACAGATTGAACCTTTTTTTGCCAAAAACACAGACTGAACTTGTTAATCATAAATATGAGAACTTAACAATAGTATAACCAGTTTTAGTCTCAATGGTGCTAACCTTTGTCTTAATTGCAAATCTCTGAAACCAACACATTCCCAAAGTGAACTTGTTAATCATGATATGAGAACTTAACTATAGCATAACCAATTTTACTACTTGCAAAGATCATAAAAAGGATACATAAGCATGCCTCCCAGTTGAACTGAAAACCACCTCATCTCCACCTGTCAATACAATATCAGAGTCCTTATCTAGGGTTTTTCCATTCACACGCACATGACCCTTTGAGCTCACATTCTCAAGCATCACAACTGGTGTGCCGTCACGCTTAGCCCAAAAAAAAGTTATAAAATCTAGTCAGGAAATGTATCAAAATCATAAAACATGGTTGGCTCTTGCTTCTTTCATAGTCAACTCAGATGTTAATAAACTTTATTTCTTTGATTAGGTTGGTGTTTTCTATTTCTTATGGGTATTGATACTTCAATATAAAGATATCAATTCCCAACCAACCTTGCAAGATCAAGGTATCATAATTCCTCCAGTAACTTCAGACTCAACCCAATTGTTCACAGACTTGATACAGGACACCTAGTTCCGAACAGCACAATGAAACAGTTGCATAACTAGCCTATGGTACCACATTCGTTCTTGTATGAATTTAACAATCACTCTATGCAACTAAACAATCTTATAATTATATAAAATCCACAAGAAAACAAAGCGTGTGTCCTGCATTTCTTTTCCAAAGAAGGTGAAGTTCAGTAAATTCTGTTCAGATTAATTAAACATCAAAAATCATTCTTATATTCTGCTAAAATTAATGAAACTATCTCAATAACAACTTAATATTTAACTTATTGTCTTTGGCCAAACCACAACCTATGGACATCAACTTGACAATGTGTTTGCCTAGATTGACTCCAAATGAGTTAGATGACTCTAACCAGTAAAAGTACTGTTTCTTACATCAACTTGTCGCAATTTGCATACAGTAGCACCTCCCGATGAATTGCTAAGCCGTAGGTTGCATTTCCTGCCATAGCCGACAGTGAACATAGACCCAGAAATTGGTTGGTGGGGATCCTTCATCAAAATTAGAAAGTAGTCAGACAAATGTTTAACTGCTAACAATAACAATCAGCAAAAAGGTAGTAATAGAAAGGAACATTTCATATGCACCCATACAAAGTATCAAAAACATGCTTCATTGACCAAGTAAACTGTATGCCTCATAATCTTATCTAACCCCTTGTTGTTCCCTTTATTCCAAGAAATAAAACAAAATCCAATGCAACCCTCTCTGCTACTATATTCTGTTAAAAAAAGGAGAACAGAGGGGTATTAAGGGAATCTTTCGAAAAGATTCTAAGTTGCGAGCGTATACCTGAGAGCACTGCGAAAGGAGCTTGCCCCATGCCAGTGGGGATGCTGCCTTAGGTTGCGGCTTGTTATTTCTCTTCTTAGTCAATTGTAGTGGCTCCGCACTCTTCACCGATGCCTCTGTCTCTACACTCTCTGTATTTAACCCAAAAATTCTATTTAAAATATATAGTAAGTTGCAAAAGTTACAATTCTCAGTAAACATCACCAATAGGTACTATTTCGAACATGAACCCATTTGGGTTCCGTAATTTTGAAAACAATTCTTGAAATTCCCTGCAATTTGGGCCTCACACAGAATTGACAGGCTAAGGGCAGCAAAAATCGACGAGTCCGACTCACTAAACAAATTACCACCATACTTTTTATGCAGTTGATATTAATTGATGTTGAATATTCATATGTTAGAGGAAAACAAAGAGTAGAATTATTAAAAGTACAGATCACTGGATATTAAAAAAACTCACCATGTGCTTTTGTAACTGGAGGCTGCTCCTCCACTGCATCATCTGGCACTGGTTCACCAGTCCCAGGCCCTTGTCTCTCTACCTGTATTTAAAACAGAAAAAAAAAAAAAAAAACATTTACATAAGCAAACGAACGCAGAGAATAGCAATTGCTGAGCTAACATCTCCTGCAGTACATACAGAACCGGAGAACAGCTGAACATGTTTCTGCATGTGCAACCCCACTGTACAATATAGTGATCGGAAAAGTCTAATTTCTCAAAGGCTCCCTCTATTCAAAAAGCAACGAGATTACTGCTGAGGGTCGAGGGAAGTCTTCTGTTTCCCCACCAAATGGAAGAGGGACAGAAGCGAGAGTCAATCCAAAAACAGGAAAAGAGAGAACACAGAAAAATAATTCCCGTTCAAGAAGAGATCAGGATCTTCCTCTTCCTCTTACCTTGATTCTTTTTGTGCGGCGTCGGGAGGGAGAAGTAGCCGGAGGTGGCGCCGCCGCTGCTCCCGACGTCCCTGCGGCCGCTGCCGCCGCTGTACTCCGTCTAGTTTCCACCATCTCTCTCCCTGTCTCTCCCTTATTTCGCTCCTTTTTCGCGCTTTCTCTCGACGAGAAATTTCGGATCGGTTGAGAGAGAGGTGAGAGGAGAGAAGACGGGGTATAGAAAGAGAAAAAGAAAGCTGTGAGAGAAATGGTAGAAAGAGAGAGGAATGAAAGGAGTGATTTCTATATGCGCCGCCTGATATTAAGTTATCCTCTCCAGTTCCAAATCACTTGAGAATTCCATTACTGATGTGATGACACGTCATTGGCTACAACAGAATCGATGGTCTACATGTCAAAGCGGAGACTTGCCTTTACGTGCACACGTGGACTGAGTTAATGTGAATACATCTCTCCAGCTTATCTGAACCGGAGGGAAATAAGCAGTTTTCCCAATTTTCTTGTTGCATTGTTAAAAAAATTGTTGCTTGCTCCTGGAGCATCAGCAAAGTGTGAGTATAAAAATAATAAGATGCGTTGTCGTTTGATTGGATACAGCGCGGTGTAGGATTCATATTCTCGACAGTCGACACCGTCTCAACCGTGCAAGTCATATTAAGTGGTGCATTTAATGTTTGGACCAACCAAAAAACGATTTAAATGCGGCGCTTGCACTTCCCTGTTAATTAATTTATAATGGTTCAAATTTTGAACTGTTACCATCAAATTTTCGAGAGGGATCATTCACTTGCACTTTTTTTCTGAGCAAAAGTAGGATGACAAAAAGAGTTAGTAAGTATATCACTCAAAGATTATTAGATTGATTTTGAACTATTAATCTAAATTGTATGTGCATGTAAAAAATTTAAAGTATTGAATTTATTTAGCACATGGTTAAGCAGTCAAAACAATGAATATTTTATAAGTTATTTTTTTTAATTGTTTAATATATTATTTTTTTATCATTTTTTTACTGTCTGACCATATACTAAATGAATTCGAAACTTTAAAAATTTTCCATGTACATGTATCACTCACGAGATACTTAGATTTCAACGGTTTGAATTCGTAGTTCGAAGTTAATCCGATAGTTTTTTCGAGATGTGCTCACCAACCTCTCTTGGTGAGCACATTACATCCTAATTTTGCTCTTTTTTACGACACTGAATTACACTCTATATTTTCAAAGTTTTCAAAGTTCAAATAATTGATTCAAACCATTTAACATGATAGATATATAAAAATGTTCTTGCACATCAAATTTTTTTTTTTTGAATTTTTTTTACTATTTATTAAGTATTTTACAAAATCATTGTTTTCAAACCATTAAATTTTTGTACCCATCTTAATGAATAGTGAAAAAATTCAAAAAAATGTAAAATTTTATCTACAGGTACATTTTTATATATTCATTATGTTGAACAATTTAGATCGACTGTTTGGATTTTAAAAATATAAATTGTAATCCGTTGTCATCAAAAAAAGAGTATAATTGAATTCCTTCTCAATTTTCAATATTAGCTGAGATAATATATAAATAAAAAATCATCATGATTTCGGATGGTCAAGATTTTTTAAATGGAATGATTTTTATCTTAAAAAATAAAAGTAAAAATCTAAAAAATTGTAAATTTTGACTTATAAGTGGAAATCATGTTTAACAATTCAGATCGATTATTTGAACTTTAAAAATAAAAATAAAAATTCATAGTACAAGTTAATCTGTAATATACATGTTGCAATAGTCTCACTCTTCAATAGTTATTATAAACGCAGGTATCTTTGCATTTTTAGGTGTGAAATTGTGTATTTTACTAGGTGATTTTTGTATAAATTTGATTTTTTTTTTAATTTCAAATCAATATAATAATGCATATTAGGTATATATCGATAAATTGAATCGTCAAATTCGAAGCGGGTGATAATACTTTCAAAATCCACAACTTCACAACTTTTGCGAAGCTTTCAAAAATAAATTAGTACTTCTAAAAAATAACTGTCAATTCACACGATTGGAAAGTAATAAACTCCAACATAAAACCCTTTAGAAAAACATAGAACAACTCAAGAATTAATTTATTCTGTGTACGAAAAAAATGTAATTATTTGTGTTAAAAGGATATTGAAAATGTTAAATAAGATTAAGTTTAGTAGTTTAGATGTTTACAAAAATAATATTTTTGTTAAGAATGATCCTTTTAATATTATTAAAAATACACAATCATATTTTTCATAACTATTGCTTGGTGTTGAAGCTAACTATCTCTAAATGTTAAAAGTAGAGCGTATATATCCATTAAACAAAACAAAACAAAAATAGAATTTAATGTATTCAAGAATAGACGCAAGGTGAACACTAATTGAGAGGTGCATTGTTCTCATGATACTTTAATGATATTTAATATATATTTATAGTTCATTTATTTTAAATTGATTGTTTTCATCAAAATTTTATTCCAATGAACCGAATATTATTTAATATCTATCTGAGATTTGGATCGTCCAAGTCGACGTGAAGGATTAAATTAATACATCTAATTAAAATCAACTTATTGTGGAAACCTCCAACCTAAATAAATTATGTAAATTTGCAAGAAATTAAGATATTAGTTATTTTTATCAAACAATATTACCACTATCGCAAGAAATTAAGCTATTGCAAGAAATATGCGGAAATTTATAACAAAATTCTATATAAATACATAATTATATTAGAATATTCATCAAACCTAAACACTCGGAAAATCTATATGTGATCATACGCATTTTTTTTATATAAAAGTGGATTTTAACCACCGATTTCTATTAAAATACAAAATAAGTAGAAAATATGGTACCAATTACCGAAATTATTATTAATACAATTTCAAAAAAAAAAAAAAAGACTACTGAAACTGAAGATTTTGATATTTATTAGGGCCTCAACAACAAATGACGACTCCATTTTTGGAACCGCAATTTGTCATTGCAGCTCCTCACAAACCCAAAAACTCATCATATTATAGTGTATTTTTTTATTTTTTGACTGGCCACAATGATAAATGGCAGGCCCCAAAAATGTAGCCGTCATTTGTCATTACAGCCCTAATAAATATCGAATTCTCCAAAATTTGTGGTTTTTTGGGTTTTTTTTAGAATGGTATTAATAAAATTTTGGATACCAATTAACTGGTCCTACATCTACATCTATGGGTCTCTACAGCAAGCACACCTTGTACAATTAACTAAAAAGTCCCTAGAGCTACTTCATCATTACATCACTTAGAAACTAAACACAACACACAAGCAAAAGACCCAAAACATTTGCCAAAAATGCCTATATAATAATTGCACTTTTATTAGGCAAAGTGGTCCTCTCTATTCCAGATCATTCTTTCTATATTATATTTGTCCTCCTCTACCATCTCTTCTGCCTCCATTCCTTAATCATCTGTCATTAAACTCTTAAGATCACCCCCCCCCCCCAAAAAAAAAAAAAAAAAAAAAAAAAACCATCTATTCCCTCTCTCTCTCTATACTATGAGAGTGTATTTTGAACAGAATCTGAAAAAAATATGATGCGTGATTGTGTGTGGAGAAAAAAAAAATATAATAAAACCATTCATTCAGAGTAGTGAAGGAAAAATGTGGAGTGATTAATACGTTGTAATTTGGTTATGATACAGCACATAACTAAAATGTTATTTTACATGATGCTATTAAAATGGTGAAAAGCAGTTACATCACATAATAATTACATCAGTGTTATCGTGACGTGACATATCGTTTTTTTTCCTCAGGTATTTATTAGAAAAAAAAACTAAAAAATGTTAAAAAAATAAGAAACTATTACAAAATAAATTAAAATAAAGAAATAATGTTGAAAATGTTTGTTATCTAACGTAATCAAATCAATTTGCATGACGTGCCATGACATATTATTTTAGGTCAGAGAAAAACACGTGTTATTTTTAGTGCAAATGAAAATGTCAGGCAGCACATATATCATATCACATGACCCCCACGTGTGGTATGAAATATCGTGACTAACAGTGATAAAACCAATAGCATTCAAATTCAGTGAAGTAACCAAATTTTTGGATTTTAGATTGAAATCATCGAATTTGAATTTACGACAATTCATTCAAAGTGGAGTGCACACATCTCAAGTGACATATTCGAATCTCAAAGTGATTCCAGGTGACAGATCGCTTTGGGATTTTGAATCAGACAGTCCCGATCCAAAACCCAAAAATTGAGTCTCTTTAAGGGATCCCGACCCGTTAATTTCCTCACTAAATTAAGTCGGATTTTAGCAATTAATTAATTTTGCATTAGATATCAAATCACGTTGACAAGACAATGCACGAGATATTTAGTCACGTAAAAGTAATCACAAATATCATCGATAAATGACTTCTGAATATAATACAAGATTAGGCCATCGCTAATTGCGTGTAAATTATGTATTAATTATATTCAAGAGGTTGGTGTTAAATTAATTAATTAATTAAAAATACCATGCCACGTAAGCGGAGAATTTCTTGTTCTGTTGTGCACCGAGATTAGGCAATGACTTAATTTCTCTCTCCTTTCTGAATTTTTACTATGGAATTTTATTCGGTGCATGTCTTCTATTTTATTCAGAAAATATTGTAATCATTTTTATTTTTGAAAAAACCAAAAAAATTTAGTTATTTAATATCTTGATTGGTCAGAGATTTTTCAGTTTCTTCAAAAATAGAAGGATTATGATATTTTTTGTATTTACCTAGAAGTGACTTTTGAACTGGAATTAATAACTCATAATCAAAGTATTTTTATTTTTTTTAATAACACACAAAAAAATATATTAATATTTTTTGCAACCGCTAAAAATCCATCCTGAAAAGTGTTGATTCGGAGAAATATGTTAAATATTTCATTTATTTTCAAAGAAATATGTATAGTATTTCATTTATTTTCAAAGAAATATGTTAAATATTTATAATATTTTAATATAAAAAATAAATAAATTATAACATTTTTTTTTAAAAACTTAACAACCAACAATAAAATTGCCAGTGTCAGAATCCAGTAAGATTTTCACTAATTTTGACCAGTTTCAAACCGGAAACTTTTTTGCCAAAAAGTTAACTACAAACCGAGAAAAATAGTATCGGTTTGGACAAATTTTAAATTCCAACACAAAAGGAGATATGTTTTAAAATTAATTATTAATTTTGGATATTAATATAAATTTCAGAGAACAAAAATACTGATAGCTGATTGGGTAGCGTTGAAAGTTGAATCAGTACCTTATCTATACACTTTCAAGCATTGTAGACCTCAAAAGGCTAAAATATTTGCACTTGTCAAGTTTCCATTACAAATATCTGAATTTAAATTAATCTGTACTAATCATCAAACCAAACCTACCATATTAAATTATTAATCAATAAATGATTGCTACAAAATCTAGCAGCATGTGCTGTTCACATCTCCAGATTTCATTCAACCATAACTACAGAAGCAATATTTTCAACAAAAAGTCCAGAAAAAGCAAGCAAGATGTAGGGATTTTTTTTTATAAACCATATTTAGAAAAATAATTTTTATGAAACCAATATGATTACTTTTTTTTTACAAAAATTATAAGGACTGAAATTTTTTTTTTTTACCGAAATGACAACTCGGTTCTAGGTATTTTTACAATTTTTCAACATATTTTTTCTCAAAATATGTGAAAATGAAGTTCGGTTCCAATAAAAAAGAGACCGAAATGACATTTCGGTTCTTATGATTTTTGTAAAAAAAAAAAATAATAATGTTAGTTTCATAAAATATCTTTTTTCTAATTATGGGTTATAAAAAAAATTCAGATGTAGGTATCTATTTGAACTGGAGATGTCACTGATTTTTGAAATGGAGGGAGATTGAAAAATTAGGTGATAAATACACGCTGCTATTTGCCAATTGTACTGTGCCGAAGTGTACAAAGTACAATGATTGGGATTGGAACATTGACATGAGGGAGGTACATCTCCAGGTTCCAGCGTTCATTAATTATTTTTTATTTTGTTCAAGCCAGAGCCACATAGAATTTTTTTATTTATAGAAATTATATAAAATAATATAGAATTATAGATGGATTTCCTGAAAATTTTGATCCTATAGAAAAACTGGAAAAAAATTACAGTTTTTTCAGGCAATTCTAAAAAACGAAAAAAAAGTTCTGGTTCTTTTCAAGATCTTGCATGTCATCCACTCGGTTTTTTCTGTTACCATCTGCTACAAATTAATAAATAAAGTTGACATCATTTTTCAATTTTTTGAAAGATACTAGAAACGCAGATTTAATATGCATCTCACTTAGAGAAGGAGTTGTGTTGTCTTTAATGAGATTTCAAAAATATGATCTGTTAAAAAAAAATCAAAGAGCACAATTTGCGTTCCTAATAACTTTCACTTTATTTTTAAAATACTATGTCAACTTAGTTTGCTTATATTTAGAAGATGGTAACAAAGAAAATCGGATCACCCAACTGACGTCACATAAAATCATCTAAAGAAAAATAAATAAAAAATCAATTCCTTCTATGAGATCAAAATTTCAGTCAGTTCATCTATTTCCTTGTATTATTTTCTAATAATTTCTATAAACAAAAAAAATATGAAGTCACCTCTCCGTTTGCTAGAGTATATCCTTGGAGCATCACATAGATAAAATGAAATAGTCATACAAAATTCAAATATATTTAAACATAAGAAGTCTCACTTTAAGATTTGACACAATTTTTTTTTGTGAAAATACCAAATACCGCTAAATGATAACTTGACCAAATATTTTTATAGCAACTGAAAATGTGATAATTTATCTCATCAACGTTGATTATAAATTAGTGATAAGGTTACTACTTATTACCACAATAAAAGAACATTTGTGCAACAATTTTTTTGTTCACTGGTTATATTACTTGTTGTACCAAATTACAGAAGCAATTAGTGGCCATTATTTTATCACAATTGAGTAATTCATTTGTCGCTAGTCGCTACCAATATCAATCACAGATTCACAATTGAATGCTTTTTTTTTTAAAGACTTTTGTTGCCATAAATATCCTGAGCACTAGAGAAGAAAAACTTAATCCTCTATTGAGAAAATGCCTTCAAAATTCACTTATAAAATAGTTAATCATGTATAAATGTTTTTTTTTTTTATTATGACTTTTTGTTGTCATAAATCACTTAGGGTATATTTGAATGAGAGCTAGAATAGCAACATTTTAGAATAGTAAATAAAAATAGAGAAAAAATAGTGATTTTTAGATTAGTGTGAAAATGATGCTATTCGGATTAGTAAAAATGTTGTTTGGATTGTACATTTGGAATAATGAATAGTTGTAACTGATAAATAATAGTGTTAACAAGGTGCTAATTAAAAGGAAATATATGCAAGTTGGATCTTAAACGAATTGTCACAGCGCGAAGATAACATAAAATAGTGTCAATTTTGTCATTTCGGAAGTATGTTGATGAAAATTCGAGAAATAATCATTTTTTCCTCTTTCTTCACATTTTCAAATAGTAGTTATTCCAACATTTACAAGGAATAGAGAATAGCAACTGTTCTAATTATTCCGAATAACAAAAATATTGTTTGAATGTACATTGCTATTCTGAATAGCCGCTATTCTAGAATAGCCCCTGTTCTTAACACATTCAAACATACCCTTATATAAAATAGTTAATCATGTATTAGTATTAGTGACAGAGAAGAAATCATCACAAAAGTATTAATTAGTAGGTCTGTTTGATGTAATGGCTGGAGGTTTTTTCTTGTTTTTTTTATTAAGAAAATGCCTTCAAAATTCCTTACAAAGGACCATATGTGTGTGTGGATTAGACAATTGCTAACGGGTTACCCGTGACCCGTTACGGGTAACGGGTAGGACGGGTAAAGGGGTAGATCGGGTACGGGTAAAATCCGTAACGGGTAGACGGGTAATTTTCCCAAAACCTATATCCGGTCCGTTTATTACCCGTATCCATTGCAGGTTGACGGGTACGGGTACCGCGGGTACGGGTCCGGGTATCCGGGTACGGGTCCGGTCCGCCCTTTTTTTATGTTTTTTTTTTTCTGTTTTTCTTTCCTTTTTTTTCTGTTTTTCTTTCCGTTTTTTTTTTTTGTCAGTTTTTTTTTTTTAGTTTTTTTTTCTGTTTTTTTTTACAGTGTCGTATAAATATTATTACGTGTTTATAATTCGATTTTTATAATATGAATAGTTCGATATCAAATAGAGTATATATATACATGAAATTATCAAGTCGCGTCTTTATAATTTATAAATGAATAAAATTTGTACCTTATATATAAAAATTATTCGTACGAAAATTTGTATATTTATACGGCTAAGTACAAATCTATTTATTTATTTCTTTAAGCAAGTCATTTTATTTTATTTTCAAATTCTCATTATAATTAAAACAATAAAATATAAATAATAATATCTTAAATTAATTTATTACATTAAAAATAATTATGAATAATTTGAAAACAATAGATTAAAAAATAAAAGTTACCCTCCTCCTTTATTCCGGGCTTAGGACCAGCTATGTAAAATAACATAGGCGGAGTTCTAACTTTTTTTTTGTTAGTAATTGTTCTTTAAAATGAATAATTTAAAAACTAATTGAAATGTTTAGAAATTATAATTTTTAAAATAACCATAAATATTAAAAGAGGTTAGAAAATTATACCGATACTATCTATCTAGTAGTTTGGATTCATATACCATTGTTCGTTTTCTTCCGCACCGTCTAAATCTGAATTAGGTTGAGGCTGCGACTCAGTAACGCTTTCTTCAGTATCAGCTGCAGAAGATGATTCTTGAGCTTGATGTTGGTTGCACTCGTCAGCATGAATCCAATCTTTCAAGCACACAAGTCTTTCAAAAACATGTGGACCCAATTTATTGCGTTTGTCGGAGAGGATCCTGTTCGCCGAACTAAAACAACTTTCTGAAGGGACGGTTGACACGGGTACAGCAAAGATGTCGCGGGCCATCATCGCCAGTGTTGGATAAGACCTTTGATTCCTCTTCCACCATGTCATGATGTCAATGTTTTCATTTTCGTTGCGCATATTCAAATAGCTCACTAACTCGTTTGTGGATGCGTGAGGTTCGCTATCTGATTGAAAATCTGCTAACAATTCACTACTGCTAGTGCTCCTGAAAGTTGAACTATTAAAAAATAAAAAAAAATTAGTTGACAAATAATGTAGATATTATAAATAATAAAGATTAAAAACATAATGTATATTTATTCATACCTAGGACCAGCCCGGGACGAAGAGGGGTTCTGGTTGCCACTAATTCTTGAGTTGTATATGTTAAACATCTCAGCGAACTTCGCAAACACGTATGCCTCGACCCCGGTTGTGACTAAATGTAGATTATCTTTGTATGCTTCAACCATTTTGATCGTGTAATATTTCTTGTATGCCGGGTTGAGGCAGCTTGCAATAATGGCCAAGAGGGGTACATCTTCCCAATATTTTAGAAATTTTAGTTTCATGGCCTCTACAATCGGTGTGAGAGATTTATCGTGGGTTTCTGTTTGTTCCAAATTACGATAAACCTTGGAAATTTGATAGATTTGCCCCCCAACAACTCAAATGCCGTCGGTGAATACGAGCAGGATAGTTTGACGGTTGCTTCAAAAAAGGTTCCTAGGAATGTTGAAAGCCTTTCTAGTTGGTCCCATTCCCCGACGGTGAGTTCCAATTGCATTCCCTGAGGGGTGGATCCCCTCAAAAACTCCCCTATGACAGCTTTGTAAGGAAGGCATCGGTTCAATAACCTATAGGTTGAGTTCCAACGGGTATCTATATCCCAAGGTACTTTCAACTTGCTTAGTCAATAGGTTACGCACAACTTCGCAAACTCTTGTCTTCTTTCATGGTTTGAAACAATGTGGTTGAGGGCATCCTTAAATTTAACTATCAATAATTTTATGGCTTCTGTTTTAAGTTCCGACATCACGACGAGGTTAAGTATATGACAAGCACACTTTTGATGAAACATTTCACCATTTATAATTGGGTTTAGTGACCGTTTAAAAATTTCAATGGAAGCAATGTTGTTGCTAACATTATCGAAAGATATTGAAAAAACCTTGTTAGCCATATCCCTCTTAAGGTTATACTCTTGTAAAACCTCAATAATATATTTAAAAATTACATTTGCGGTGTGCGAGAAATCTAACACTCGAAAGCTTAATATCCTCTTTTGTAATACCCACTGATCATCGATCCAATGGCCAGTAATACAAGAGTACCCAAGGTCATGTTTACCAGCAGTCCATATATCGGAGGTAATTGAGACCTTATTGGATTGATATGCAAATGTACCTCTGAGGTCATCTTTTATGGTTGTAAACTGTTTTTTTTATTTCACCAACCAACTTTCTATGATGCATCATCTTGTACAGTGGTTGAGCACACCCCCGAATGACCAACCGGGCAAAGGCTGTGCAACCACCCGTACTGATTGGTTATTCTTTGTGGGTTATGTACCGGGCCAATTCACTAAGCATTCTTTTTTTATCAAATTTTGGATTGGTTAAAGTACCATCCGGGGTGATTTGGGTTTGAATTTGCGCGGTATTATTCGGGTTATAGTTTTCACCCTTTCTAATATGCACATCAACATGTCTTTTAAAACTACTCATACCACTAGCTTGTTTATAAACAAAATAAGGTTTCTTGCAATGGTCTACCTTACAATAAAGAGTTTTCAAGTAACCGTCATCATCTTTGGTCACATCATACCATTCAAACCAATATTGGTTGTATTCGGGAGGTCTTCTAGCCTTCTTTGCTGCTGGTTGTTGTGGGGGGGACGGGGGACAATTGGTGGAGGAGGAGCGAGACTTTCTTCTTGAATTTCAGTGACACTTATCGAAGGAGTACCTGAAATAGGGGGGTTGAGTTGACTCGACGATGCAACGGAAGAAGTGCCTCCATATGCATACGGTGGTGGTAGTTGATGTAATTCTTGTTGAATGATTATGTTTGGATCATTTGAAGTATAATACGGTGCACCCGTTTGGGGGTTTTGTTGATAATTTGTTTGTAGCATTTGGTCTCTTCTTTGATAATTTTGGGGAGGTTGTGGATAATTAGGTAGCGGCATTTGAGAGGAACTATCAAAATAATTTTGTAGATAATCTTGTGGATAATTTGTAGTTGGTATTTCGGGGCCAAAAATATCGACCGACATTCTCGCGATATCTTCTTGCACTAAATCATGATGAGATGACATTTTTTAAAAATGTAAACCTATTCACAAAAATAAATACAATTACTTACCATATTCAACAAATAAATCTAATCTAGTTATATAATGAATTTCAAATACAACTATATTTAAAAAAAAACAGAAAAAAATAAATCTAAAAAAATCCGGAAAAAGCAGAAATAAAATCTAATCTATTTAAAAATAAATCTAACATATTCAAAAATAAATACAATTACTTACCATATTCAACAAATAAATCTAACCTAGTTATATAATGAATTTCAAATACAACTATATTTAAAAAAAAACAGAAAAAAATAAATCTAAAAAAATCCGGAAAAAACAGAAAAAAAAACAGAAATAAAATCTAATCTATTTAAAAATAAATATAACATATTCAAAAATAAATACAATTACTTACCATATTCAACAAATAAATCTAACCTAGTTATATACTGAATTTCAAATACAACTATATTTAAAAAAAAACAGAAAAAAATAAATCTAAAAAAATCCGGAAAAAACAGAAAAAAAATCTAATCTATTTAAAAATAAATCTAACATATTCAAAAATAAATACAATTACTTACCTTATTCAACAAATAAATCTAACCTAGTTATATAATGAATTTCAAATACAACTATATTTCAAAAAAAAAAAAACAGAAAAAAATAAATCTAAAAAAATACGGAAAAAACAGAAAAAAAAAACAGAAATAAAATCTAATCTATTTAAAAATAAATCTAACATATTCAAAAATAAATACAATTACTTACCATATTCAACAAATAAATCTAACCTAGTTATATAATGAATTTCAAATACAACCATATTTAAAAAAAAACAGAAAAAAAATAAATCTAAAAAAATCTGGAAAAAACAGAAAAAAAAAACAGAAATAAAATCTAATCTATTTAAAAATAAATCTAACATATTCAAAAATAAATACAATTACTTACCATATTCAACAAATAAATCTAACCTAGTTATATAATGAATTTCAAATACAACTATATTTAAAAAAAACAGAAAAAAAATAAAATTAAAAAAATATGGGAAAAACAGAAAAAAAAAGAATTTGAAAAAACAAAAATAAAATGATTAAAATCTAACCTATTTAAAAATAAACCTAACATATTCAAAAATGAATACAATTACTTAACATATTCAACAAATAAATCTAACGGTCTAACCTAGTTATATAATGAATTTCAAATACAACTATGTTTAAAACAGAAAAAAATGAAATTAAAAAAATCTGGAAAAAACAAAAAAAAAATTTGAAAAAACAAAAATAAAATGATTAAAATCTAATCTATTTAAAAATAAATCTAATCTAGTTATATAATGAATTTCAAATACAACTATATTTAAAAAAAAATTAAAATAATCCCGAAAAAACATAAAAAATAGGAAAAACAGAAAAAAAAAAGAATTTCAAAAAACAAAGTTAAAATCTAACCTATTTAAAAATAAACATAACATATTCAAAAATAAATACAATTACTTGACATATTCAAAAAATAAATCTTAATAATAAATCTATCATATTCAAAATAAATATAACTTATTCAAAATAAATCTATCATTTTCAAAAATAAATCTAACATATTCAAAATATTTCACATATTCACAAAAATGAATCTAACATATTTTTTTAACCAATTAAAAATAAATCCGAATTTCAAAAATCAAATCTAACATATTCAAAATAGATCTAATTATATCACAAGTTCACATAATCACATCTAACAAATCTAACATAAATTAAATAAATCTAACATTCAATAAATCTAACAAATCTAACATAAATTAAATAAATCTAACATTCAATAAATCTAACAAATCTAACATAAATTAAATAGATCTAACAAATCTAACATAAATTAAATAAATCTAACAAATCTAATATAAACTAAATCTAACATTCAATTTAAATTATACGTTTATCTACAACAATAAATCTAATATCAAATTTTAAATTACTCTACAAAAATAAATTAATCTAACATAAAATAAATCTAACCTTTAAATTTCGCGAAAAAATCTTGCGGGAGGTGCCGAACTTTGTAATTTCGATACCTTCGTAATTCCGTAATGGGTTTAGCGAACCTCTAATTCCGTTTGCGTATTTGTATAATGAATTAAATTACAACCATATGTTTTTTAAACTATAAATTTAAAAATTAAGAATAATGAAAAATGAGAATTTGAGATTGAGTTTGAGAGATTGAGAATTTGAGTTAGAAATTTAGAATGTGGAGAGGAAGAGGATTAGAGGGGTGTATTTAAAGAAAAAAATGGAGAGGGAATAAAATTTGAAATAAATAAAAAAAAAAAACGGTTGAGGTGACCCGGGTGGGTCCGGCCGGGTTTGATTTGACCCGGCCCAGGCCCCTCTTGAACCGGTAGAAATTCAAAATATTTTGAATTTCAAAATCTGGGTCGGGTCGGGTACGGGTTATGGGTACGGGTACGGGTAACTGGTAACGGGTACGGGCAAGCAAGTAAAGGCTGGCGGGTACGGGTACGGGTAGGCAGGTATAGGGGTACGGGTAGGTGGGTACGGGTTGGCGGGTAGAAGGGTACGGATACAACGGGTTTTTTTCAAAATTATGTTGTCCGGTCCGTTTATTACCCGTACCCGTCTACCCGTCTACCTGTTTGTACCCGGGCAACGGGTACGGGCACCACGGATAACGGGTACGGGCCGGGCAAAACGGGTTTAACCTGTTTCGGGTATAGCAAACCTCTAGTGTGGACTGGAATAATGGACACAACACCTCAAATAGGTCCTGTGATTACAGCATGGACATCCTCCATTGAGCAAGCAAAAGGAATTCAGATCCAGTGCAGTACCGTGCCGAATGGAATGAACTATGAGTTGTTAATCTGACATGAATTCAAAATAAATCCTCTTTATATTCTAATAAATATGCACTCATGTAACTGTAATTGATTTTTTTTTATAAACCATAATTAGAATTTTTTTTTATGAAACCAATATGATTACTTTTTATTTTACAAAAATCATAAGAATCGAAATGTCATTTCGATCTCAGTCATTTTCACAGATTTCAAGAAAAAACATGTTGAAAAATTGTAAAAATATATGGGACCGAATTGCCATTCGGTTCACAAAAAAAAGGAGGGAGCCAAAATGACATTTCGGTTCTTATAATTTTTGTAAAAAAATAAGTAATCATATTAGTTTCATAAAAAAAACCTTTTCTAATTATGGTTTATAAAAAAAAGAGTCACTGTAATTCGGCTGAAAGTATTGTACACGGTCCGGTACCGTCTAGAATATTCGGTTTGTAAGCGAGAGCTTCCAAACTTCCCAAACCAGCCATCTACGCAAAAAGTGGCAAAGAAACTGACGCAAAAATTATTTTAAGCTCCAATTCTTTTGGTTGGATCTGAAGTAGTGTTTTTTATGGTTCAACGTTGAAGAGGATTATTCATACGGATTCTCTGTACTAAATTTTGTATGGCAATTCGTACAGCAACGTAAGGAAAGAAATGTCTTTTATAACTATTTATTTCCACCTAAGATGTCACCTGAACAATTTTTGTGTGCTAAGATTCAATATGTAAATATTAGTTTCTGATATAGTAAAGACTGTTCTTTGTATGAAAGGTTTTGAACTTGGACAAATTTTTTTTCTTAAAACCGTAAGTATTGATAATTAAATAAAAGCAGTACAGAAGTTCCAGTGTTACAAAGCAATCTAAATTAACTCCTAAGAAATTGTCAGTTACTTATTGATCTATGTATTAACTAATATGTAAGTTCAAAAATTAAAGGATCAAATTTTCTTGATATTCATCATTGTAAGGTGCTACCAGCAGAGCTTAAATTTTTTTATTGACATTCCTGTTCCCTTGTCCAATTTAATAACGCATGTGCTTCATATAATGCTTTCCTTGTCTCTGTGTGAATTACAATATAGCCCTCCATGTTGTGGCAGAGACGCAGAGTAAATGAGGAGCTCCTCATTTTTAATTTTAAAAAATAATTTAATAGTTACGGGCGCAAAGCTCTATCACAGAGAGTGAAGGTTCAAGCTCAATCTCTAAATTTCTTCAAAAATAAATAAATAAATATAAAGCAGTTGCCTGTTATCTATTTTTTTTTGTAAAATATTGAACCATTAATTTATTTTTAGAATATAATAAAAGTTTGAAAATACTAATTTTCAATGTAAAAAGTTAAGCCATTTCTACTTTATTATTTGCATAGAATGGGTCATTTCTCTTTCTCCTTAGTTGCAACATGTTGGCTCCACAGATCCACCCACAGAAGATTTTAAAACTTGTTGATCATCTATTGGTGGTGTCTATCAGATATCAATCTGCTGTTTTTCTGTAAGAAAAGCAGCTTGTTGCTTTTCCGAATCTAACCGTTCAAAATTTTATATTTACATATCTCTATAAAGAAACCCTTTTATATACAAATCTCAATAAATTTGAACGGTTAGATTCAGAAAAGCAGCAGATTTGATTCCGTGTCTATCTGGCTACACATAAATTAGCACCAAGGGAACAACAATCCAACCCTGGGAAACAAAATGGATAAACTTGGTCTACGAGTGTTGAATTGTCCCCTGAATCCCTTAAAAATATTGTTTAAAGGTACAATTAATTATTATCATGTCCAGGCCACATGCCTATCGGTCTTTAGAGAGAGTTTAGAGTAGGTCTCCATGGGACCTGCTTTAGTTTGATAGATGTAGTGACCATTAGATTGCATTAAGATTCACGCGCTATGTATTAAAAGCCGTGCGAGTTTGTATCAATTTCCGTATATACCTATCTTAATACTAATCATACAATGTTAGAGCTAATTGAATCTAAAAGTAAGTCCATTGCCCATTGTACCTACTATCTCTTTTAGAGACGCCTTTTATCTCCCCCTAACTGATTGGTCAAGGTTATAAGGTCAAGGAAGTCTTTTTTTTTTTTTTTGAAAATCTCCATAAAAACTACGAAACTGTGAGGGAAAATGAAAAAATATAAATCCAAAAAGTACTAACAACATATCAGGATCAATTGAACTCCATTATTTTTTTATTCAAAATTTGTGTTTATATGTGATAAAATGACTTCCATTCGTAGTATAAAAAAATTATATAATTGGCTCTATTCACATTTGACTACCATAGTTTGAAATTTAGCTTTGCCCTGAATAAATCGACATAAAATCAAAATTGCACAAGTTAGACCTAGAGATGAACCGAACTCAAATCATCTGTCTAGATGGCTTAAGTTTTGTTCACCTCTAGATTTAACCGGTGCAATTTCGATTTTATGTCTATTTATTCAGGGACGAAGCCAAATCCCTTATTTCACGGTTTAGGACTCAACCAAACACCACTGTCTAGGAGACATTATTTGTTTCCATTTTTAAAACCATTAACCAACTAGCAAAATTAACAAGAGAAGGAATCACAAAAATTGCAAACAAAAGGAGTTTAACATATTTCAATTATTCGAAAGTTCAATTACTTAATGAGACAACAGGCAATAAAAACCAATTGAAAACAAAAATAAGTATTATGTTATAATAAAAAGGAATATCCAATGCGCTATAATTTAAACTCAGGATTGTGTTTTTTCAATGATCTTGGCCCGCTGGAGCATTTGCTTCTTAGTCGGCCTAGCAGCCCTTATTTTGTCACCACGCACCAGACACTAAAATATCGGGTATAACATCCATAATTACTAACAAGGACCCGTTAATTGAAAATTTCATCTAATTGAAGGATTTCTGTTAAGTGATGATACCTTGTCTACTAAGCCGAACTCCTTTGCCTCCTCGAAGTACATTGAGTAGGTTTGCCGCATCACTTTCTCTACTTTCTCAAATGACTGAAACATGACAGCAATCAAATTCATGTAAAATAGATTAATAGAACAAATAAATTTCATTATAACTGTAGACATGAAAGTATTTTAAAGAGAGTTTACAAACATTTCCGGTGTGCTTCGCTAGAAGTTCTATCAACCTATTTCTTTGAATCAAGGCCTGTATTAAGAAACAAGAATTTTAAAAATTTTAAGCTGTAGTAGCGGGCATGCACAGTGATGGAACCAAAAAATTTATATGGGGACTGAAATGTAAAAATGCATAATATGTGTAAATGCAAAATATGTTGTCACTGGAATTAGAACTCAAGTCTCCACAGCCACAAAGTGAAATTTTCACCACTACGCTACAAGCACACATTTAACATTTTATGAAGGGGCTGCTGAACTATCTAAAAACTTAAAAAAAAAATTAAATTTCAATTTAACTTGTATACACATGATTAAAAAAAAAAATTTAAATCAGGGGAGTCGCAAAGCACTCCCTACACTACCTTAAGATTCACCCCTGGGCATGGAGAAATACAAAAGTCACTACTAAGTTCACATCAACAGGTCCATACCAGTTTTTTAACACTGTAATGCAGAGGCCTCTTTTTGCAAATTTTCCTTGCAAAAAGACCCAACAAATATAGTCATATAAATTAAACAATAGTAAAGACCTCTCTAGTGCGTCTAACTAAATCAGCAGCTGGCATCTCCCCATATGCTGGCATGCGTGGTTGTTGAAGGAAAGCTGAGACACATAATAGTGAACCAAGAAATTTTAACAAATACAAAAAAATACAAGCTAAATAAGATTCAATTTTTGCCATTTTAAGTAAAATGTCAGCCAAAAAAGATGTTGGCCTTGTTTATGCTCTCACCTCTTACATGGGGCATCATGTAACGTTTTCCCTTAGTTCCTGCTGCAAGAAGGAGAGATGAATGGCCAACTGCTGTACCAAGTAGCACAGTATGCACCTACAATATAAATCACATATCATCATTTAAATATTTAGTTATATGAAGACAAATCACGTGATATTTGTTGAAAAGGAATGACTAAAATGATTGTATTCTTATTTCATTGTGTTTAACAACATCTCTAACTATACAGCTCCTACTGTATCTCTAACACTAAGGGTGTTCATTGGGTCATTTCGGTTAAAACCGAATTAAAAATAGTCAAACAAAATTTTTATTTGGTTTTCAAAAATATAACCAAACCAACCAAATAACAACCGAACCAAAATAACCAAAGTAAATTTCGTTTGATTTGTTGAACCGGAATAAGAGAGATTTAATTATAAAGGGTCAAAACTCAATACATGCACAAATACATTTAGTAATCACATAAATAAATATGAATTATTATATACAAGTTGTTGACATTACACACATTGTTCAATTCCATAAAAAAAACACGAACCAAATATAAAAAACCGAACCAAATATAAATTGAACCAAATATATATAAGTTGTTGACATTACACATCGGTCGGTTCAGTCTTTTTGGTTTTAAAAATCTAAACTGAACCAAATATGAAAAATTGAAGTAATTCAAAAATTCAACCGAACCGATCCATTAAAACAGAAAAACCGAACCATTTAATCCAAACTTTTTTGGTTCAGTTGAATACCAAATAAACTGGACCCAATGAACACCCTTATGACTAACACATGTAAAAAAAATGACTTAAAATTTACCCTCCCCTCGTAGTTATTTGTATAGCCAACAACCAACTGTAGATTCCATATATTATTGGCACAGTAATGCGCTATACTGGTGAAATAATGAACCATAATAATAAAGCCCAGCTACGATATCTATAAAGAACATTTTTCATTTTGTATTAATAAAAGTATATTGTAAGCCTATAATGATTAAACAAATACCTCATTTGTTAAACTCATCATACAGTCATAAATTGCAAAACCCTCGGACTCTAGTGCAATCTGATATGCCACATATACTTGAGAACATTAATAAGAGGGAATTAACGTCAGAAAATCAAGAATAAAAATAATAAATAAAAGAATTTACTCACTGGTTCGTAATCTTCATTTAATGTACCAGTTGAGAAACTGATGTACAAGTAGATTGGTTCATTTGGGTCCATTGCTTGAAGGTACAGAAAACTTGACACTATCAGTTCAGTGACAGCTGGTACTAACTGCGAGAGATAGATGGAGAGAGAGAGATTTCACAAATAAATCAAATCACTATAGGCTAAAAGATTTTGGGTTTGATAGCAAATTTATTTGGTGCAGTACAGGTATCAGAACCGAACCAATTGATTCATAAGAAAAGATGCAACACTAATTGCTCTCTCTCTCTTACCGGTAAGTTGAGGTACACGACTCGGTGATAGAGAAGATCAGAATCAACATCAGGTGGGGGCATGCTTAAATGCTTATATTCATCAATACGAGGACGAGTACGTGTTACTACCTAGAAAAGACAACTAATCAGTTATAATATAAAAAGAGTAATTTCATAAGAATGCCATACAAAATCTGAAATATATTACATATACACATTTAACAATAAGAAATATCCTGCTCAACCTATAAAACATTATAAGCATCAGAAACATCCTCCTTTCCCTATGCTGTTCACAAAAAAATTTAAAAACAATAACACAATATACATATTTCTCTCTCTAGTTATTGAAAGCAGTGTTATTAAAACTGGACCGGACCGGCCGGTTCGGCCGGAAAAAGCCGGAACCGTAGTTAGTTCCGGTTTGGTTCTTTAATTAGACCATATAAGCATCAGAACCGTTAAAATCCGGGTCATTTTAACGACTTTTGAATAAAAACCCAGTAAAACCGTGTTTAAAAAACCGGTTCTCAACTGAGCCAAAAAACTTTATATCTCCTCGCGAAAATCTCTCGTGAAAATCTCATTTCATTTGACTCTTTCCTTTCTCTTCTTTCATGCGATTGGAAAGAGATCAAAATATACAAATAATTGGAAAGACTCACGGAGACATGATCCCCACCACAAGCACATGGACCAACTCAGATTCTCAATATGGTTCAAAGTTCAAGCAAAAAACCTAAAAAGACGACTCAAGCTGAAGCAACAATGGTCCATATCGTTAGCCAAAAGCCCAATCTGTAAGTTCTCAAGTAAATACTAACACTAATTGATGAATTTATGTTTGTATATGATAGTTGAACTACTCGTATTTGATTAACACTTATTGAATAATAAATGCCTCTAATGTGTTTGACAAAATGCTTAACTGAACATTTCCGGCAAAGCACTGATACACTACTGACATGTTATTCTTAGGTAGAGTTGTTTGTTTTATCTAAGACAATGCATATTCTCATTATTTATCATTAGAAGAGTTAGATGAGAATGTAAGTATATCTAGATGGACTTTGAAATAATAATTTATAACTATTTTAAAAAACCAGCGGTTGAACCAATCGGTTTACCGGTTTGACCAATAAACCATTGACCCGAAGCTTTACCGGGTCAATGTACGGTCCGGTTCTGATAACATTGATTGAAAGAGAAACAAGACATCTTTCGTGAACTAGTTAAGAAACTGAAATTTTCCAAATTTAAAACATCGGATTTCAAATTTAAAGGTTTTTTTGATAACTGTCAAAAACAATTTAATTAATTACTAATGAATCCCAACATTTCTTTTTTATAACAACCTCTTATCTTATGATTATAACAAAAATAAAAAAAACTTCCCTGCACAAAGATTTAAGTTTAAAAAGGAGACAAAAATATTATATTTAGCATCTGCTTGATGAAAGAGAAACAATAGCACGGTATCTCTATTTTTTCTCTCTACTTAATGAAAGAGAAACAAGACATACTACATCAAAAAACAGGCTATGGATATAGGTTTATTTCCTCCTGTTTAAAGCACAGTCACAAGATTCGCGAATAATTCATTTTTTTGGTGATGAAAAACCGAATGCCAAATTATTCGGTTGACCAAACGTTGACCGAATTATTCCCAAATAATACAAACTTTTCCCGAATTTTTACCAGAACATTTTTTTTTCTTCCTTGTAGGACTGAGATCTCTGTTTTGAATAATTCCGGATCATTCCTGAATTATACCCGAATTATTCCCGAATCACGAAGTTTTGACCTCGCTGAACCGAACCCGAATAATTCATTTGTCACTATGGTTTAAAGGGGCAAAGATGATAAATCTCAGTTCACACACGAATGTAGGTTTTGTAGGCAAACGTGAAACTTTTACATAAAACCCAATAAAATAAAAATATTAGCTCCTAGAAGGGAAAATTCTATAAACAAAAAGTAACCAAGTTTTTTTATAGTCTAGTTTACAAATCTACTGATTTCGGAACAGATGCAGTAATTAAACCAGGCCATTGCAATTGCCATCAATTTACCTCGACAGATTTTCTTGAGCGAGTCAAACTAGGGTTGAAGGTGGAGCTCGCAACTACGTCAAGAAGAGGCAAATTGTCGGGAGCTTTTCGCGATTTGGGAGAGAGGTCAAACGAATCGTCTAAACTGAGACTTGGCATAAACGGGCTATTGAGTTGAACTGGAGTGATAGGTGCTCGCGAGTCAGACACCATTAATGAGCTCCGAGGTCGTCTCTTGAATGGAGAATGAGGAGAGAATGAGAGAGAAGGGGAAGGGGAAGGGGAAGGGGAAGGGGAAGGAGAGATGGAGATGGAAGGTGGAAGTGACACGTGGCGGAGGGTTAGAGCTGAGCCAGTCGCCATGGCTATAGCAGAGTAGCGCAGTGTAGTGCCTCTCCTTACTTTCAAAAGGGTTTTACTTGGAGGGGTTAGCACTCAAAGTCGGACAACTCGGAAGGGATGAGCTTTTTCCGTAACAGACCTCCACAAACTAGATATTTTTTTGCGGGCCTTTAACGAACATACATCTTACATAGATTTTCAGCCCAGTATAGCCCAGATATCTGGTTGGATTTCATTTTCATTTTCAAAAAGAAAAGCAAACAGCCCAAATGTATCAAGATGGATCCACTTATAAAAGATTATAACGTATTACCACAACTTAGTTTTGTGATTTTTAAAGTTCAAATAGTCGATTTAAACTGTTCAACATATAATATGTACTAACATGTGTTTGAATATCAAAATTTACATTTTTTTTTGAATTTTTTACTATTTATTGAGTATTTTATAAAACTATTGTTTTTCAGTGGTTCAGAATTATCTAAAAATAACAGTTTTGTAAAATACTTAATAAATAGTAAAAAAAATTATAATTTTTAAAAAATTGATCTTCAAGCACATTTTAATAAAGATTACATGCTGAACAGTTCAGATCGACTATTTGGATTTTAAAAATTGCAAAACTAAGTTGTGTTATATGTTGTAACTTTCAAATGTTGTAAGTGGATCTCTCCTCATAAATCAATTTGGAATAATATTAATAGTTTGTCATCAAATACTTTCACAGTTGTGACAATTTATACTAAAAGTTATTAAAATTTAACACTAAAATTATAAACATGTCATCAATATTTTATTCAGATGTCATTAAGGGATATGCTTTTTTGTGAAATACCTTCCGTACTTTTTTCATCAATTTTTTAAGTTTTCAAATACACATTTTGTAATTTTATTTATAGATATGCAGTGACATACCGATTTAATAATTTCTGCCGCAGCATTAATTAACAATTTTGTATGTCTTTTTTAAGTAAGATGGTGTAAACTTTATTATTATCATAAATACTCTGATGCATTTGAAATATTTAATCATAAACAAATAATCATAAAATAACTAACTTTTTTTATTGAAATAAAATAACCAACGAAACATGCTAATTGCTAAAATAGGAATAATGGTCGTGAAAATCTCATTTTCAATCAAACCTTTTTTCTTTGTTAGAAAACAATATACTGATTTAGCAAGCCCGCCCTTTATTTTTTTTTTTCAAATAATAAAAGTTCTTAGAACTTAATTTCATATTAATTTTATTATTTGAAAAAAATTCTGTTGAGCCGTATAAAAAAATTGTGTATAATAGAATAGGATAGGTTTGACTTAGTCAAACATTTTTGTAACAGACTAACAGAGAGGATTAGTTGTAACAGTAATTAGTTACACAAATCAGTTGGTTAGCTGTAGCTTTATATTTTCCTATATATACATGTACTGCGACTCTGTAACAGTTAATGATCAATTAATGAAAATACCATTTGTATCATTCTATCTCTTCTTCTATCTCTAGTCCCTTCATGGTACCAGAGCCCCTGATCCATTCTCCTCTTCAAGTCTGACAACATGTCTCAAGCTTCACAAACTTCCCTCCTCAACCCCTCTACCCCAATTGGATCAGCATCGGTGGTTCACATCACTGTTCCCATCTCCACGAATCTCGACAGGACTTTCTTACTTGGCGCTCTCAAATCGAGCCTATCATTGATGGATATGGTCTTACGACTTACCTTGATGCTTCTGTTGATCCTCTTGCTCGCCAAATCACCGTTGACAATCGGTCCACGACCAATCCGGCATTCCTCACTTGGCATCAGCAAGACCGGTTCTTGCTAGGTTGGCTCAGATCCACCATCTCTGTCCCGGTTCTTGCTCAGTACGTCAGTTGTCAGACTACCGCTTCTCTCTGGTCAGCCTTGCACATGGTATATTCTACTATTTCTTCAGCTCGAATCATGGAGTTCAGGCGTCTTCTTCAAACCACCGTTCGTGGTGGTCTCTCTTGCAACGATTACTTTCAGAAAATGCGCTCAATTGCTGATCAATTAACCGCTTCTGGTGAGTCAGATTTGATTTGGATCTTGTTCGCTATATCCTCAACTGATTAGATTTGGATTCCAATTCTTTTGTTGTTGCGATCACTACTCGAGCTGAGCCATACCTATATAATAACGATTTTCAAACCATCTTAATAAATAGGAAAATAATAGATTCCATACCTGTATGATATATCGGACAGAAACAACTTTATATATCTTTATATATCTGTGTTGTTAAAGAATAAGCTTCATATATATGTGCTAATTTTGTTGGGCATGATATTGATATGACAATAGGATTATTGGCGAATGGTATATACAAGTGCAGTCGGTGACCTAAACTATGCAAGCTTTAGTGGAATGAGATTTAATGTCTTAAAAAGCATATGTCCTTGATTTTTGTATTATTATATGGGGCAAGGTATGTGATGGTATGCTCAAACGAAATGATTCTCGTACCCATCGGTTCTACCAAAACCAACCCTCTTCTCTTGCTCGTTTCATTCAATTTATTTTTCATAATCTCAGCTTAGATCGTGGTTGCAGTGCAAACAGGATGGTGTTGAATTGGAGATGTAAATTGGCGAACAATTTAGTTGTTCTCGACAATTTTGATCTTCTGTTGACAGTTTATGTATTCCATGGTGTAACGGGTTAACTGTTGAGAACTGACGGGTACAGAACTGACTCGAGTTATGTATTCCATAGACAAGCCCGCACAAGAGGAGAGGGATTGAGTGATTAGCATGCGGGAGCTGGCAAGTACCGGTTGCGTGGGCCCCACCAGTGATCTCGTCCAATCAAGATTTTGTGTCTGAGAGCGAATATAATAAATTCTCCTACGGAAAATCTTCTCATGGAAAAAAAGCAAGGTGGTGCACAGTGCACACCCTGATTCATGAAACCAGTAAACAAGTGCAACAGTGGCTATTGCTCCTGTAGCGACAAGAGCTAGCATGGCACTAACAGGTCGAACTAGAGGAGCCTTTGCTAGCATCTACTGATCTATGTTGGGGTGTTTTATATTCTATTTAGTGCTGTTGTAAATTTAAATATTCGTATTCTCATTTTTATGTAACCTTGTTTAGTTGGAGGTTTTACTACTATGTGATTACTCTACATATTTTCCATCTTTCAATATGATTGTTAGTTGGCAATTGTCACTAACTTTTAAAAAATATCTAAATTATAAAGTTTTGATGGGCATACATCTAAATTTCTCTTTTTTTTTTGGTGTTTTGTACAGTATGAGATAATAACCAGTTTCGTACCAGTTCTTCAGTTTTGTATTTGATTGTGTTGTAAAAATGAAAGATAAAAGTATAGATGAGCTATTTGAATAGATGAGGGACAAATGAATATCTTAGTTGTTAATTAATAAAGTTAGATGCTCTATTGTTTTTTCCATGATAGTATTTTGTTATAAGTATATGTATTTGTGGGACAAATAATAACAAGAATAAAAGTGTCATTTTTACTTGAATATAGACTTTTCAATCAAAAATTTGAGGTGAATTGAATTCTTATTCATTTTAATGTGGATCAACAAAGTTCAATTGCAAATCATCTCTATTGAATTCTATTGAATTGAAATCAATTGAACTCTAAAAACAATTGGTTCCGATCACAGCCTCCTTATAGAAGAGCGAATATAGTAAATTCATTGTTTGATGTATGAAAGCGATATGTTATGTCTACAGACATTATTACATGTTCAATCTTACGTACTGACATTGGTATTTCTAGATATATATAATAAATTCATCGGCTGTTCAAATGTGTTTTAACAGTTCAATTTGAAGATAAAATATGTTTCTTTTCTCTTCACTTCAAAATCTGAATGGTTGAAAATGTTTGAATGGTTGGATGAAGAAAAGTAAAAACCTGCTTTCTTGAAAGAAGAGTAACAAATCCTCATCCAAAAGTTTCACGAATGAACATATTATAAGATAATTACTCCTAGTTAATAATTTAATATCGATATGGTCTTTAAGTACTTTGCCAAAAAATTTGGTACATATTTTCCACATTTGTACTTGTAGGTTCTTTTTAATAATGTCTTATTAGTAAAAGTCGGAGATCAAACTATTTAAATATTATATATTCACAAAAGTTTTTCATCTAGATTTCGAACATGCGACATTTCCTACAAATAGTATTATTTTTGAAACTAGATCAAAAGTTGTGTTTTTGTGTGAGTGTGTTTTTTTTAAACTACAAAAATAACATATTATCAAAATTAACAGAGAAAGTATATGGTAATGTAATGCAAGTTTTTGCTGTGAAATTAATGCAATACATGATTAAGCCGGTTAGTTAGCTGCATGGAGATAATTGTCCTATATCTACTTTTGAGGCAGCGATGTGGTTTCAAGTCTCCATCACATTGGCTGTTCTATATATGTATATGCTAACTGAAAAAAATAAAATAAAATAAAATAAAAGACTTGTGTTTACACATCTATCTAGATTCATGCTTGACTTAATTAATTAATGTTCCGTTATGGAAGTGAAACCTCGTTAGCTGTTGTGGAATATGATGAAAATATTGCATCTTTCTTGCCATTCTTGGTTTAAGTTAACTGAGCCTTAGCTACAACTTTTTTTAAGCACCACATTTAACCATCCAACTTAATTATCTCAAAAACAATACTTATAATTTTTCTTTTTCCTTTTTAACGAAGTTTCCCCCAAAAACCAGTACCTAGTTCATCAGACACTAGCTAGTGTGCCAATTGTATAGAATTTTGTAGTACCATGATATTTGTTTTTGCTGAGAATGGAAATTAATTTTATAGTATCATGAATTTTACTTTAAATTATATAAAAAGCCATCCATATATATATAAAAAGAAAAAGAAAAAGAAATGAGGATCAATTAACCCCATTATATATTGAAGATATTTATATTGAAACTTATAATGCATCAATAATAGAAACTTACATTGAAGTTCACTACCAAAAAATCAGAAGTCGGAAAATAATAGAAACACTGTGGCTCCGCCAATATTTGAGACAACACAAAAAACCAGCATACTTGTCTATTTTTTTCAAAGTTTTCATATATTAATGAAAAGTGTCTATATCGTACTTATTGGAAGAAAAAATAGGTGGCGCCAAAATAACCATTTGGTATAAACATGGACCGGATATTATTTATTGATAATTGAAGCATCTCTTTCCTACAAGTTACGACAGAGTTAGGTCACACAGTTCAAAATCAGACGGTGCCGATCTGATTAAAAAATTCTGGTATCAAATATTATTTGGAATGTTAATTATTTGATCGGATGATCAGCTTACAGCCAAGGCATTCACTGATTCACGCTGCATCACCTTAATGTGCTATATATACTGCCAATTAATAATGACTCACATTTCGTCTATGGTTGCTGTAACATGGTACAGTAATGGCACTAGCTACCGGCATTATGCCATCCGTGCCAGTTTAAATATCACGTCCGTTAAAATATCCTTCCTAACAGCATGATCTGACGCATTCAGTTCAAATCAGACGGTTTTCATCACATGACATATATAATAGCAAACTATATATGGTTGCCAAAATATTAAACTACCCAAATTATGGAACAATTAAATGCTTTAAACCATAAAAACGGCGCCTATATATCATTTGAGCCCTTAAACACACTACTGTTACACTGTACCACCCTTGCACTAGCATTCCATCACTACTATATAAACTAATCCACATACACCCAGTACCTCTTCATCTCACTACTTCCTATTCTAGTTTCTTTCTCCATTAATTAAGCTGTTTTGATGGGGACACAGAGGATGAAACAAAACCTATTATTTGGGTTTTGTTTCGTGACATTGGCTTTTGGAATTGTCAGGGCAGAAAAGACCGTGACGGTTGTCGGCTCAACCGAATGTGTGGATTGCGTTGAGAAGAGCATCAAAGTTGAACAAGCTTTCAAAGGTAGATATAGTAAATTTCTCATGCACAAGCTATGTGTCTGACAAGAATAAACATGTGCTCAGACTTATAAATCCAACCTTATATGTTTTGTATTAATTATTTAATAATGTAGGTCTTAGAGTTGCAATCAAGTGCAAATCAGCCAACGGCCAATATGAGACCAAGGGAGTGAGCCAGCTTGATAAATCAGGCAACTTCCACGTAAACCTTCCCATCGACCTCCTCCACGAAGAATCCGAAGGCATCACTACTCTCAAACTGGCATGCCTAGCCGAGCTAAGGGACCAATCCAACAAGGCGTGTCCCAAAGCCAACCCGTTAACCATAACTTTAGCATCAAAAGAGAAAGACCAGCACACATTCACCTTGGGTCAAGATGGAAAATTGCAAATCCTCTCCGGCATTTGCAATTCTGCAACCTTCTTGCCACCTAAGTGGGACCTATTCCGCAAGAAACCTTTCTTTACACCACCTGTACCAGAGCCACCCAAGCCACCTAAGCCGCCTAAGCCGCCTAAGCCAACTCCTGATGAGCCAGTGCATCCATGGTTCCAACCCCACCCGCCACATCCTTGGATGAAGTATTTTCAAAAGAAGCCTTTTTCCCCTCCTGCTGATACTAAGAACTAAATGGAGGTTATAAAAAAATGCAATTAGATGTGTTCTTTAGACTATCTGAAAAGGATGCATGGAATTGCAGATTTGATAACTAATTGCTTTTGAAGGGTCCTACTTAAGGGCTTCTATATATTATGGATTGTTGTGCAGTTGAAGTTGTTATTACTTATTAGTGAGATAAGGTTTTTATATATATAGATCATTGTGTATTTGGGCTTGCTGTATATTGCAATTTGTATTTGTAATTTTGCTATGGTTCATCTATTTTGAAGTTCACACACACACACACACACACACACACACACACACAGATATATATATATATATATATATATATATATATACAGAGAGAGAGAGAGAGAGAGAGATAGGCTAATGTGCATTCGAATGTATATGATCCGAAGTGCTTACGGTCCAAATTTGAAATTTCAAAATCTAAACGGTCGATCCGAACCGTTCATCTTGTTCTCCATATTAATATGTGCTTAGAGACCAAATTTTACATTTTTCTGAATTTTTTTACTATTTATTAAGTATTTTACAAAATCGTTGATCCCACGGTGGCTGCACAAAACAGTAAAACCGTTGGATCAACGATTTTCAAAGTGGCTTAATAAATAGTAAAAAAATTCAGAAAAATGTAAAATTTGGCCTCCAAGCACATATTAATATGGAGAACAAGATGAAGGGTTTGGATCGATCGTTTTGATTTTGAAATTTCAAATTTGGACCGTAAGCATTTCGGACCATATACATTCGAATGCACATTAGCCTATTTCTCTCTCTCTCTCTCTCTCTCTCTATATATATATATATATATATATATATATATATATATATATGAGTACGGCTAACACATTTCCTCTAGTATATTAACAATATGCTTCCAGTCTCTAAAATCTATCGAATCAGCTTCAAATGACAAATCTAAACCGTTCAAACCAATGTCCTTAACGAGAGCTTCGTTTCGATATAACAAAAATTTAAGTTTTGAATTTATTTACTATCAAGTCAAGTGATCAAAAGATGAAGGATTTTATGCGCATTTTAATGCACTATTTTGGTCATTTGTTTTACCACTTGACTTGATAGGATTTGGCTACGGTGCTATGGGTAGCTAAGAGGCCTCCTGTGCTACGGCTCAATATTTGACTTTTCAAAATTCTAATGGTTGATCAGAACCGTTCATCTTGTTCTCCATATTAATATGTGTTTGGAAACCAAATTTTATATTTTTTGAAAATTTTTTACTATTTTTTTAGATTTATTGAATATCGCTATTTTTTATGGTCCATATTTGTCTGAAAAACATCGATTTTCAATAAATCTAAAAAAATAGTAAAAAATTTCCAAAAAATGTAAAATTTGGTCTCCAAACACATATTAATATGGAGATCAAGATGAATGGTTCGGATCGACCGTTAGAATTTTGAAAGGTCAAATATTGAGCCATAGCATAGGAGGCCTCTTAGCTACCCATAGCACCGTAGCCAAGCCCATATATATATATATATATACATGTGTGTGTGTGTATGTATGTATGTATGTATGCATGCATGCAGGCAAGAAGAAAACTTCAACTGGTACAATTCTGGCAATCACTATACCGTTGGTCCTTGCTTTTGTTGTAATCGCTGGTTTCAGTGCCTGCTTATTAAAGAGGAGGAAATCAGGGATTACAAAATCATTGCTGAGTAAGAAAGATCATTTTAATTGATCAAGTTTGTACTTAAGTAAGCTTTGCTCAAGTTGATTGATATTTGGTGTCAATGTACAGATGTGAGTAACCCCGACCCTGAGGAGATCAAAAGTGCTGTTGAGTCACTGTTTTTTGATTTCTCTGTTTTAGGAGTTGCGACAATATATTTTGCAGAAGAAAACAAACTTGGGGAAGGTGGATTTGGAGCTGTATATAAGGTAGAAATAGGATTATACTCAAATTAACTTCATTACCAATTATCGAACTAGACATTAATTTATTGTATGTAGTGCAATTATTTTTTTAACCTTCCATTCTATAAGGGTGTATTGCCGGATGACCGAGAAATAGCAGTAAAGAGGCTCTCTCAAAGTTCCGACCAAGGACTGGGTGAATTGAAAAATGAGTTAATTTTGGTTGCAAAGCTTCAACACAGAAATCTTGCCAGACTTCTTGGTGTTTGTTTGGAGGGCCAAGAGAAATTGCTTGTTTATGAATATATACCTAACAAAAGCCTTGACCAAATCCTTTTTGGTAATACTTTTTTTCTCTCTTTATAAGAAAACATTGTGTTTCAATTAAATTGTTGATTCCTAATTCTAAAGCAACAGCCATATCGTTAATAATCTGAAGTACTGTTTGGTGAATTAATTTTCAGTTTTTGCTTAGGTTTGACCCAACTGCTCAAACCAATTAGTACCGTATTAACGCTGACAAAAATAGTTCAACTTAGTCCTTAGTCCCATACCAACCAACTCTGTAGATACTATGTCTTTTTTTTTTAATTTTGTTTCCCAGATTGTCATTATTGGCTTTAATTATTTGGAAATGCAAAGTTTCGGGCATATATACATTATATACTCTATAAATTATAGATAGCTATATATATGTAGGGAGTGTTCAAATGCCTTCATTTTTTGTGTCTCCATCATGCCTCTATTTTTAAAAACTTTAATAATTCAAAATTTAAAACCTAAAAGTCAAAATAAAACTATTGGATATGATTTACATCATTTTTTTTATGCATGTGTGAAAAATCATGACATTTCAATTTTATTTTGATTGTCATCAAGAACTTGTAAAAAATGCATTATTGTGAATAATTTCTAGACGTTGATTTTTGAACTTATTGATTCACATAAAAACAAAATTGAAATATGATAATATTTTATGAGAACATAGAGAAAATAACATAAATCACATCTAACAGTTTTATTTTGACTTTTAAGTTTCAAATTTTGAGTTATTAAAATTTAAAAAAAATGAAGACATATTGGAGGCACAAAAAATGGAGGCATTTGAACTCTCCTCATATATGTATACTAGTTGAAAATATTGGAAAAATTACATTGCTAGTCCTACATAAGGTCCTCGTTATCTACTTTTGTAGATTCTGAGAAGCAGCACCTACTAGACTGGGAAAAAAGGTACAAGATCGTTTGTGGAATTGCAAGAGGGATTTTATATCTACATGAGGATTCTCAACTAAGAATTATTCATTGAGATCTGAAGGCAAGCAATATCTTGCTTGATGCAGAGATGAATCTAAAGATATCCAACTTTGGTGTGGCTAGACTCTTTGGAGGAGACCAAACTCAAGAGATCACAAATCGAGTTGTAGGAACATTGTAAGAACTCAATTATATTACACGTATTGTATAGGTATATATTGCAGTAATATAGTTGTTGAATTACCATAATAAAACTAACGTTGATATACATAATTTGTTCTAGTGGATATATGGCCCCAGAGTATGTAATGCGGGGCCACTTCTCGATCAAGTTAGATGTTTTCAGTTATGGTGTTTTAGTTTTAGAGATTATAACAGGAAAGAAGAACAGTGGTACCTTTGATAATGATGAGACAGAACATCTCTTGAGCTTTGTAAGTAATAGAACTGATCCTCTGTATCTATAATTCTATAATCAACAATTAATGGAACTGTATACTAACAACACTGAAATTACTATAACATAGGTATGGCAGCACTGGACCAATGGTATACCATTACAGTAGTAGCAGATCCATGTTTAGGTCAGTACTATCCGAGGAGTGAATTGTTGAGATGCACACAGATTGCGCTGTTGTGTGTCCAGGACAACCCGGCGGATAGACCATCTATGTGAGCTGTGGCCGTGATGCTTAGTAGCAAAACAATATCTCTCGAGACTCTGTCTAAGCCCGCATTTTGCATTGCGAAGAGCAATATTCGTGCTGGCCCCTTCTCAAGTGTGTTTAACAACAATGACAGGTCATCAGGCAAGTTTGTCCCGATTTCACTAAATGATGTTTCAATTACTGATGTTGAACCCAAGTAGATAGTAAATTAAGGACAGTGAAAGTTAACAAGGTCTACTCAATGAGCAGCAGCGATTTAGTATATGTTAATTCTTACTACTAAGCTTTGTAAAATTATAAGGTCGCTACGAGTGCACATCACATTTTCCTTCTCTTTCACATTTTTTCTCGTGTAATTGTAAGAAGTCATCTGGAATTGTAAGAAGTCAATACTTCGATCAAGTACTTGAATAAATTTGCTTCACAGATTTTAGTAATTTAAAAGAGTTATACACACACACACACACACATGTATGTATGTATATATATGCAAAGAATGACTAATTAAGCTCTCAAAACGTTTTTTCCTAGTCCCATAACAAATGACTCGGTTTTTCGATTTTTAGAATCCAAGTTGATCCAAACCGTTAGATGTTTAATCTATATTAAAATGTGCTTGGAGACCAAATTTTATATTTTTGGAAATTCTTTTACTATTTAATAAGATGGTTTGAAAATCTCTGTTTTTATTAAAAGTCTATATCATTGAAAAATAGTGATTTTTAAATCATCTTAATAAATAGTAAAATAATAGATCCCATATTTGTACAATATATCGGACAGAAACAACTTTATATATCTTTATATATCTGTGTTGTTAAAGAATAAGCTTTATATATATATATATATCTGTGTTGTTAAAGAATAAGCTTTATATATATGTGCTAATTTTGTTGGGCATGATGTTGATATGACAATAGGATTATTGGGCGAATGGTATACAAGTGCAGTCGGTGACCTAAACTATGCAAGCTTTAGTGGAATGAGGTTTAATGTCTTAAAAAGCATATAAGTCCTTGATTTTTTGTATTATTATATGGGGCAAGGTATGTGATGGTATGCTCAAACGAAATGATCCTCGTACCCATCGGTTCTACCAAAACCAACCCTCTTCTCTTGCTCGTTTCATTCAATTTATTTTTCATAATCTCAGCTTAGATTGTGGTTGCAGTGCAAACAGGATGGTATTGAATTGGAGATGTAAATTGGTGAACAATTTAGTTGTTCTCGACAATTTTGATCTTCTGTTGACAGGTTATGTATTCCATGGTGTAACGGGTTAACCGTGGAGAACTGACTCGAGTTATCATAATTGTTAGAAATAGTCCATAGACAAGCCCACACAAGAGGAGAGGGATTGGGTGATTAGCACGCGTGAGCTGGCAAGTACTGGTTGCGTGGACCCCACCAGTGATCTCGTCCAATCAAGATTTTGTGTCTGAGAGCGAATATAGTAAATTCTCCTACGGAAAATCTTCTCATGGAAAAAAAGCAAGGTGGTGCACACCCTGATTCATGAAACCAGTAAACAAGTGCAACAGTGGCTATTGCTCCTATAGCGACAAGAGCTAGCATGGCACTAACAGTTCGAATTAGAGGAGCCTTTGCTAGCATCTACTGATCTATGTTGGGGGTTTTATATTCTATTTAGTGCTGTTGTAAATTTAAATATTCGTATTCTCATTTTTATGTAACCTTGTTTAGTTGGAGGTTTTACTACTATGTGATTACTGTACATATTTTCCATCTTTTAATATGATTGTTAGTCGGCAATTGTCACTAACTTCAAAAAAATATCTAAATTATAAAGTTTTGATGGGCATACATCTAAATTTCTCTTTTTTTTGGTGTTTTGTATAGTATGAGATAATAACCAGTTTCGTACCAGTTCTTCAGTTTTGTATTTTGTGTTGTTTCTCTTGTGTTGTAAAAATGAAAGATAAAAGTATAGATGCGCTATTTGAATAGATGAGGGGCAAATGAATATCTTAGTTGTTAATTAATAAAGTTAGATGCTCTATTGTTTTTTCCATGATAGTATTTTGTTATAAGTATATGTATTTATGGGACAAATAATAACAAGAATAAAAGTGTCATTTTTACTTGACTGAAATTATTTCTTTTCTAATATATAGACATTTCAATCAAAAATTTTACGTACATTGGTATTTCTAGATATAGTAAATTCATCGGCTGTTCAAATGTGTTTTAACAGTTCAATTTGAAGATAAAATTTGTTTCTTTTCTCTTCACTTCAAAATCTGAATGGTTGGATGAAGAAGTAGAAACCTGCTTTCTTGAAAGAAGAGTAACAAATCCTCTTCCAAAAGTTTAACGAATGAACGTATTATAAGATAATTACTCCTAGTTAATAATTTAATACCGATATGGTCTTAAGTACTTTGCCTAAAAATTTGGTACATATTTTCCACATTTGTACTTGTAGGTTCTTTTTAATGATGTCTTATTAGTAAAAGTCAGAAATCAAACCATTTAAATGTTAAATATTCACAAAAGGTTTTCATCTAGATCTCGAACATGCGACATCTCCTACAAATAGTATCATTTTTGAAGTTAGATCAAAAGTTGTGTTTTTGTGTGTGTGTGTGTGTTTTTTTTAAACTAAAAAAATAACATATTATCAAAATTAACAGAGAAAGTATATGGTAATGTAATGCAAGTTTTTGCTGTGAAATTAATGCAATGCATGATTAAGCCGGTTAGTTAGCTGCATGGAGATAATTGTCCTATACTTTTGAGGCAGCGATGTGGTTTCAAGTCTCCATCACATTGGCTGTTCTATATATGTATATGCTAACTGAAAAAAATCCTTCATGAATAGACAATTAAAGAAGTAAAATAAAATAAAAGACTTGTGTTTACACATCTAACTAGATTCCTGCTTGACTTAATTAATTAATGTTTCATTATGAAAGTGAAACCTCGTTAGATGTTGTTGAATATGAAAATATTGCATCTTTCTTGCCATTCTTGGTTTAAGTTAACTGAGCCTTAGCTACAACTTTTTTTAAGCACCACATTTAACCATCCAACTTAATTATCTCAAAAATAATACTTATAATTTTTCTTTTTCTTTTTTAACGAAGTTTCCCCCCAAAACCAGTACCTATATCATCAGACAATAGCTAGTGTGCCAATCGTATAAAATTTTATAGTACCATGATATTTTTTTTTGCTGAGAATGGAAATTAATTTTATAGTATCATGAATTTTACTTTAAATTATATAAAAAGTCATCCATATATATATATATATAAAGAAAAAGAAATGAGGATCAATTAACCCCATTATATATTGAAGGAGGAGGGTTACAAATGCACCCAAATTTTTGTGCACCAAAATGCACCCTATCTTTCAAATCATTTTTCTCCGTTTTCAAAATCCGAATAGTCAATCCGAACAATTAGATGCGATCTATATATTAACATGTGCTTGAAGACCAAATTTTACATTTTTTGGATTTTTTTTACTATTTATTAAGCCACTTTGAAAATTGCTGATTTTACATTTTCTGGACCATTGGATCAGCGATTTTCAAAGCGGTTTAATAAATAGTACAAAAATTTCAAAAAATGTAAAATTTGGTCTCCAATGACATCTTAATATATAGATCGCATCTAACGGTTCGAATTGACTATTTGGACTTTGAAAACGGAGAAAAATGATTTGAAAGATAGGGTGCATTTGGGTGCATTTGAACTCTCCTCATATTGAAGAATTTATATTGAAATTTATAATGCATCAATAATAGAAACTTATATTGAAGTTCACTACTAAAAAATCAGAAGTCAGAAAAGAACTAACAAATTAAAAGAGGAAAAAAAAAAATTCTAGGTAGGCAGCTGCCTACCCTGGGGTATTGTGGCTCCGCCACTATTTGAGACAACACCAAAAACCAGCATACTTGTCTGTATTTTTTCAAAGTTTTCATATATTAATGAAAAGTGTCTATATCGTACTGATTGGAAGAAAAAATAGGTGGCGCCAAATAACCATATGGTATAAAACATGGGCCGGATATTATTTATTGATAATTGAAGCATCTGTTTCCTACAAGTTACGACAGAGTTAGGCCACACAGTTCAAAATCAGACTTTGCCGATCTGATTAAAAAATTCTGGTATCAAATATTATTTGGAATGTTAATTATTTGATCGGATGATCAGTTACAGCTAAGGCATTCACTGATTCACGCTGCATCACCTTAATGTGCTATACTGCTAATTAATAATGACTCACATTAATTTCGTCTATGGTTGTTGTAACATGGTACAGTAATATTGGCACTAGCTACCGGTATTATGCCATCCGTTGCCAAAAAAATATCCTTCCTAACAGCATGATCTGACGCATTCAGTTCAAATCGGACGGTTTTCATCACTTGACATATATATATAGTAGCAAACTATATATGGTTACAGATACGGACCCGGTTGCCAAAAAAATTAAACTACCCAAATTATGGAACAATTAAATGCTTTAAACCATAAAGGCGGCACCTATATATCATTTGAGCCCTTAAACACACTACTGTTACACTGTACCACCCTTGCACTACCATTCCATGATTCCATCACTACTATATAAACTAATCCATATGCACTCGGTACCTCTTCATCTCACTACTCCTTCCTATTCTAGTTTGTCTTCATTAATTAAGCTGTTTTGATGGGGACACAGAGGATGAAACAAAACCTGTTATTTGGGTTTTGTTTCGTGACATTGGCTTTTGGAATTGTCAGGGCAGAAAAGACCGTGACGGTGGTCGGCTCAACCGAATGTATGGATTGCGTTGAGAAGAACATCAAAGTTGAACAAGCTTTCAAAGGTAGATATAGTAAATTTCTCATGCACAAGCTAGCATATGTCTGACAAGAATAAACATGTGCTCAGACTTATAAATCCAACCTTATATGTTTTCTATTAATTATTTAATAATGTAGGTCTTAGAGTTGCAATCAAGTGCAAATCAGCCAACGGCCAATATGAGACCAAGGGAGTGAGCCAGCTTGATAAATCAGGCAACTTCCACGTAAACCTTCCCATCGACCTCCTCCACGAAGAATCCGAAGGCATCACTACTCTCAAACCGGCATGCCTAGCCGAGCTAAGGGATCAATCCAACAAGGCGTGTCCCAAAGCCAACCCGTTAACCATAACTTTAGCATCAAAAGAGAAAGACCATCACACATTCACCTTGGGTCAAGATGGAAAATTGCAAATCCTCTCCGGCATTTGCAATTCTGCAACCTTCTTGCCACCTAAGTGGGACCTATTCCGCAAGAAACCTTTCTTTACACCACCTGTACCAGAGCCACCCAAGCCACCTAAGCCACCTAAGCCAACTCCTGATGAGCCAGTGCATCCATGGTTCCAACCCCACCCGAAATTTGATATCCCTCCTATTTACAAGAAGCCACATCCTTGGACGAAGTATTTTCAAAAGAAGCCTTTTTCCCCTCCTGCTGATACTAAGAACTAAATCGAGGTTATCAAAAAAATGCAATTAAATGTGTTCTTTAGACTATCTAAAAAGGATGTATGGAATTGCAGATTTGATAACTAATTGCTTTTGAAGGGTCCTACTTAAGGGTTTCTAAATATTATGGATTGTTGTGCAGTTGAAGGTGTTATTACTTGTTATATTTTGTGTATTTGGGCTTTTTGTATTTGTAATTTTGCTATTTTGCTATGGTTCATCTATTTTGAAGTTGACACACACACACACACACACACATATATATATATATATATAGATCATTGTGTATTTGTATTTGTATTTATATCTATAGAGATTATTTGTTGGATTCCGGAAAAAAAGCAAGTTTATTGTGCTAGTTTTTATTTGATTATATATAATTTCTGCCAAATACTGGATGGTTAAAATATACCAAACAAATCAATCAGATGCAGTCTTAAAGAACATAAATGGTGTCAATTATGACAGAAATTTTTGGATTTATCTTGGGAATAATAAATATTACAATTAAAATTGAAAGGTACTGGCATTAACAGAGCAAGTTGCTCTTTATGGAATTTTGTCGAAGACCTCACATGTACAATAGAATATTAATGTTTCAGTTCAAGGACAGTACAAGAATTAGGGAGTACAAAATAGAAACGAAGAAACCAATAAGCGTTCCCTGAAGTAAAGATTGTAGCCAATTATTGTAAATGGAAAGTAAACTTCGAAGTTATGAGATTCTCGGAAGTATTTGAAGTTTTGAGATATTTACGGCACTACTACAAAGCTTCACACCAAATGCATAAACTTTAATTTTCCAGCTTCAACGTTTAAAAGCTTCTCGGAAACAGGGGCAGATCCAGTAAGAGCGGGGGCGATGTATTTCAAAATTTATAGAAATTTACAGATTAGGATCAACTTTTTTCTTTTTAAAATTTTAAATGCGATGCAATTAAGCTACGATCTTGCAATTTAATTTAGATATATATATAGAGTTGGGCTATGGTGCATTGCAATGCATGAAGAGGTTTGTGCATTGGACCATAAATCTAAAATTCATAATCCAAATGGCCGATCCAAACCGTTCATCTTGTTCTCCATATTAATATGTGTTTGGAGACCAAATTTTATATTTTTCTGAATTTTTTTACTATTTATTAAGTATTTTACAAAATTGTTGATCCAAGGGTAGCTTAACAAAACAGTAAAATCAGCAACTACCGTTGGATCAACAATTTTGTAAAATACTTAATAAATAGTAAAAAAATTCAGAAAAATGTAAAAATTGGTCTACAAGCACATATTAATATGGAGAACAAGATGAACGGTTTGGATCGGTCATTTCGATTTTTAATTTTAGATTTATGGTCCAATGCACAAACCTCTTCATGCATTGCAATGCACCATAGCCCATCTCTCTCTCTCTCTCTCTCTCTATATATATATATATATAAATATGAGGTGGGCTACGGTGAGTTGCGAAATAAAGAGACTATTTTACTTCACGCTCATATTTAAAGTTCAAAACGTCGATCCAAACCGTTCATCTTGTTCTCCATATAGAAATGTGCTTGGAGACCAAATTTTACATCTTTTGGAATTTTTTTACTATTTATTAAGCAATTTTGAAAGTCGCTGATCTGATGGTTCAGAAAATTTTACTTTTTTTTACTGTTTACAGCAAAACAACAATTTTTAAAAATGCTTAATAAATAATAAAAAAATTTAAAAAAATGTAAAATTTGGTCTCCAAGCACATTTCAATATGGATTAAACATCTAATGGTTCAGATTAGTCATTTGGACTTTCAAAATAAAAATACGACGTGAAGTAGAAATGCGTTTTACTTCGCAACTCACTGTAGCCTATCTCATACACACACACACACACACACACTCGCGCGCACACACACACATATAGAGAGTGACTAATATATATTCGGTAGTATATGGGCCGAAGTGCTACCGGTTCAAATTGAAAATTTCAAAATCCAAAAAGTTGATCTGAACCATTTATCTGTTCTCCATATTAATATGTGCTTGGAGACCAAATTTTACATTTTTCTGAATTATTTGACTATTTATTAAACCACTCTAAAAATTGATACTAAAAAGTAGTAATTTTCGTTATATAAATTGGCGTTATCACACCTCTCAAGTTTAAGCCTTTGTTGATCTCTAAAGAAACTAAGTAAAAACTAAGATTTATGATTACTAAAAATATTCTCACACAACATGACTTAGAAAATAATTGAAAAAATTCCTAAACATTAGCTATACACAGAAAATGTCTACAAAATGTAAGGCGAGAAGGATTTGTCAGAAGCTCAAAAGGATAGTTACTTGGAGACCCCTGATCTATTCCATTTTTACAAATTAGAAGGGACGGGCCATCTCGCGCTTAATTGGGCTCTTAGATGTAGACATAGGATTTAAATTTTCTTTTATGCTTTTGTTTCTTTAACTGCAACGTTTATTTTATTCTTAAGGCAAGTAGGAAAATGTAACGCTAAGTTGTTGAACTTCTCTTTTTAATTAATGCAAAACATACGGGTCTTTCCTCAAAAAAAAAAAAAAAAAGTCTTTATACGGATACATACATAACTATTGCCTCTGGTTAAAACATTTACCATTAGCCTAAGGGCTAGAGGTCCAAACGGGTTAGATATTATCCGATCATATTCAACTCCGTATCCAAAAATTTAATACAAATATCCGATATCTGAATATCCGTGCGAATATGGATACGGATATGGTTTTAAATTTTAATTATCCGTATCCGAATAATAGATATATATTATATAATTTAATATGTATTATGAACAAAATTATGTTATTCATTATTATAAAAAGCAGATATCCGTATCCGATTAATATCCGATCCGTATCCATATCCATCTAATATCCGATCCGTATCCGTATTTGAAAAATGAAAATGGATACGGATATGATTTTACCACTATCGATCTGTTTGCATCTCTACTATGGGCATTTTTCTGCAAATAAATAATAAAAAACATTTACCATCTGGGAACGGATCTCCAAACTATATTTACAGATAACTCCTTGGGTTTATATATATATATATATGTATATATATCCGGCTAATATGCTTTTAGTAGCATTTCAGTCCATATGTTTTCAATTCAAAATCTATCTAAATAAGATTTGTGCGCATATTGATGCATGGGTTGTTGGTATTAAAAAAAGACCATCTTTCAAAAATTATAAAAAATAGTAAAAATTGGTATTCTATAAGTTTAATATATAACCAATTTAATGAGCTACATAATTCAACGTTTCGAATGTAAAATTTTAAAATTTGATCCGTAAGCATTTCGACCCAAGTGCTTACAAAAGCATATATATTAGCCATACTATATATATTTATTTGCTATATTTCCTTTTAGGCCATCAGAATTATGATGAAATATTTGATTTAAATTGAAGATTTTGCTTAGTATAACCATCAATAATTAAATTATATTAATTTTCTATAAAATAATTTTGTGTGATTAAAGAGATCACCAGTTTCAAAAGCACAGTACACTTACACCTCGTTGAACATAACCCTCAGAGTTAAAAAAAAAATATATTAATATCGTAATGATTGCAGCCAATATGATTGCAGCCAATATTATTCTGATTAAAAAATTCTGGTATCAAATATTATTTGCAATTAATGTTAATTATTTGATTGGATGATCAGCTTACAGCTAAGGCATGCATTCACTGATTCACGCTGCATCACCTTAATGTGCTATATATACTGCTAATTAATAATGACTACTCACATTTCGTCTATGGTTGTTGTAACATGGTGTAGACTGTGGTGTAATCAGGATTTTCATCAGGATTAGGTAAAAAACAGTTACAACTAGAGATTTGCTAGCTCGTCTTTACACATATGCAAGTGCAACTCATGATTTTTCTTTCTTAGGCAGTGAGAAATTGAATACATAAAAAAGAGGTTATGAGAGAACACAATATATATGGTGCCTAGTGAGAATTTTTTTTTTGCAGATTAGGGTTTATGTTAGAGCGCTACAGTCAAGCATGGGTCGACATGCTGGTGTAAAAAATCTAGAATCATAGTTTTGAAAATCATAATAAAAATAGATATTTTTTCCGAAGAACTCTTGTTTTATTTGATACTAAAAAAAAAGGAAAAATATTGTAAACAAATATTTTGTCGTAAAATTATATTAACTCCAAAAAATCACAATATAATATAATACATTTATTTTGGTAAATAAATATTTTCTCATTTATTTATCTATTTTTTTCTTTATTCAGGCCCCAAAAGTGGTTTGCAGCAAACCACTATACTATATATAATCCGAGATTTTTATATTTACCCAAAAAAAATATTTTTTATTAAAAATAGGGATCAACTAACAGTCCCCCTACTTCAGTCCCCTATCTGTCCCCCGCACTAAAAGATAAAAAAAAAGTTAAAACGTGCTAACTACCACCAAAGAGCAAGATTAATGCTATTTTATTAATAGTCAAAACGTATAGTATTCATACCTACGAATTTGTAGTATTCATACTTATTATTAGAACCATTCGTTATATGTAAACACAAGTTGGAGGGGACCAGTAACAACCAGGGGGACCGCTGACGTCTTGTGACAGCCTGGATTGGGGACCACAATCGTTTGAAAGCGACATTTACCAAGATTGGGGACCACTACAGCGAATCTATATATTATTCATATCTAAATAAAGAAGTATTCATATCTAAACAAATGAAGTATTCATTCTGACGATTACAAAGTATTCATACATGTTTAAAATAATTTATACAATTCAAAATTCAAAGTTAGATTCATCTCTCTCACCCTATCTCTTCCAAGAAATATTCATACTGACGATTACGAAGTATTCATATATAACTAATGAAGTATTCAATATCTAACAAATGAAATATTCATATATATAACTATTCATATCTAACTAATGAAGTATTCACATATGACACTAACAATATTAACATATGACACTAATAATATTCACACCTGTTCAGATTGGGACAAAAAAGAAAGGTTGTTAGGAGGGACAAAAAAGGAAGGTTGAAAATGGTGAATTTTGACCACATGGGAGAACAAAAAAGGAAGGTTGTTAGGGGGACAGATAGGGGACAGATTCAAGGGGGACAATATCTTTACTCTTAAAAATAACCACAGTTCGGCGAAATTTTTAAAAATACCTAACCCGTGGAAAAAATCTGCGACCAAGAATTTTTAATTCTGCCCCTTGGAAAAAATCCGCGGCCCGGAAATTTTAATAATTTTTTTTTTCTGGAGAGATTATGCTATTCAGTTTATTTTGAATTTAGATTAGTTTGAATTGTTAAGTTGGAGGTTTGTATGAATTTTATTTCTATGAATTGTTAAGTCAGAGTGCTTCTGAATTCAATTTTGCACCTCTGGTTAACATAGCAAAGCATCTTAAAAAATCATGAAAATTGATCGATATGTATTCTTGACATTGTAAAACACGACTATGAAGTTTCACAAAAAATATCAAAATAGATCGCGAGATACCATATCTCAAAAATTGCCCGAATTGCTGAAGGAGTACTTTTGAGCCCAAATTTGTACCTTTGGTTAACAAAGGAAAGCATCTTCAAAAATTATAAAAATTGACGGACATCCAGTCTTGACATCGTAAAACATGACTGTGAAGTTTCACAAAAAATCTCAAAACAGATCACGAGATATCATATCTCAAAAATTGCCTGAACTGCTGAAGGAGTGCTTCTGAGCCCAACTTTGCACCTCTGGTTAACATAGCAAAGCATTTTCCAAAATTATAAAAATTGACCGACATGCAGTCTTGACATTGTAGAACATAACTAATCTAAATTCAAAATAAACTAAATAGCATAATCTCTCCAAAAAAAATTTATTAAAATTTTCGGGCCGCGGATTTTTTCCACGGGTTGGGTATTTTTAAAAATTTCGCCGAACCATGATTATTTTTAATAAAAAAATTATTTTTTGGGGTAAATATAAAAATCTCGGATATATAATACTTATTTTAATACGGAGTTGAGTAGAGCTAATTGTTGTGCAAAACACTGTACTCAATACTTCTTTTAATGCTCTATTCTTCAATCCCATATATAAGATTCGGCCCATTCCCTTGAATCATGTAAAAATGATCCCGCTTGTCAGAATCACCTTCTATTATTGTTCTTTTTCATTCCTTCCTCCCTGAAACAACATATCGACACAAATGCGAAATATAAGCTGTGAAATTTTTACAAGGGTAGGCAACGACGCCTATCTGAAGCAAGCAACGGATCAATTTCCATATACTCAACACAAATTTTTAGAATCCAGAGGTAGGCAACTAGCTAACCCTAGATGAGTGTAGCTCTGCCTCTGGGTACAGTAATGGCACTACCTGCATTATGCCATCCAGTTTAAAAATATCCTTCCTAACAGCATGATCTGACGCATTCAGTTCAAATCGGACGGTTTTCATCACATGACATATATAGTAGCAAACTACATATATATGGTTACATGCAGATACAGATTAAACTACCCAAATTATGCATGGAACAATTAAATGCTTTAAACCATAAAAGCGGCGCCTATATATCATTTGAGCCCTTAAACACACTACTGTTACACTGTACCACCCTTGCACTACCATTCCATCACTACTATATAAACTAATCCATATGCATCCAGTACCTCTTCATCTCACTACTCCTTCCTATTCTAGTTTCTTTCTCCATTAGTTAAGCTGTTTTGATGGGGACACAGAGGATGAAACAAAACCTGTTATTTGGGTTTTGTTTCGTGACATTGGCTTTTGGAATTGTCAGGGCAGAAAAGACCATGACGGTGGTCGGCTCAACCGAATGTGTGGATTGCGTTGAGAAGAACATCAAAGTTGAACAAGCTTTCAAAGGTAGATATAGTAAATTTCTCATGCACAAGCTTTCAACACCTGTACCAGCCACCAGTTCCAGTTTAGAAACCCCTACAACACCACCTGTACCAGAGTATAAGCCTCCTACAACACCATACCAGCCACCAGTCCCAGTTTACAATCCCCCACAACCTGGTTACCAGACTCCCGTACCAGTGTACATGCCTACACCAACACCACCAGTTCCTGTGGACCAACCTAAGCCAACTCCTAAGCCAGGGCAAAAGCATCCACCTAAGCCACCTAAGCCACCTAAGGCAGCTAAGCCACCTAAGCCACCTAAGGCAGCTAAACCACCTAAGGCAACTCCTGAGCCAGTGCATCCATGGTTCCATCCCCACCCGAAATTTGGTTTCCCTCCTATTTACAAGAAGCCACATCCTTGGACGAAGTATTTTCAAAAGGAGCCTTTTTCCCCTCCTGCTGATACTAAGAACTAAATGGAGGTTATAAAAAAATGCAATTAAATGTGTTCTTTAGACTATCTAAAAAGGATGCATGGAATTGCTTAATAACTAATTGCTTTTGAAGGGTCCTACTTAATGGCTTCTATATATTATGGATTGTTGTGCAGTTGAAGGTGTTATTACTTATTAGTGAGATATGGTGTGTGTGTGTGTGTGTGTGTGTGTGTGTGTGTGTGTGTGTGTATTTGGGCTTGTTGTATATTGCAATTTGTATTTGTAATTTTGCTAAAGTTCATCTATTTTGAAGTTGATATCTATATATAGATCATTGTGTATTTGTATTTGTATTTGTATTTGTATTTATATCCATTGATCATTGTGAATTTGTAATTTATATATAGAGATAATTTGTTGGATTCTGGAAAAAAAAATTATTGTGCTAGTTTTTATTTGATTATATATAATTTCTAATATACCAAACAAATCAATCAGATGCAGTATTAAAGAACATAAATGGTGTCAATTATGACAGAAATTTTTGGATTTATCTTGGGAATAATAAATATTACAATTAAAATTGAAAGGTACTGGCATTAACAGAGCAAGTTGCTCTTTATGGAATTTTGTCGAAGACCTCACATGTACAATAGAATATTAATTTTTCAGTTCAAGGACAGTACAAGAATTAGAGAGTACAAAATAGAAACGAAGAAACCAATAAGCGTTCCCTGAAGTAAAGATTGTAGCCAATTATTGTAAATGGAAAATACTAGAAAGTAAACTTCGAAGTTATGAGATTCTCAGAAGTATTTGAAGTTTTAAGATATTTATGCACTACCATAAAGCTTCACATCAAATGCATAAACTTTTCCAACTCCCCAGTTTACTTTTTTCAAATCTTCCTCCGCACCTCTTGTTTGATTTCTTCTCCATTAAGGAATGGGCTTGCACACCTCCATTTTAATCCTTTTTTATTTTCTGATTTGCTTTTTAATTTTCTTAATCTTGTTAATTGATATTTGTATCTTAAAACTTGTATGACAAAATTATCTGATCATTATTTATTTTATATCTATATCTGTGGACTATCTATTCTGTATTTATATCTATTTAAGACGGATTTAGTTTTGAGTTTTGATATCTATTTACTATCCGTATCCGTATTCATATCCGATCATTATATATTGAAGATATTTGTATTGAAACTTATAACGCATCAATAATAGAAACTTATATTGAAGTTCACTACTAAAAGATCAGAAGTCTGAAAAGAATTAACAAATCAAAAGAGAATAAAAAAATTTCAAATAGACAGCTGTCTACTCTTGAAACACTGTGGCTCCGCTTGAGACAATGCCAAAAACCAGCATACTTGTCTATATATTTTTCAAAGTTTTCATATATTAATGAAAAGTGTCTATATCGTACTAATTGGAAGAAAAAATAGGTGACGCCAAAATAACCATATTGTATAAAACATGGGATATTATTTATTGATATTGAAATATCTGTTCTGTTTCCTAGCTAGAAGTTACGACAGAGTTGGGCCACACAGTTCAAAATCAGACGGTGCCGATCGATCTGATTAAAAAATTATGGTATCAAATATTATTTGGACTGTTTAAATTCTGGTATCAAAGAAATGATAAAAATTGAATATATAAAATAATTTATTAATTAACTTATATAAGATTCATTTCTTTGACCGCTTGATCTTGTACCAAATAAATTTGAAAGTTTCAAAATTTTATATGCATATGCATCACTTATAAAGTATATGAATTTCAACGGTTTGAATTGAGCATTTGAAGTTGATCCGATATACTTTTGTAGTTGTGCTCACTAAACTCTCTTGATGAGCACATCACACCCTAACTTTGCTCATATATATATCTATATATATCATCAGAGAAGGATCCATAATCGCAGATAACAACCCAGAAGAAATGGACCGCAAAACTAAAGAGAGAGCGAATCTTGGAAATCCGGCGCTGAGATCTTGATATTCAGAGCAGAAGTTGGCCCAAGAGCAAAAAACGATTTCTTGATGGCCATATATCTATATATATATATATAGAGTTAGGCTGGGGTGCTATGGATAGCATAGTGGCCTCCCGTGCTACGGCTCAATATTCAAGTTTTCAAAATTCAAACGGTCGATCCGAACCGTTCATTGTTTAATCCATATTGAAATGTGCTTGGAGACCAAATTTTACATTTTTTGAAATTTTTTTACTATTTATTAAGCATTTTTGAAACTGTTGTTTTCCAGTGGTGCAGAATTTTAATAAAAACAGCGATTTTGAAACCATCTTAATAAATAGCAAAAAAATTCTAAAAAATGTAAAATTTGGTCTCCAAGCACATTTCAATATGGATTAAACAATGAACGGTTCGGATCGACCGTTTGGATTTTGAAAACTTAAATATTGAGCCGTAGCACGGGAGGCCACTATGCTATCCATAGCACCCCAGCCTAACTATATATATATATATATATATATATATATATATATATATATATTTCTCTAAATTAAATTGCATGATCGTAGCTTAATTGCATCGCATTTAAAATTTTAAAAAGAACAAAATTGATCCTGATCTGTAAATTTCTATAAAATTTTAAAATACATCGCCCCCGCTCTTACTGGATCTGCCCCTGTTTCCGAGAAGCTTTTAAACGTTGAAGCTGGAAAATTAAAGTTTATGCATTTGGTGTGAAGCTTTGTGGTAGTGCCGTAAATATCTCAAAACTTCAAATACTTCCGAGAATCTCATAACTTCGAAGTTTACTTTCCATTTACAATAATTGGTTACAATCTTTACTTCAGGGAACGCTTATTGGTTTCTTCGTTTCTATTTTGTACTCTCTAATTCTTGTACTGTCCTTGAACTGAAATATTAATATTCTATTGTACATGTGAGGTCTTCGACAAAATTCCATAAAGAGGAACTTGCTCTGTTAATGCCAGTACCTTTCAATTTTAATTGTAATATTTATTATTCCCAAGATAAATCCAAAAATTTCTGTCATAATTGACACCATTTATGTTCTTTTTAACGGTCCAGTATTTGGCAGAAATTATATATAATTATATATAATCAAATAAAAACTAGCACAATAAATTTGCTTTTTTCCCAGAATCCAACAAATAATCTCTATATATAAATTACAAATACACAATCATCTATAGATATAAATACAAATACAAATACACAATGATCTATATATATATATCAACTTCAAAATAGATGAACCATTAGCAAAATTACAAATACAAATTGCAATATACAACAAGCCCAACTACACAATATATATATATAAACCTTATCTCACTAATAAGTAATAGCACCTTCAACTGCACAACAATCCATAATATATAGAAGCCCTTAAGTAGGACCCTTCAAAAGCAATTAGTTATCTAATCTGCAATTCCATGCATCCTTTTTAGCTAGTCTAAAGAACACATTTAATTGCATTTTTTGATAACCTCCATTTAGTTCTTAGTATCAGCAGGAGGGCAAAAGGGCTTCTTTTGAAAATACTTCATCCAAGGATGTGGCGGGTGGGGACGGAACCATGGATGCACTGGCTCATCAGGAGTTGGCTTAGGTGGCTTGGGTGGCTCTGGTACTGGTGGTGTAAAGAAAGGTTTCTTGCGGAATAGGTCCCCCTTAGGTGGCCAGAAGGTCGCGGAATTGCAAATGCCGGAGAGGATTTGCAATTTTCCATCTTGACCCACGGTGAATGTGTGCTGGTCTTTCTCTTTTGATGCTAAAGTTATGGTTAACGGGTCGGCTTTGGGACACGCCTTGTTGGATTGGTCCCTTAGCTCGGCTAGGCATGCCGGTTTGAGAGTAGTGATGCCTTCGGATTCTTCGTGGAGGAGGTCGATGGGAAGGTTTACGTGGAAGTTGCCTGATTTATCAAGCTGGCTCACTCCCTTGGTCTCATATTGGCCGTTGGCTGATTTGCACTTGATTGCAACTCTAAGACCTACATTATTAAATAATTAATACAAAACATATAAGGTTGGATTTATAAGTCTGAGCACATGTTTATTCTTGTCAGACACATAGCTTGTGCATGAGAAATTTACTATATCTACCTTTGAAAGCTTGTTCAACTTTGATGCTCTTCTCAACGCAATCCACACATTCGGTTGAGCCGACAACCGTCACGGTCTTTTCTGCCCTGACAATTCCAAAAGCCAATGTCACGAAACAAAACCCAAATAATAGGTTTTGTTTCATCCTCTGTGTCCCCATCAAAACAGCTTAATTAATGGAGAAAGAAACTAGAATAGGAAGTAGTGAGATGAAGAGGTACTGGGTGTATATGGATTAGTTTATATAGTAGTGATGGAATGCTAGTGCAAGGGTGGTACAGTGTAACAGTAGTGTGTTTAAGGGCTCAAATGATATATAGGCGCCGTTTTTATGGTTTAAAGCATTTAATTGTTCCATAATTTGGGTAGTTTAATATTTTGGCAACCATATATAGTTTGCTATTATATATGTCATGTGATGAAAACCGTCTGATTTGAACTGAATGCGTCAGATCATGCTGTTAGGAAGGATATTTTAACGGACGTGATATTTAAACTGGCACGGATGGCATAATGCCGGTAGCTAGTGCCATTACTGTACCATGTTACAGCAACCATAGACGAAATGTGAGTCATTATTAATTGACAGTATAGCACATTAAGGTGATGCAGCGTGAATCAGTGAATGCCTTGGCTGTAAGCTGATCATCCGATCAAATAATTAACATTCCAAATAATATTTGATACCAGAATTTTTTAATCAGATCGGCACCGTCTGATTTTGAACTGTGTGACCTAACTCTGTCGTAACTTGTAGGAAACAGATGCTTCAATTATCAATAAATAATATCCGGCCCATGTTTATACCAAATGGTTATTTTGGCGCCACCTATTTTTTCTTCCAATCAGTACGATATAGACACTTTTCATTAATATATGAAAACTTTGAAAAAAATAGACAAGTATGCTGGTTTTTTGTGTTCTCTCAAATATTGGCGGAGCCACAGTGTTTCTATTATTTTCCGACTTCTGATTTTTTGGTAGTGAACTTCAATGTAAGTTTCTATTATTGATGCATTATAAGTTTCAATATAAATATCTTCAATATATAATGGGGTTAATTGATCCTCATTTCTTTTTCTTTTTCTTTTTATATATATATGGATGGCTTTTTATATAATTTAAAGTAAAATTCATGATACTATAAAATTAATTTCCATTCTCAGTAAAAAAAAATATCATGGTACTACAAAATTTTACACAATTGGCACACTAGCTAGTGTCTGATGAACTAGGTACTGGTTTTTGGGGGAAACTTCGTTAAAAAGGAAAAAGAAAAATTATAAGTATTGTTTTTGAGATAATTAAGTTGGATGGTTAAATGTGGTGCTTAAAAAAAGTTGTAGCTAAGGCTCAGTTAACTTAAACCAAGAATGGCAAGAAAGATGCAATATTTTCATCATATTCCACAACAGCTAACGAGGTTTCACTTCCATAACGGAACATTAATTAATAAAGTCAAGCATGAATCTAGATAGATGTGTAAACACAAGTCTTTTATTTTATTTTATTTTATTTTTTTCAGTTAGCATATACATATATAGAACAGCCAATGTGATGGAGACTTGAAACCACATCGCTGCCTCAAAAGTAGATATAGGACAATTATCTCCATGCAGCTAACTAACCGGCTTAATCATGCATTGCATTAATTTCACAGCAACAACTTGCATTGCATTACCATATACTTTCTCTGTTAATCTTGATAATATGTTATTTTTGTAGTTTAAAAAAAACACACACACAAAAACACAACTTTTGATCTAGTTTCAAAAATAATACTATTTGTAGGAGATGTCGCATGTTCGAGATCTAGATGAAAAACTTTTATGAATATTTAATATTTAAATGGTTTGATATCTTACTTTTACTAATAAGACATCATTAAAAAGAATCTACAAGTACAAATGTGGAAAGTATGTATCAAATTTTTTGACAAAGTACTTAAGACCATATCGATATTAAATTATTAACTAGGAGTAATTATCTTATAATATGTTCATTCGTGAAACTTTTGGATGAGGATTTGTTACTCTTCTTTCAAGAAAGCAGGTTTCTACTTTTCTTCATCCAACCATTCAAACATTTTCAACTATTCAGATTTTGAAGTGAAGAGAAAAGAAACAGATTTTATCTTCAAATTGAACTATTAAAACATAGTTGAACAGTTGGGATATAAAAAAAAAAAAATACATATTCATGCTTTTATGAGAAAAGCAGCAGCTTTGGTTCCGAAATTTTCGGTCAAGTATTTTGGAAGAGAGTTCTTACTTACCAAAGTCTAATGTATTTTCAATTGTTATGAATATGTACAAAGTCTCAAAAAGAAAAATGTAAAATACAATTATGTATATTTTACAAATTCAGTCAAATGGATAAGTCAAGGGCTCTCAAGACCAACAATCTCTCATTTTTGATGATTTGTAAAACATGCATGTCAAGTGAGTACACAAATTAGTTATTCTCATAAAGTATGGAAAATTTGAATTTTTGAATTTTTTTTTTGTTTTTTCCTTGTTTTTGTGTGTGTATGTATCATATGTCATGAAATACCAATATAGCATGAACTTGTAATATCTCTCTTTCTATTTGGAAATTGTCAAAAGGGTTGAAAATAAAACATATTTATGTTCAAAACAAAGAGAGGACTCTCCTCAATTCATGCACTCCCTCTTAATTTGATAAAATTATAAATTAACGCCTAACAATAAAAATATAAATAACATATTGAAATTAAAGCATGAAAATTTGCACTAAGTATGAATTTGAAGGTTATATAGTGCAATATACGTAACTTTTGAAGTTAAAATAAACCCTACTTAATCAACCAAATCTTCTTTACTAAGAGAATATTGAGGTTAAATTTTTTGATCAAGTGTATAAGCCTCTTATTTTAGGCAAAATATTGAAATTATAGCACTAAATTTATGAATATTGAAATTTAAGATTACAAATTGATCATTTTGGTGATTCTTTAAATCGGTACAATTTTGAAGTTTTAAAAATGATCAATAGTTTGTGCTTCTAAAATAGATGAAAATATTGAAATTATATTGTTAGAGTCAATTATAAATTTTATTATTTTATTTTAGATAAAGCCCGATAGATATGCCTCTAAAGAAGGCGGAATGTTGACATTATAATTTGATCATTTTGTTTCTTCTAAAAATAAGATATATTGAAATTATCGAAGAATGATCAAAGATTTCCTTTTGGATATAAGTGTACATATACGGAATTATGAGTTGATCATTTTAGATTATTTTAATCTCTAATATCTTGAAATTATATATAATAATCAACTATAATACATTTGCAGTCGGTAATATTTTGAAATTAAATCATTTGCATAATTCGATCAATTTTAGTCTTCTATGCATAAGTAAATATTGAAATGTATAAATTGATCAAAAAAAGAATGCTTCTTTATTAGTCATAACATTGAAATTAATGCAATATATATATAAAAGTAGTAAAAAATTGATCGAATTATGCAAATGTAAAATTTCCAAAAAACTGCGATATTCAATAAATCTAAAAAAGTAAAAAAAAAAAAAAACAGCGATATTCAATTGACCATAAAAAAACAGCGATATTTAATAAATCTAAAAAAATAGTAAAAAATTTTCAAAAAATATAAAATTTGGTCTCCAAACACATATTAATATGGAGAACAAGATGAACGGTTCGGATCAACCGTTAGGATTTTGAAAAATCGAATATTGAGCCGTAGCACAGGAGGTCTCTTAGCTACCCATAGCATATTAGCCAAATCCATATATATATATATGAAGAATTTGCATAGTATTAATTTGTGATGGAATTCCATAGAAAGATAATCGCAATATTATAAAATTTATGCATTTTTCTTTTAACATAAAGATTTCAATTTATGATTTATTATGCGTGTGTGTGTGTTGTGGCTAATTTATTGCCAGCAGCATTTCTACCGGCAGTACTGCCGCCTTTTTTTTATTTTGTGATGTTCAAACAACAAATCCAAACCGTTAGATGTTTAATCTATACTATAATCTACTTGGAGATCAAATTTTACATTTTTTGAAATTTTTTTACTATTTATTAAGCTGGTTTGGAAACTGTTGTTTGCAAAAATTTATTGAAAACAACGGTTTTCAAACCAGCTTAATAAATAGTAAAAAAATTCCAAAAAATATAAAATTTGGTCTCCAAGTAGATTATAATATAGATTAAACATCTAACTGTTTGGATTTGTTGTTTGAACATTACAAAATAAATAAAAAATAAATAAAAAGATAGCAGCACCTCCGGCTAAAATGCTGCTGGCAACATTTTAGCCGGAGGTGCTGCTGCATGAATATTGGAAGCATGTAACACGTACGAATTTTATTTTTGACTTGCCACTTTGAAACCTTGTAGGCATAGATGTCTATATAGAGGTATAGATATATCTATTCATGTATAAGTTTTCGTCCATCTCATCGACTCCTAACAAATGATATATATAAATTCAAGGTTATCTAGCTAGCATTTCATGTCACCACATAAATCATCGAGATCTCATGCAAATTTAAAGAAATTACTCCTTTTACCCTACGAATTACGCTCCTACTATTCAAGCATATTAACCAAAAGTAATTAAGTTATTACTAAAGACAGTTTCAAATCTCTCATCTCACAATAAAGAAACCGAATGACCTAATTATCATTATCGTCCTTCTCAGAAAAGTGGTGGTTGAACCTCTGATAAAACCCCGTCTGAATAGCCTCGATGTTCTTGATAAGCATAAATTAGGTACACTTTTATCTAGGATTTTGCATTGATAACTTGACTAATATTCATGCATTTAGGTTAATTTAGTTTAATTTAGTTTAGAATTACAACAAAAATCAAGTTATTGCTCAAGTTTATTTAAATTACAGGAAATGGAGCAACTTATAGATCTTCTCGCAAGTTTTCTGAAAAGTGATAGAACACTGAAAACGGAGCTACGGATAATGAGTTATGTACATTTGAAGTTTTGTTCACAGCTGAGTCAGAGGCTTTGTGCGGCCTAAGATGCAGCCTAGCCAACCCACACAGAAGAGCAAAAGCAGCAGAAACAGAGGTTCCGTGCAGCCTAAGGTGCAGCCACCCATGGTCACATATATTTTCGCAAGAATTTCACCTTTCGACACCCTTTCGTATTTTTACCATATTCAGGCTATATGAACTCTATTTTAGGCAAATAAAAGCTTGTTGGAAAGAAAACAACAAGATTTACAATTCTAGGAAGCTATCACCCAGCCATTTCTCGCAAGATGTCACGAAAGAAGCGAATCTCTTTGAAGATTCTTCATCCCAGTGCTCGTTCGAAACAATTTGCATAGAGAGCCACTCAATTCTTTAGTCCCCTTATTTCAAACAATAATGCAACTTGTAACTTTACTTTTTTCATGACCTGGATCTCTCCTTTGGAATATTTTGGCAAAAGGGAACTGTTTTCCATAGAGAATTTGTTCAAGTGGCATCAGAATGCGTGCTTATTGATAACTTTCAGTGTTCTAAATAGCGCGTTATAGTGTTTTTGAAGATCAAACGCTATGCTATGGCATTAAAACACACTATTTACCGCAAATAGCGCACGCTATGCAACATTTGCTGTTTTTTTTTTCAATTTATATGAGCTTTAAAATAAATAAATGGTGAAGATATTGTTTAATTTTGATGAATATTACATATATCAAATTCAAGTCCGCTATAATAATTTTTTCATTTTGCTCTTGGTTTTTTTTTAACTGATGATAAATCAAATAAATAATTGCTAATTTATGAAAATTTTAGGGACTAACAAGAATTTCTTCAAGGATTATCTATTTATTTTACTAGAAGTATGATTTTTTTTTTCAATTTCTAGGTTATTTTGAAATTTAAATAGAAAAAAGATAAATTATGTTATGATGTTGAAGATATTTTAAATAGAAAAAGATTGATAGTTTATGATATTAGTATTACTATAGATATTTTGAGTCACAATTTAGACTTTGTATTGGTTCAATATGAATATTATAATTTTTTAATCAATTTAATATTATTTATTGTTCTATGAGACTAAATAATGTTGATATTTAGTACAAATATATAATATAATTTTTATAAAAATTAAAAATGCTATTTGGAATAGCTTTCGCTATAGCGTCGCTATTCGCTATAGCTTTTTTTAGAGGCTCCCCGCTATGACGCGATAAACGCTATTTATAACCTTGATAATTTCTACTACAATGGATTCATCGAAAGGTGCCGAGCTCTTGAGACCTTTCTTAGATAACGGGCTTTGGGTTGCTGCATTGTCACCCAACTACGAGTACCTTGTCAAGGGCACGCTGGCTGAGACATGGTTGGAACAGCTGAGAAAAGGGGAGGTGGACCCGGGGGAAGTGTCTATCGGGCAAAACCTGTCGAATTTGATCCGTTTACTGGTATTGTATAAATATGGTGGTATCTATATAGACACAGATGTGATAGTGTTGAAAAGCTACTATAGTTTAAAAAATTGTATTGGTGCACAAACAGAAAATGGAGTGACGCATAATTGGACCCGATTAAACAATGCAGTGATGATATTCGACAAGAAGCATCCTGTTGACTGTTGTGTTAGAGTTTATAAGAGAATTTGCTTCAACATTTGATGGCAACAAATGGGGTCATAACGGGCCTTATCTCGTCTCAAGAGTTGTCAGTAGAGTAATTAACAGTACTTGCAATGACACCAATCATCAATTGGTTGTGTTGCCACCAATTGCATTTTACCCGCTGATATGGAGTCGGATTGAGGGGTTGTTTCGGAGACCCGGATCATAGTCAAATAATGAGTCACAGTGGATGAAAGAAAAGCTTCATTGGATTCAGAAAGAAAGCTTTGCGGTGCATTTATGGAACCGGGAAAGTCGAGGTATGACGGTGGAGAACGGAAGCATAATTCAAAGGATCATGTCGGATTCTTGCTTGTTTTGCAATTATTCGACACCACTCGAAACCATGGTTGCATTAGATACTATTTAATTTAGAAAGCATGGTTCATTGTTGCATTAATTTCCCATTTTGTCATCATATTTTGTAATTTTTTTGTTACAATATTATATATACTATCATTGATTAATAGGCTTAATTATAGAAAATATTTCCAATACAAGGACAAGTTTGGTAAACAATGCTAAGTTTGTGAAGAACATATCCTTCTGAGAAGCATTTCCTTGTCTTTTTTTTAGGGGGGGGATTTCACGTATACCCCTCAAAAACTTCAATATTGCGTATTTCCCCCTCTAAATTTTAAAATTACATATTTTCCCCTCTAAACTCCAAAAACTCACATATTTACCCATTTTATTGTATTTTATATTAAAACACATTCTAAATTTATAAAATACCTATTTTACCCTTTTATTAAAAAAACATAATACGCTTATCTAACTCCAATTTGAATCTGAAGGTTCCTCTACCATCCAAATTGTTTTAAGATCTATGCGCGCTACATCAACACGAATCTTGAAGCGAACACACACGGATATTGAAGCAATGTGCACAGATTTTAATGTGTTGCATGCGGATCAAAATTGCTTTGAGATCCGCGCATACTAGATTAACACGAATCTTGAAGCGAATACGCAATAATCTTATTGCGACGCGCTCAAATCGGACACTATAGGAATCCTTTAAATTCAAATTTGAGTTTAATGGGGTATTTCATACTTTTAATGAAGGGTAAAGTAGGTATTTTATAAATTTAGAATTAATTTTAATATAAAAGACAATAAAATGGGTCAATATGTGAGTTTTTAAAATTTAGAGAGGGAAATATGTAATTTCAAAATTTAGAGGGAAAAATATGTAATGTTGAAGCTTTTGAGGGGTATACATAAAATTCTCCCTTTTTTTATTATTGAATTTTCTGCATGATGGAAGATAACTAATTAGACCAATCAGCCAAACCAGTTAGGCCGTTGTTGTTTTATTGCTGTAGTTAGTTGTTCAGATTCAGAAATAGAGAAACCAATTTCTGTTTTACATGAAATGGAATAATGTGTCTTGTTGAAGATAGAAATTAAGAGCAACAAACAATTAAGTGATATATAATAAGATTTATTAGGCCATTAAGACATATCTCTTTTATCTAATAATAAATTAAGCAGATACTTAATACAATGAGTGAATTGTAATTAAAAGATGTTCAAAACATGGTTCCATGAGAGTATGCAATCAACAAAAGATGAACTAGAGGCAGTCGTCGGTCAATTTGCAACAAATTAAAAAAAAAAAGTGGAGCTGCCCAGGCTCGAACTGGGGAACCTTAGTGTTCGACAACTATATGAAGCTTAAATTTAAAGCTGCACCAAGGGACAACCTTTGGGCAATAAAGTTAAAAAGTAATTTTCTTAAGAAAATTATAAGTTTGGCAAAATTCTTGAGCTATGTGAAACCATAACTTAAAAACTTGAACAAACTTAAGAAAAGTGAGTTAAAAGAGTAATAAGAAGGTAGCATTAAGCTTGATAAAGGACATCGATTCGGTGAACTTAAGACTCCTTAAAGCACTAAGGAGTAACTTTCCTACACAAGCCAGTTGAAAAGCCAAACTCAAACTGGCACATAGATTTTACTTTCATTTTCATAAAATGATGGTAAGTGCTTAACATTATTTACAAACCAGAAGCACAGGTTCAGCTAAACCCTGACACAACAAACTAGTTAACAGAGCACAGATGTAAACAGAAAACTATTCGGAACTTCTTTTGCTCAGTACCCTGGCAAAAGCCCCAAATAACCTTAGCACTCTCCATCTTACTCATCCGAATGGTCAACCACCTCAGGAGCTGGTTGATCCACTTCAACCTCCCGCTCGGCAACGGTTGTGCTTTCGTCAGTGGAATCCTCGGGCTTGGCCACAGACGTACACTCTTTCTTCACACTGTTGCCACTAAACACCTTGGCGATTTTCTCAATTGGTATCTCAGGCAAGTATTGCACAACTACAATGCCACGTCCACCTGCTGATTCCACAGCATGGTTGTACTTCTCAGCCCAGTGAGCAGCCGTCGGGATCACCAAGTGTGCAGCCTATTGTTACCCAGAAAAGAGATAACATGTTGATGTGGAATTAAACTTAATAAAAATTAAATTGCTGCAGTTATATTTACACTTAGCAAGGTAGGGGTGTTAATGACTTTTATCCATTTACCCAACCCCTACCATATTTACTGAGGGAATGGATGAAGTATTTTTTTTGTTAGCTTATTGGGTACCGGTGAAGATAAAGTTTTTTTTTCGTTAACTCTGCAAGTGCAGATATGAAAATGCTTCTACCCAATCCATATCGAACCCATTGACACCTCTATAGGAAGGACTGCAGTTACAGTACTTCTAATTTCCATTCAGAATACAAGTTCCACGATTGTACCGGGAAAGTAAGTACCTGAGGGAAAAGGGGTAGATGATTGAGGTACTGCCAGATGGCAACAGCATATTGCTCAGCAGTTGGTTCATAGTCCTTGTACAGTTCAACAGCAACCGGCTTGTAGCGGTCACCTGCAGCCTTCGATGCAGCACATAGACCTGAGTTGCGTGCATCACTCAAGAATTCACACAGTGCCACGGTGAACCCTACCAATGCTGTGTAGACATGGAATGTGACAGTCTTAATTGTAGCTGGAACGTGTTGTTCAACCACACCCAGAACAGAATCAACCTGTTACAAAATAAAATATCTCAGTTTTGTTTACCAACTGCAGTGTCATAGAAGAAGCATTGTGGAATTACTTCTTAAAAGCTACAGTCTTATTTGCCAGTGGCCAGGTCCCTTGGAAAAAATAAAACCACCAAATAATAATATTAGATTATTTGCATCTTAAGATATAAATCATATGTTTGATTTAGATATAAAAGCATACATTTGAACTAATCAAACTGTGCTTGGTATCTTAGGATATCTTGATACTTCAATGGTTTGACCTTTAATTTCAAGTCTTATCTTAGAAAAAAATTTATATTTTTATTGAAATTCCACAAGAAGGCTTCTCTAGAAATAAACAAATCAAACGAAGAATTAATTATATACACTAACAAAGCAGAATCTCAAACAAGTTATAAATACTACACTAAAATAAAATAACTATTAACATCTGCAGTAACAAGAGAGTGTCAAAACAAGCTAACGACATATTTACTAGTCCCTGAATAGAACAAGAGAAACTAGTCAATTCAGGGCCACTGAAGATCCAGCCCAACAGCCAGTAGTACTATTTATTTATTAGTATATATATTACTATCTACTTTTTTGTGCCTTTTGAATTTTCTTCTTTATTATGAAATTGAAATTGAAATTGGGTTTGGTGTTGGTTGTCTTTTAGACTTGTTCCCCCGCCGGTCCCACATCAATGACCAGCATCCCATGAACTTCAATATTCTTTCATTCTCTGTGCAACATATATAATTAAAGATCATATATATTCTCAATTAATTTAGATTATTTTGGAATAGGTAGCTAACAAGAAAGTTAATGGAATCCAATAGAAACTATAACTTCAACTCAAAGCAAAACAAGGAAGCAAAGGAAAAAACAGTGGGAGCATTTGTTTGGCGTGCCCTACAAAAGAAGAAAATTTAATTATTAATGTTTGGTAGACAAACAAATTTAATAATGTTTTCTTGAAATTACGAACAAGGGCTAGACCTACTACGTTTCAGCTAGATATATTTAATTAATTATCTCCTTTGACACAATTTTCAATAATAAATTAAATAGTTTGCCACAGTAACATAAAGAACCTCCAAATTCCAAATTCCTTTCCAAGCTTATCTGTTTCCCTGCAGATGTCAATTCAATGACCCTGAGTACTGAATTCTGTGTTCTTCTACAAAACCAGATACCTCATATAGGCTACTTCACCCAAATTAAAATATAATTAATTAGATCAAGATAAAAAAGAATCTTTTGATTACCAACTCTTGAAAGATAAAGCTTATCTGCACAGCACAGATGACCTTAAAATAAAAGAAGTCAAAACTAAAAACAGGATTATTTCCAAAGCTTTCTACCGAGCAAGGCAATCTACTGCTAAGTTTATTCCTAACTGGTAAATAAATAGTATCTACATACTCCAAGAGTACTAAGTAACGAAAATGATTATCTGAGAACCAGGGCTGACTCCTCTAGCCTTCTTATTCTGCATCTACTTCTGTTCCTGGTTCTTCCTCTTCCAATGATTACATGGCTTGTTCTACATGCTCATCTAGTAGTGACTTTTAGCTATGTTTTGTAATATGCCTATTGCTACTGCTTATCCTATGTTGTTCCTAGTTTATATAGTTGATTAGGTTATTTTACACAATGGAATCCTTATTCCATTGAATTTTGTATGAACTGTTATTGTTTCGATATGAAACAGGTGGGGGAGATACCCAGTTTTGTCAAAAAAAAAATAATAATAATAATAATAAATAACTAAAATGATGTAGTGTTCCATAGAAAAAAATATATATATAATTTAATTATTTCAAAAAAAAATAAAAATAAAAGACTAAACAAAAGATATTCGGCGCACGATAGCCAGACATGCTATCGTGCGCCAACAAAATATCCGATGGCCACATGAGCGTGAGGATGCTGAGCACCGAGCAGGGACCTGAGCACGTGAGAGGGGCAATCTACTGTTCCCCCTAACATGGCACCACCCCGATCTATTATAATGCTAAAATGCGCTAAAGTCGAACTTTTACGAGATGTCGAGATCTCCACTGTAAGAAGAATATTCAAGTATCACGCTAAGATGCGCTCAGAGATAGAGACAATTGTACTGACCTTGCGATCAACCAAGCAGAGGAGATCGAGGGGAAGATCGTGAAAGCGATTGTAAACCGGGGCCACGATGGACTTGACGGTGCTCTCCACTGTCTGGACCCCACCCTTCAGTGGCCCAGATTTCTCCTTAGCCAGCTCGTACAGACTCGCTATGCATAGTATGGCTTGAACCGCGGCCACATGGACGAAATCGAGATACTTCAGCTCCTGTTTCTTCTACATTAAAAGATAAAATAGGTTACGAAAAGTAAATCCTTTGCCAAGAAGAATTTTCCTTTTTCATGATTTTGAGAAGATCAGGATTCAGATTTCTTAAACCATAAATAAAACAGCTAATTTTGTATCTCTCTCTCTCTCTCAAGCGGAACAAAACAAGTCACCCAAACCACACTAATAAGCGAAAATCGATTAATGAATCGCGATTTGTGATAAGAACAGAGGAGAAAAGAATCCATTACCGTAACGTAAACTGCTTCGGCCATCTCTCAGAAGAAGAACTCTGCAATGAGTTTCGTGAAATTGAGAAATGAAGAATGAAAGAAAGGGATCCTTTAAAACCTTCAAATAGGAAAGAAGACAAGAAAGTAACGAATGAGAGAGAAGAATCTAGAAAGAGCGGATCACTTATTAGATGGAAAATTAAAAAGGACTGGATTTTGGTCCAAACCCTTCGGACAAATTCTTATCCAAAAAGAATCTCAACCGTCCAATCTGCATCGAAATTTGTACGAACAGATGGTAGAGCATATCAGACGGTGTTAATCGACTGGATAAAATTTGTCCAAACCCTTTTGAATAAAATCCAATTGAAATTAAAAGAAGGAGAGACAGAGAGAGTACGACGGGAGTGCGTATCCTCCGAGATATCTCAACTTTTGCGGGACCCACGTGTACGGTGCCTATTCGGGGTAGCGCAAGGGGCCAATATTTTACCAAAATTGGGGCCAATAGTATATGTGCTTTGAGATTCGTGTATAACGTATTTGAACAGTTGAGATTTTTCTATAAAACACTCAAAGTTTGAGATATCTCAGAGGATGCGAATTCGTACGACGAGCGTCACGAGCCGCTGTCTTTAATGCAGGAACCTCTCGACCGAGTGGGATCCCCAGCATTACCTTACCATTTGAATTTGAATCCTGATCAAAACTTTAAAGCCTGGATCTCTTTAAGAGTTGTGTTGATTTATAACGAATGTATCGGATTCAAACTCAAAAGGTGAGTACTAATTCCTCGGACTTGAGCATCTCGTTCCTGCCGACATTTTTATTTTTAATCATTTTTTAATATATTTTATTAAAAATACTTAGAGTGAGTTTGGCCAATAGAGAATAGTTATAATAGTTATTTTTGAGGATAATAAACTAAGAATAGCTAATAATAGCGTCAACTCAAAGTTATTCGCAATGTTGTTTAAATTAAATATTTAGAATAGCGATTTAACATTTGAGAGTGTACGTTTACTATTTCAACTTTTTGTAGGAATAGCGAGAAAGTATTATTCTCGTTGTTCCTAAGTATATTTTGATGAATCAGAACAACACTATTCTTACTGTTCTCATTATTCTTGCTATATCCAAACACACCCAAAGTAATAGAGATTTCCTGCAACTTAGAATGAGGACCCTAAGTCATAGAAAATTTGTGCAACTTGAGAAATTTTTGTTTTTGGGCTTTTTTGAAAATCTCAAATAAAAATATAACATTTTTTTTTAATTTAACAGAGGTTGCTTATTCTAAGTTGTTGAGTTCTGAAGTCGAGTTCATCAAATACTTTAATAAGCTTAACAACACATTAGTTCTACTCATAAATTAGCATAGCATAATTATAAATTCATATATCGTTGTCTTCAAAAAACAAATTCCCAAGAAAAGACAGCTAAAGAAAGCTGTCGGTTTGTTTTTCTCCATTAATTAAAGTACACGAATGCCCTCATTTAGCCACACATTCAGTTTTGTCATACATTTACTCTATTTTTGTTTTTTGTTGTCTTATTTAACTAATAATTGTTTTATGTTGTTTTATTTAATTAATAATTGAGCAAGCTCAAATATTTATTGCTTCATGTCTCAATCATACTTCAATATTTTTATTTCCAATTATAAAGTTTAAATAAAAAATCTGAACCAGTCAACATAATATTTATGTTAAAATATGTTTAGAGATAAAATTTTATATTTTTTAGAAATTATTTATTATTTTATAAGATTTTGTATAAAATCATTGTTTTTAGATTTTCTGAAAAGTATTGATTTTGCATCTATCTTAAAAAATAATAATAAAAAGTTCCAAAAAATCTAAAATTTGACCTCTAAACATATTTTAATGTAGATATCATGTTGAACATTTTATATCTTTCATTTCAACTTTGAAATTAAAAATAAAAATATCAAAGTACAGTTAGAACCAAAAGTTTAAATAACATTTATCACGTCATAGCGATATGGTTAAAAAGATGGCGCTATGGCTGTATTGCGCTATAGTGCTGATAGCGCCATATCTTTTAGGAATCAAATCTGTTGAAATCCCAAAAAGATTTCAGGGATCCTAAAATACTAAATTCAGCCGTCTAAATTTTGTATACACGAATCTCAAAGCAAAAAATTTTATGCACAAATCTCAAAATGTATATTGAAACATATAGACCGCTGAAATGAGAAATTCAGGTTCCTAAAATCCAAGGGAATTTCAGCATATTTGTTTTCTAGCTTTTATAATCTGAAATTGCTATAACAACGCTATAGCGTCACTATCGCGCACTATTTAGAATCTTAATTAGAATATAAAGCAATGAAACATTTGAATCCTCTTAAAAATTTTATCGTCACCAGATAATTCCAATTCGGAGGTAGAATTTACATGGAAAATCTAGAAGTTTCGGTCCCGTATACATTGGAGGCTACATGCAACAGCCTCATTTAATCCAGTTGAGATTCTCTTTTACACGAGAAGCGACTAGCGAAGTAGCGAGTGATAAAGATATGCTGTTTTAGGCGATGATTCGATAATTACGGGTTTGATAAACACCTGTACGGCTGACAGATAAAGTAGGATATGTCACGACTCCCCATTTTTGTTCATAAAAATTAAAAATTCAAATGATCAGATTGATTGTTTTTTCTATTCAAAAAATATATGGAACTGAACAATTGATACAAGGAGCAGCAAATTAATGAGACCAAAGAGCTTTGGTCTCATCAATTTTAACATTGTGAAAAAATCATTTGGTGCAATTAGACTCTAACCAGGGAAAGTCTTAATAGAAGAGAAGAATTCTGCTAATTTCATAATTTTTAGAGAAATTTTACAAATTGTTCTATTTTTCAAAATTTTCAAACAAAATATTTTTCCTCTAAAATAATTAACAAAATTTACTCTCAATGAGTTTGACACGTCTTTCTCTCTCATTAGACATTAATAAGTGTATAAAATATATAATTCAAACAATAAATTATTTACAGACATGCAACAAAATTTTCAATTAGACAATATATATCAAATACATATTTTTTTCTTAAAATATTTATAATAATATGCATCATGATAAAATTATTTACACAATTATACAATACGTTATTAGAAAACTAAAATCTTAAATTTATATTTTACTTGTTTGAGGAATAGGATCATGTATTTGTCATTATTATAAAAAAAAGCTCATATAATAATCATATTTTGAGGAACTAATGCATTAAATAAATGCATATATGATTATTATATTATTATACATAAAATTAATCATGTTTTTGTAAATTTGAATCGCAATACATTAAATTAATTCATATATATACTCATCAGTTATTAGAAATATTAAATTCCTCAAAATATGATTATTATAATGAGCCTTTAAAAAAAATAACAAATATATGATTCTATTCCTTAAATAGGTAAAATACAAATATAGAAAAGAAAGTTGTTTGAATTACATATTCTTCAAAAAAACAATTTATGCGCTTATTAAAATATAACGAGACCGAACTGTCGCGTCTATGGAATCAAAAGAAAAATTCTTGTTTCCGATAATTTTTCAAATGCACCCAAATTTTTGTACACCAAATGCATCATATCTTTCAAATCTTTTTCTCTGTTTTCAAATAACGAATAGTCAATCCGAACCATTAGATGCGATCTATATATTAAGATGTGCTTGGAGACCAAATTTTATATTTTTTGAAATTTTTTTACTATTTATTAAGCCACTTTGAAAATCGCTGATTTTACATTTTTTGAACCATTGGATCAACGATTTTCAGAGTGACTTAATAAATAATAAAAAAATTTCAAAAAATGCAAAATTTGGTTTTCAAGCACATTTTAATATATAGATCGCATCTAACGGTTCAGATTGACTATTTGGACTTTGAAAACGGAGAAAAAATATTTGAACGATATAGTGCATTTGGGTACACAAAAATTTGATTGCATTTGAACCCTCCTCTTTCTTTCTTTCTTTATTTATTTATAAAATAGAAAAATTGCTACTCGTGTGTCCTATTATTATCTGGCCCAACATAAAACAAAAATTATTCCCCAAGCGATGTGCACAATTGCAGATTAAAAAACAAATAAGATTCTTTATGTGGCAGGTGGCAAATGCTGTTATTTAACAACTGGTTGTTTATCTACTTACCAGTATCCAGTTAACATTCTCCGACTTTTGTGGGGTACAGGACAAAACTCTTGACTTCATTTTTAATTGATAAGCAAACAAAAATTCTTTCTTTTAAAAAATAAATAAAATTCGTTCCAAAAAAAATGTACTAATTTTTAATTTTGAAATTGGAAAGAAAATGATGTACACATATTTTTAAATAATGTCTACAAAATACTCAAATTTACAAAATAATGAAGAGGGATCCACTTACAACATTTTATGAGGAATATATTTTATGAGAAAGGATCCACTCACGATATTTGAAAAAATCACATATGTGAAAATATATTTTATGAGAAGGAATCCATTTACAACGTCTTACAACAATTTGATTTTGTGATTTTTAATTTTTAAGTAGTCAATTCAAACCGTTCAACATAATATCTATATTAAAATGTACTTGGAGATCAATTTTCCATTTTGTTTAATCTTTTTACTATTTATTAAATATAGTGATTATGTTTAACATTTTGGATCAATTATTTGGACTTCAAAAATCGCAAAATCAAATTGTTGTAAGATGTGATAACTTTTAAATGTTGTAAGTGGATCCCTCTTGTTTTATTTGCATTTTACTCACAATATCAATTAAGAAAATATTATCGAAAAATAAGTTAATAAAATGTTTCTAAATATCTAAATCAACTTATATAAATAAATATTTTCATTTCTTGGAAAAAACTAAAAAAACACTATTTAGTATTTACATAAGACCCTTAATTGAAATAAGGAGAAAGAGAGAAGCTTTTCACCTTTTTATTTCATTTAAATTAAGCACCTTGTGAGAGCCTTCTAGGCGCTTCTACAAGCGCATAAGAACAAACCACAACAACTCTCGCCTCCAGTTCATCAAAAACCGCAGACACCATTGCACTTGTATTACAAACCATTGCATAGCCAATGGAGATGGGCACAACAATCTAGTAGAAAAAAAGCGGTATGTATACCTCACTCTAATTAAACCTACGCCACCATAGAATCATTCCATATCATACCAGTGGTAGTATAAATTGAAGTCTTCAAAGGAAATAATTTTGTTTTAGCAATGAAACCAAATAACAAACACCTACCTAACAATAAATAAATAGCAAACCTTTTTTTAAAAAACAGTACGAGTGACAAGTGCAATACATAGGGCATAATAAGTTAAAGAGATCTGAGCTGTGTTTTGAAAAGAATCAGACTTAGATCCAGTCTTTTTTATCACACTACACCACACACTGGGGATAAACTACTGTGTGCTATTGATAAAATAAAAGACCTTAAAGTTGTTCTAAGCTTAGGGAAGGATCAATCTCATCTTGTAATTGGTGAATATCCTGTTCAAAATAAAATTTTCAAATATTAATATCAACTTCATCTTTGTTTGCTAGTAAACATAATAGGTGCTTGCTTGCAAATAAATAAAAAGGTACTTGATGACCACAGTTAGGAACTGTCAATCTTGATATATTTCACGAGAAAAGAATTTATGCAATTTTTTTTATTTTTTCAAGTTTTGTTTTGTCAAACATCTAGAGGTAAAAAAATTTCAAAAATGAAAACACCAAAATGATTCATCTTTGAACTTCTTGATAACTGAATTGAAAAATAAAAATTTAGAACATAAAATTCTTGGCTAGTGAAGTACATCGCATCAGTAATAAACTAATAATATAACAGTATACGGAGCTCACCTAAGCTTTTGTGATCCTATTTTTTGGGCTGCCGTTGCAATTTCTCATTATGATAATACTAATAAATAGTAATTTCTCAAGTAAGCCCACAATATCTCTACAGTTTGCTTTTAAATCTTTAATGTACTTATCAATCTAGTCCTTGTTGCTCATGACCGTGAGCAAATAAGAAAAGACTTAAAAGAGAAACCATTCGGGTTGCGGCGTTATGGTTAAAATGTAAGGGCAAAAATAAGAACAGCATGAAAAGCAAAGTTGATTGCTATTCGATACCTGTGGCTGGACAACCTGCGGCTGTTGCTGTTGCGGCTGCGCATCTGAGGCATATGCTTGTGGCTGAGACAGTCGGTAGTACGGCTCTTTAAGCTCAAGTTTACCCGTCGATGTCTGCACTACGCCTCCTTGATCAGCTCCCGGTCCCCATGTTTTTGCTTTTGTCAAAATACACGACCAGAACAATTTTCAGGCAATAATTAATTATAAATCCAACATGTTTATGATATCTGCCAGTTAGGGTGCTATCTTTTGGTTTAGGCTAAGCTCTTGCAAGTAGCAAACAAACCACAACAAGGTGTTCGGTAATTTGTGATCCATACTGCACCCGACCAATTTGGTATCGGTCATTTTTAGTATCATGAAGCTCAACTAAATGCAGATAAAACATAGAACATAAGCTAAATGGCACAGGTTTGTAAGACAGTAATCCTTAACCTGTTTGTGAAACAATTTAGGCCTGGGATATAAAACCTAGATTCATATATATATGAACAAAACATGATAACAAAATTATAAAAAAAAAAAAAATTTCCGTGCGTGAAATTGAACAAAAAGCTGTCGAATTGGCCTATTTCTTGTGTATACCAATTTAAGTATTGGTTTGAGTCTGACCAATGCTTCTTCACATTTTATTAAAAAGAAAGTCAAAGAATTAACAGAAAGGTTGATAAGGTGAGAGGGATGGTGCAAAGGCCTATGCTCAACAATTGACATAATCTCGAAAGGAAACAAAAAAGGAAGAACCAAGAAAATTTACTTGATAAGGTAAGGTAGATGGTGTAACTCTGTGCACTGTGCGCAACAAGATGGAGGCGGCCAGTGATCTGCTGTCCGGCCATAACATACAACGGCTGCTGCAGCACGCACCGAAGCTGGTACCAGTGTGTCGTTGGAGATCCTGGTGATGTCGTTAGCCACCTCTGCACAGTGCTGCATTAAAAAAAATAACAATACTTTTGTGTTATGTAATTTGTGATGCATAGTATTTCAGTTTTCCTTGCAAACTACCTTCCCCTTTTTTCCACTTTTTTAACATATTCTAAACCGAAAGTCTAAAAGAATATGAGAAACACAAATTAACATCACTAATTGTAGGCTTTTTGTGTAATTAGCATCAGTTGAGCTACATGATTAAAAAAATAAAAGGGAGCAATACATTTAATTTGGCATTAGTTAACAAGGAAAGAGATTTTAATCGGTATGTGAAAATTCCTTGGGTGGTAAGCATGACAAAGTATATTTTTGTAATAATAAGTCCACGTGTTCTGATGTTACCTGCTCTATTGACTTAATTAATTTAGACATAATTAGATTTTAATCATTGATAAACACTTTTGTAAGATTAAATACATTTAACTTAATTTCTGAAATAATTGAACATGGTTTTCTCTTAAAATTTGGTGATCAAAGAAGTTAGTGTCGTTTTCCTTATTGTCATTCTATGTCATTTCATCATTCAAGTGTTATTTTTATACATATTGAATTAGTTATTATTTATTTGGTTTATTGTTCAATTCAAGTTTTATTTCCTCTTACAATGAATTTTTGTGTTTTGGTGTTTTAATGTATTTCATTGTTATTATCCGTCCAATTGATACCAATGGAATATCAAAAGTTACCTTCCGTTAAATAATACATCAAACCAACAAGCCAATCCATGCACCCGGGTTCCGACCGAAGCTATGAAATTGAGAGGTATATTGAGCTCGTAAAGGTCTTCCTCCTAACCAAAACCAAACAGAGCGTTAAACAAAATTATAAAACACATCGTAACAAGTCATAATTGGAACAAAAGGTTACCTTCATACGGGTGAAATCCAAATTGTGAAATATAGGCGGAGAGACCAATAACCTCGGGTCAAAGGCATCCACAACAGGCTGCATGACATTGTTGATAGTTTTAACTATTAATTCAACGAGTATTTTACAGTCTTTTAAAGATGAGACAATTTATAATACTCATATCTAAAATAGCCAACAACTGCTGGAACAGGTAAGTCACATGATAGACCATCCTCAAAATTTTTCCTACTACAAAAACACATTCAAAATTGTAGGGCGTTACTTAAGCATGACAAAGGGAATGTTGAACATTAAATTCTGTAATGAAAATTGTTGGGTGATTTTTTTTTTCTTTTGCAAAATAGGTACTAGTGTAAATGGGAAAAAGAAATGATGAAACAAACTAATAATAAACAATAGAAATAAAGGGGACAACACACTTGAGAGAAGTATCCCTGAAAAGCGGACCCATGCAATGGGGTGAGGTCAACACCAAAAAAGTTCTGTTGATGCCAAAATAAGGCCTGTATACAAAATTATAGAAACTTAATGTTATCTTGAGTGTGTTTAGCAGGAACATAGACTTTGCTGGCATGACATGAGAACGATAAGGCGCCAGATTTTTGTCTTTTAGGTTTGTTTGGTTCGTCTTTTGTATCCTAACACTTTAAGGTGCAAAAGGATGTTTCAAAACCATGCAAATAAATAGATGGTAGGTGACTTTATTTGCCATTTCAACAATAATTTCAAGATATGAAGTTTAAGCCGCAAAAAGGATGGCATAATAACATGCAAATAAAAATAAAAGGAAAGGTGACCTTATTTGCAACTTCAACGTAAAGATATTCATCAGAGAAAGGAGCCATATGTATCCTGTTTAACATGTTGAAAAAAGTTGCTTACAATTCAGTACAAAATAAAAATCCGAATAGAGGTGCGAACACAGAACCCGGTGCCCCTATCATAAAGACATGTAGAGTTATCAATCAGTGGCTGGACCAACACATGCAGATCAATATCAGTATACTGTTACGTATTAACTATTAAAGAGGCAATATAATATTAGTAGGGTTAAGAAGCACCATTACTTTCGTGCCCCAATCATGCCTCACATCCTTATCTCTGTTTTCAAAGATCAAACAGTCGATCCGAACTGCTCAACATGATCTCCCTATTAAAATGTGCTTGGAGACCAAATTTTACATTTTTTGGAAATATTTTACTAATTTTTTAGATAAGTACAAAATCACTGTTTTTGGATGGTCCAAAATCTTCTGAAAAACAGTATAACGATGTGATGTTGTATACCAGCTTTTTAACTGTGCTCAGGTTTTGTAACTAAAATTGTACCTTCCTAGTGTAGGAAACATTTTTCCACTGGGTGTTAGGAATCGATCTCTTGCTATTACATAAGACTCCAACATCCTTTCATTGACTAACAAGGTTCCTATTAAGTTCAAAAGATGCATACTTTAAGCAAAGAATAAAAGACAAATCCCACGGGTTTAATTCACAGGACCAACATAGCAATATCAGCATATTAACTGGGTAATACCACGAGCTCTCATGGATAGGGGTGTTCTCAGTTCGCTTAAAACTGAATTAATATAGTGAAACCAAAATTTTAATTTGTTTTCAAAAATATAACCGAACCAACCGAATTAAACTTGTCACAATAACAACCGAACTAAAATAACCGAAGTAAATTTTGGTTTGTTTGATTGAACCAAAACAAGAGAGATTAAATTTTAAAAGGTCAAAACTCAATACATATGCATGCATTTAATAATCCTAGAAATATATATGAATTATATATATAAGTCGTTGATATTACATACATTGTTTAATTCCATACAAAACACGTTGATGTTCTATAATATCCAAACCAAAATACAAGTTGATATTACATACATTATACATAAAGCATGGACTTAAACCATATAGAGTTCGGTTGGTTCGGGCTTTTTGGTTTTGAAATACTAAACCGAACCAAATATAAAAAACCAAAGTAATTTCAAAATTCAACCGAACCGATCCATTTAAATCAAAAAATTGAATCATTTAACCAAACTTTTTTGGTTCAGTTGAAAACCAAATAAACCAGACCCAACAAACACTTCTACTTATGGAAACACAAACCTTAATGTCTGAACATCTTTTGTCAGATTAAAAGAAATCACTAGAAAGCAAATAAAAAAAGAAAAGAAAAGAGTCTGAGTGCATACCCATAGGCTCAGAGATCAAAATATCAGCTTTCTCAGGCAACTCTACCTCCTCAACTTTCCCCTTAATAACCTTTTGGAAAGTTTATTGTAGACCCACAAATTATCAGCACCTATTAATATAATAACTTAGATCAATTCGATATTGTACAATAAATTATTAAACCAGACCGTGATTCGCTGTCCCAAAGAAGGGTTTCCAGAAATTAGCTTCTGCGCATATTCGGCCATCTCAGATGCCTCTACAGCATATACATGCTTTGCGCCAGCCTGAACATAAGACATATAAAGTAGTATCGTTTATAGAATAAACCATGAAAATAAGGAAACTATTATTACCTATTCAAAATATCGTATCACCCTGTATCCTAGCTTGGTTTTTGGTTCCATAAAATTGTGAGCCTTCTATTTGGGAAATTTGCAAAATGACTCTCTAATTATCAGTAGGAGAGCCACCCGTTCCATTACAATACTTTTAGTTTATTGGAAGTTTACAAGTTTTTTACTTCCACTTTTAATTTTCATAACATGCTACCAACACTACACCGGTAGTCAACAAAAATTACAAAAATAAATAAGTAATTTTAATCAAGTATACTTTATTAGCTATGTGACGTAATGGATGACAAAGCTAAAAAATTCAGTTCCTCAATAATTTTTTTTACTGAACTTCATACAAGACCAGCCATTGTCGATATATATTTCTCAAAATTCATGAAATAAATGTAAGAGTCTACCTACCTGAGCAGCAAACAATGAAAGAATACCACTACCAGCTCCAACATCAACCACAACACGGCCTTCAAAATCTGATCTGTTCTCTATTACTGCAGCAAAATAAGTACCTGAAAAAATTAAAAAAGAAGAAGGATATGTTAGAACAATTGACTTTTGAAAGTAATCTTATAGAGAAATATAAAAAGTAATACATTTCTAAACCTGTCCTCACAAAATCTTGCAGCATATTTTGCTGATGTAATAATTGCCCATAGTAATGGAAGTACATCTTGGCTGAGGTGGCCTCTATTTTACTGTCGAATTTGCTTTTAGAGGGAACTATCGACCCATTTTCCAATAATGCCTCTGCAAGAAAGATTTAACAAATTAATTACTGTATATATAAGGTAAGAAAGGATAATAACTTATCTTACAAAAAGCACATACCATCTTTTGAACTCCTGTTCTTCCATTTTTCAAAGGCTATACCAAAGCCTTTGCTTTCATCCTTCGTCTTAAAACCAACCTTAAAGGCTCTTGAAAATGATCTCTGAAACGGGCAAAAGACAAATAAACGCGCTTAATTAAAAGAAGATGTTTGTGAGAGACCTTTAATAGTAAAAAGGAAGAACCAATTGATCCCGCAATTGTTCAATTAAACAATCAGGAAATGCATTAGTTCAATCGACTTATCAAATTTCCCTTCCTCTGGGTTTCCAAGAACTTCTGTTTTCATCTAAATTGAAGGTTTCATCAACTTTGAATTGTTCAAAGATACTAAATTTATAACTATATGAGAGGTACCAAAATAATAATGTGCAGCAGAATTATACCTCATCAGTAGCATTGCCTTCTGACTCTTCGCTAACACACAACAAGTCAACAGGACCTACTCTAAATACCTACATAATCAAACACAACCAATTATAACATTATAAAAGCAAGCTCCTTTACTATTGTAATTAACTGCAACTAAAAAAAGTAAATACCTTTACAAAACACTGGCAATATCGGGCCTAAATTTTTGTACTATGAATTATACATTTTACCTCTAATGGCTCACAATATGATTGCATCAGCAAGAATAAATGCAAATTTACATGAAATTCCACAGATCATTTCAGCTGAAAGGACATTGTAAATTACAGTACAGAGTGAAGCCGTCTGAATGCTTCTAACATACGTTGAATTTGATCTTATATATAAGAGATTACAACAATAGACAGCTAATTGAAGATAGTGTAATTCTCTCAGCTCAATTCCAAACAACAAAGCATCAAACTTTATCACTACCTGAGTCGTTTCTAGATCGAGGTCGACCAAAGGACCGACTGAGACTGAGCCCGTTTGTACGAATCTCAGTCGGGTCTTGCCAGAGTTGTCGAGGGCAAAGACAGCATCCGCCGGCGCGGCGGAGGATGAAGCCGCGAGATCGGAGAGAGTGACGGAGGGGAACTCGCTCGGAGCCTCCATTTTTGTCGGGAAGGTAGGGTTTTTAGGGTTTTGAGCAAGTAGGAATTAAGTATATATTTGCTGTCAACTTAGAATAAATTATTAGCTCGAAATGAGAAACTGTAGGAGGTGGTGAGAAGAGCAGCCGCCAAAGTACCTCTCTTTAGAAAGGTTTTCGTGTCTCGCGTTGGTGCATTCTTTATTTCTTTTTTATTTTACAGTTTACAGTTTACAGGAGGGGTGCTTTCATGATCTACTACTCTCAATAGTCAATACATTTTCTCTTTTTGTTTCCCCCCATCTTTTGAGTGCGTAACCTCTGAGGTATCTCATATTTTGCGTGACCGACGTGTCCGGTGCCTATTCGGGATAGCGCAGGGGGCCAGTATTATTTGGGATTTGAGATTCGTGCAGAACATATTTTAACGGTTGAGATTTTCCATAAAGTCACGCAAAATATGAGATATCTCATAGGATGAAAATTCCGCTCTTTTTGGGTACATATTGACAGAGTATATTTTACTTCATGCAGCGTACGGGCCATGCAATTAAAAAAGGGCTGTATATAACCTCGTACGCTGTATGAAGCAAGGACTGCTCCTTCTATAATATTTACCCCTCTTTTTGGTTTTGGGAAAGGCCACGTTGCGTGGCACCGCAAATAGAATCAGGGATAATCCGTTCTCAGAGGTGGGTCCCGCATGTCAGTGACGTTCCACACATCCTCAGTCGATTCTCATCACAGAGGATTTGGAATTGGATTCGGATTACTGCTACTTCCGTAGTGGATGGTGTGTGGAATTCATATCACCAAAGCTAACAACATGTTTCTGTTTAGATCTGGATCGTCTGATCAAAATTTGCACAAATATTAAAGATGTCTCATACATCTCGCTTCCAACCGGATTGGTGGAATTGTTTTGTTACCTCTCTGAGATATCTCATATTTTGCGTGACTGACGTGTCCAATGCCTATTCAAAGATAGCACAGGGGCCAGTATTATTTGAGCATTGAGATGCGTGCATAATGTATTTGAACAGTTGAGATTTTCTAAAAAGTCATGCGCAATATGAGATATCTCAGAGGATATGGATTCGATGATGTGGGCTGTTAAAATTATCATGTATCTTAACTGTGAGCCGTCGGATCAGACTTTTATTAGCTATAGAGAGAATTTGTTAATCTTATTAAAGAGGAGCTGAAAAGAGTTGTGATTTAGTTTAAAAGCTTAGATAATTTCCTCATTTTAATGGTTTGATTTAGTTTTGAACCAAAAAAATAATATTAAAAGGGCCAAATTCCGAAAATTTAATGACAAGAGATTTTGAACGGATTCCAGAGGATTAAATATAGAGTAATTTATCATGAACCAGTTATGTTTAATAATAACAAGTTAACAACAAATGAATTAATGCAATGAAGATAGCGTCTGAGCATTCCTTTTAAAGATGTTGCTTTTTAATACTTAATAATAATTACGTAACTAAAATTAAGAATACAATTCGTTAAAGATCACTAAACTTGTCGTTCATCATGAATTGATCAAAACTCTAAAACCCTACCTCCCCGAGAAAAAATGAAGTGACAAAGAATGAAATGAGTGAGGATGCGGTAAGCAAGGGCAGAACTAGAATATTGAGATGAGAGGGGCTAGAAAATAAATGGTAGTGTAATTTTATGTTATAGAGTAGGCTAAAAGTATTAATACATATAAATATTATAAAATTCAATGGACAAAATTACAAATTTTCAATGCATAAGAGTGGCTTAGCCTCCTTTTAAGTCTATTACCTTCCGCCCCTGACAGTAAGATGCATATTATTGATCAATATGTATTTACAAACAATCAAATTTTTTTTTTTTAGATAGGTAGAAAATTATCTGATTTAAAAATTCTACATTATTTGAAAGTAGTGATCTTTTACCTATCTAGAACATAGTTAAAAAAATTTTAAAAATTGTAAGACTTGTTATCCATATACATTTTTCATATGGAGGTTATGTTTAACGATTCAGATTGACTGTTTGAATTTTGAAATAAAAAATAGAGACATAGAGTGAAAAAAACGTGTCATGTCGTGCCGTGACTAACACACTGTAACTTTAGTCTCGTTCTGTGTTGTTATCAAGTTAATGTTTCATGTGCCGTGATCAAAATGTCAAGGGGTGGTCACGACATGTGAATGGTCACGACCCTGCTCAAACATGCTGCGACCAAACGTGACTCGTGTGTATCGCACAATCATTTGATCATAATTTAAGTTATTTTATTCAAGATTTATCATTTGAATAAGATCCAACGATCCTAATTACACGTGACTCGTGTAGACTACGTGTTGTGCTGTGATTAGATATTTTGCATGACGTGCCATGTCAAATTTTCTCAAATAGTCATGACACGAGACGGGCAAATCACAATACATATTTGACACACGTGTCGTACCGTTTTATACCGTAATCATACTGTTCTGTAACAGAACCAGCTCCGCCATGTCATTTTTCTCCATCCATAACACGTTATATTTTCTATTTGCGTTGGTTAAAGAATCTGTGGATGGTAATCCGCAAGCACTGTCAGTTTTAATTGGATAAAATAAAATAGCATCTCAATATCTCATACAAAACCAACTTTGAGTTTTGGGCCAAGACTAGGACTTGTTTTTTAAACTTTATATTTGTGGGCTGAACTGGCCCAAACTTTTAGTGGGCCAATTTTGCTTCTGAGGTGAAAACATTTGTAATTTTGTGTTCGTTCTCCTTTTAACTATAACTATATGTTCTGACTAATTACCAACCCACCCTGAGATGATAATAATCTTTGCTTATATGTTATGACAAATCCAAAGAAACTGCTTCTCATTGCAGAATAAAGTTAGGCCGGTTTAAGAAATTTATTTGAAGTTAGATTCGTTTAAGTTATTTTGTCCATGTTTAGTTGATAACCAAATTGAAAAATAAAAGTACGGTCCTCAGACCTAGGGATGTTTATTACAAGGGCGGACCCAGTATGTAACCGGGGCAGCTGTTCTCTCTGGATTTTGAGTTTTAGTGGTGATCTATTAGTATTAATCGACATTGCTCCTTTTAAAAAAATTTAGGTCAAATATCTAAATAGTGCGGAATTTTTTAAATTAAGTGATTCTCTACCTAGCTAAAAAATAGTAAAAAAATTTCTAAAAAAATATCAAATTTGGTCTCTAAACGTATATTAATATGAAGAACAAAATAAACAGTTCAGATCGACCGTTAGAATTTTGAAAACTCAAATATCGAGTTATATTACTGGAGCCCTCTATCCTATCCATAGCAACCAAGCATGGCTCAAAAAAGAAATAGAAAATTCTTCAACATAATTTCCTAAGCATGCACTTCTTTCTAGGTTCATTGGAATTGGGGACTCCATGCTATTCGATCACTGGAATTGGAATCCAAATGCAAAATTAAAATTAAAATTTTTAATTAATATTGCATATCTCGAGACCAGGTGAAACTGGTGAAGTACGATGTTTATTCGCAGTTTCATCCTTCAACTTCTGTGATTTTTGTTTAATTTGATTTAGGTGTGACTATTGTGTAAATGTTGTGCGAGGGAGGGAGTAAAAGAGAAGAATTCAATTTCTTTTAAGGAATTTGAATTCAAATACAACTATAATTTGAAAACAATTCATATAATACAAACAATAAATTAGAACATTGTTAAGGGAAAACCGAATAATAAATTTATATATTTTCAATAATTCAGATATAATACGGGAATTATTCATAAAATTATTCGAAAATATTATTATTACAAATAATATGATTTTGTTTGAGAAGTGATGAAAAACAATATTATGATTTTATTTGAAAATATTATTATTATGACAAATATAATATTTACAAATTGCACCTAAAAAGTCTTCTATAACCATACATCCATAGACTATATCTTTTCTCACAATTAGGTACAACATAAGTCAAATATGTGGTGCTTTCCATACCTTCTCTTGAAATTTAAAATTTATATATCCATACAAATGCACCGCATCAGGTCATGAAAATAATATTTCAACTACATATGATGTTGAAAAGATTTTGTGCTCCATCAATCGGTCAAATCACTACAAAAATATATTAAGGTAAAAATTGATGGGTGAGTCTATGGTAGTATGCATATTACGATTTGGCACGTATTATGGCTCTATATTTGAGTTTTCAAATCCTAATAGTCGATTCGAATCGTTCATCTTGTTCTCCATATTAATATGTGTTTGGAGACCAAATTTATATTTTTTGAAATTCTTTACTATTTTTTTTAGATTTATTAAAAATCACTATTTTGGATGGTCTAGAATTTTCAAATCAAGTGATTTTCTAAATATCTAAAAAAATAGTAAAAAAATTTCAAAAAATGTAAAATTTGGTCTCCAAACATATATTAATATGGAGAACAAGATGAACGGTTCGGATTGACTGTTAGGATTTGAAAACTCAAATATAAAGCCGTAGCACGGTAACAACCTGTGATATGCATAGTATCATAGACTCACTCAAAATTGATTATTTCCGAGGATATACTGATATAAAAATATTATTTTTGAACATATTGGTATTATCGACAACAGTATCTACAAAGATATTGTTGACAAAAAACACTTTTACTCTCACAAATAGTGACATTTTTTTGTAGGAAATAGCAAGAAAACATAATTTTCAAAAAATAAAGAGTAATTTTATATATTTATCTGAGTAAAAAAAGGAAATTTTAGACTAAAAATAACATAAACACATTACATGATATGACAACAAGCCACTTTAGTTTTAGATACAAGAAAATAATTAATACCTGTTGTCATACAACAAAAGAAATTAAACACCAAATACTCAGAACAAAATAAATCCAGTTTATTTCCACAAATATTTAATAGAGATTCCTTTTGCATATACACCCTCATAAAATTAATTAATTTGTCTACCACAATACACAAACAACTGATGGTTTCTTCAATCAAATCATCTTTTGAATTTCATGCAAACTATAGATTTTAAAGAGCAAATGCACACAAAAAGCAAAACAATACAGCTCTACAGAAACCTTGTATATATTTTAATGCATGCTTAGTCGCGGCATTGAGTAAGCGCGGTACAACTACGGGTGTAGGGGTTAGCGGAGGCACCGGGCTGGCAGTTGTAGTACGAGGCACCACGTTGGGAGCAAGGAACACTGTCGGCTCGTAATGCGCCATAGCTGATGTAGCCATCCGTGCCATCAAGCGCACGACGGGGGATGCCACCAAGCTCCAACTCAGCGTCATCGCCTAATTGCCGCCCCGATTTGACCCAGTCCATGTCGCCGGCTGACACAGAGTAGATGGCAAATGCTAGGAGGAGAAGAACACAAATGGTGGTGTGTTTTGTGGTAGCCATTTTTGAAAGAAATCCTTTTTGTGTTATTGTATCAAATTTCTCTCTCCAAAGAAGTATTAATTGGGTGTTGAAAGTTTTAGAGAAGTTTATAGAGAGAGAGAAATCATTTAGAGGGGGTGGTTTGATTTAAAAATTGAAATGGGTGTTTAGAGGTTGGAGAGGAAATTTTAAGTTGGTTTGCTTGTAGAAAGTTTCAAAACATTGTCGTGTTGACTTTGAAATTTGAATATGTTAGTTAGCAAAAAAAAGCATGTATAACCCTGCATTTTGTGCTATTCTTATCTTTCTAATAAGTTCTCCTTTTTTTGATAAGTTGTTCTCAAATAAAATTCTCAATACACCTTATAAATATGAGCGGTCATGAAACAAAAATTAAACCTTGAATATTTATACCCTATATTTATTTATTAAATTTGTATGAAATTTATTAGTTTAAACCAGTGTTGTAAATAATAGATGCAGTTATCGGACGGATAGAGTACTGTCAAACGATTAATTGAGAATAATTAGAAATAATTGGTCATAATCGGAAATAATCGACTGATTAATCAGGTTAATCCGTAAAGGGTTTGGTTAACATCAACGACTAATCAGCCAATTAATCAACCTCAACGGACTTTTACAACACTGGTTTAAACCACAGAACATATAAACATATGCATGTTAATTTATATTATATTGCTTTTCTTGTATACTTAGTATTTTTATTAGAAAAAGAGGCGCAGGTTAAGATGCTTTATAAAGCACCACTGACAGGTGCTTTGGCTTCAAGTTTTAATTTTGATATGATCTATCATTTGGAATATTTTAAGAAACTAAAATTATTATTTTGTATTTTTTTATTTGAATAGGAATAAAATCAATAAATTTCAATATTCTGAACCGTTTAATAAATAAAATTTAACTTATAATGAAATATATGATTAAGAAAAAAAAAGTTCCATAATATACATGTAAATTGCACTTGTATATTTTTTCATGTTCTTCTAATTCAAATGTATTAAGAACATGATGAGATAGTTGTTATAGACAAATTGGCAATAATTGAAAATAATAATGTGTACAAAATTTTTTTAGAACAAATGATTGGTTAACTAAATTAATATAAAACTACCACAAAATAAAGTGTACATAAACCAACAAATATATAATGAGGAGGAATCCAATTATACTATAAAAGTGACACATCTTGATATCATATTTTTATAAGTTATTTTTACGATTTTAAAATTCAAACAGATGATCCGAACCGTTCAACATAATCTCCACATTAAAATGTGATTGGAGACCAGATTTTATATTTTTTTGAATTTTTATAGTACTTATTAAGATGTGTACACTATTGTTGTTTTCAGGCAATTTTGGACCATTGAAAAACAAACAATTTTGAAAAATTCTAAATAAATAGTAATAAATTTTCAAAAAATGTAAAATTTGGTCTCCAAGTACATTTTAATATGGACATCATGTTGAACGGTTCAAATCGACTATTTAAATTTTGAAATCGCAAAAATGACTTATAAAAATATAGTGTCAAGATGTGTCATCATAAAATAGTGTAATTAGATCCCTCATATATAATAATCTATCATTGAGGGTTGTTCTGCAAAACTTAACAGAAGCTGTTGTCCTTTATCCTTCATTAATTAAAAGAGATAAAGACAGCTCTTCTTCCTTTGTTAAAGTAGCCTTATTATTTCATTTCATTTCATTTTATTTAAGAAAACCAAAGAACTATATATTTTAACCCATATATATATTATAGACTACTTTGTTTTGCTTGAAACGGGAGCAAAAACGTGTGGACCTCATCAACCAACAAATGCACTCAACAAAGAGGCTAAAACGAGTAGAATGCAAGGCATTAATTAATTTCTCCAATTTTAATTTTTAGTAGTCCAGCTTGCATTTGATAAACATTTAGCGCATATTCGCCGTCTAAATGGAACAGGAATGAAATTTTCATAAAATCTGAGTGAATTTTTTTTTTCCACGCGTATAGTAAACAGATGAACAGACTCTTAATATTATTAAAAAGTAAAAATTTTAACTAATTTGTTGATGGAGTGGGATAGTCTGATGGACATTAGATCAAATTTAGTTTGATATTCAGTCAAATTGTTCGATCTGCTTAATGATTCGTGCATACTTGATTTGTAACTTATCTAATCTGAATTCATATCAGAAAAGTCTTTCAAATTTTCACATGAGCTTATTCAGACTGCATTTTTTTTTTTTTTTTGAATTTTCTGGCAGAGGCTGCCACAGTTCATATAACTGCATGCTTTTGTAAAATGACATTAATTAATAATATAACGAAATTTCACAAAACTAATTATTGTATTATTGCACATTGCATTGAAGCAAATATCTCAATTATATTTTCCAAGTAGAGGTTGTAATTGGTTAAGAGATTGATTTTTCTTCATAAATTCGCGGTTAAGATAATACATTTTTTTTATAGAAAGTCACAAGTTTGAAATTTAAAATTAATTGAGATTTATAAGATAATAAACCTAATTTTTTCCTTTCCTTAAAAAGAAAAAGAAAAAAAAGAGAGAGAGATTGGTTGCTCCTTAATTTTCACCATGGTAATATTTAATTATGTAATTAATGCACACCACATAAATCTTATAAGGCCATTATATATACCAAAATGATCAAACTTAATTACAAGGCATTTATATTAAAAATTTAAAATTGAAAACGTACATTACTTTGTATATGAAAAAAAAAAAATCAATGAAAGCAAAATTAGTATTACAAAGATAACAACAAGCATAAATCATAGCCAACCAAAAAATATTCTTTATTGCCATTTGATTACTATTTTAAACAAAAAATAAGTACGTACGCACATAAGACATACATTTCTCAAACACAAATTACATGTACAAGCTCTCTCCTCTTGGCGATATGCACTTCGACGTCGAAAAATCCAATTGATTGCCAAAACATAATAATATAATTTATGTTTGCCTTCTAGTATTGTTTAGTCTCGGCATTGCGTGATCGCTGTGCAACTGCGGGTGTACGGGTTGGCAGTAGCACCAGGTTTGCAGTTGTAATATGAGGCGCCAGTGACTGAGCACGGCACACTATCTGCAGTCAGTGCACCATAACTGATGTAACCCGTTGTGGCATTGGTGTCATCTAATCGCCGCTTCGCAACATTACCGGCTGAGGCGGCGACAACAATCATGACAAGCAAGAAAAGAACCCGAATTGTTGTTTTGCTTGAGGAAGCCATGAATTGTTGTTAAGAAATATAATCAAATGATGTGTTCTTGTTTTTATAGAATGGAGAGGTGAGAAAGGATTTAAATGCATGGAAATAAAATAATTGATAGATTCAGTTTTGGGCAGAGGAAATCAATTAAATTAAGATCATTAATGAAATATAATTAATTAGACTATGTTGATTTGCTTATTGCATGCACGACACTCAATATGCTCCCCATGTAATTTTGAACACAATCCATGAGGAAATATTTTAAGTTTCAGTTTGTTTAATTTCTTTTTCATATGTAATATTAATATTTCAATTTTGACATTCCAAGAGACTCATGCTTTTTTGTGTTATTAACCTTCAAAAATCCAATAAATATCAAAAGTTCCAAAAAAATATAACTAAAATAATGACGGAAATAAATTGCAATTTTTCATTGATTAATAATACAGGTTTAAATAACGTTTATCGTATCATAGCTGAATGGCTAAAAAAACAGTGTTATACTCATATAGCACTGCTGTGAAATAACACACTATAATATCAATAGCATCATAGTTTTTATGGAAAAAAAAAGTTATAACGGTGCTATAGCGCGTTATTTAGAACCATAATTAATACTAATACAAGATGTATAAAGGTGAAATAAAGATGCGAATGGTGAAATACACCTGGGATAAAATCTTGGTTGTCTATATTTGGGTCAAACCTATATTATTATATTTTTAAGGTATTTTTAAAAAAAAAAAAAAAAGAGCCGGCTAGCTTTTGCTTTAATTTAAGAGGATAGAACGTGAGCAGCATAACCGAGAAATGCAGTGAAAGTGTTAAATGCAAGGCACTATGTCAGCTTTGATTTTGGGTCCAGCTAAGCTTAAATTTTAGATTAACAAAGGAATTAGGTTTTGCTTTTATTTATTTATTTATTTTTAATTTACTAAAGATGTACCTAGGGTTGAATCAGCCTTTGATTGTTGTTGACATGTTTGAGCCGTTCAAACCTACCAAGAAAGATAGTTCCATCACATATTTATTTTATGATATATTTATTAATGGTTGAACCGAAATTTTTATCCATATCCTCAAGAAAAAATAAAATTTAAAGTTGTCTTTTTCTAGCAGTTGCCTTGTCTTCATAAAACAACTGTTGGAAAAGCCAGCGGTGTATTTTTTTTTTTTGTAAAATTTTTCAAACAAATAGCATATAGATGGAGGATTAATAGAGGAGTAAATTTATTCATAAATTAATTTTTTAATGATGAAAATCAACCTCACAATATATAACTCTGACTAAATAACAAAACAAAACAGAAACACTGTAATAATTTGAGTAAAACAAAAAGGTAAATGATGCTCCTCATTTTTTTTTTATTGATACTCAATTTTAGAATGTTTATTATTGTATAAAATTTTATGATGAATAGTTAATGGACTGTAGAACCAAAAACAACTTCAATTGAAGTTTTGAGACCCTAAACGATGTTCTTAGAATTATATTTTTTCTCCAACATGTAAAGGTTTATGCCTAATATTTCAAACCATTGGTCACTTCGTGAGCTTTCTGAATTGTCATCAAATGCTCAAATCTGAGTTTTCTACCAAAATTTACGGTCAGTTAAAGTTTAGAACAATTTATCGATGTTTTATTACAAAAACATCTTTGATACACTGATGTTTATACTCTAGTTAATTCCAACACAAGTGCATCGATGTTTTATTAATCTTGGTTAATTTTAATGTATCGATATTTTATTAAAAATACGTTAATGATACGCCGATATTTTACACCCTAATATATTAATCTTAATTCTAGTTCATCAATATTTCAATACAAAGACACCAATGATTATATAATAAAATATGGCGCCACATCTTCTTAAATTTTTAATATATACACACACAGCTGGATTTTCCAGCAAAATCAGCGTTAGGGGTAGTTTTAAAATATATATATATGTGAGGGCAACTTTGAAATTTCTTTTTTCTTTGAGGATATGAAAAAAAAATTCGGATGGTTGAGATCCTTGACAATAATTTTTTTTTCACAATGTTGACAATATATTTCTAATTAATATAAAAAAGTTTTAGCAAATAATTTTTTTATGGATATGTTGTTGCTTATGAATTCACTGTGTATCAAATATTATATAATTTTAGTGTTATTTGATATTCCATAAAATACTATTATATATAGCCATGTGTATCATATGAATATAGTATATATCACATTTGAAAGATAGGATTTTACAAATAGAGGAAAATATGAACAACAAAAATTGTCTTTCATTTTATACAACGCACAATGATAGAAAAAAAAAATTAAATGGTAAAAAATATTGTGATATATTATATATTGTGATAGAAATATATTTTATGAGAATGTTGATAATCTTTGCGATTTTTTTTATATGAAGTATTTTTGTACAATAAATAAATATTATAATCTCTTTCTCCAATACTTAATTGCGTTCCCTTGAACAAAGCCTCAAAAACAACGTTATTTACATAATTGGGTTCGCATGCTTTCATTTTTTTTTTTTTGGCTTCATTATATCTTTATCTAATAACAAAATTCTAAAAATTATATCTTTATCTAATAACAAAATTCTAAAATTTAATTATATGTCAAAATAAAACGGTTAGATATAATATACATTATTCTCTCTACATATACATAAAAAATTATAACTTTTAGTTTAATTTTTGTATGAATCAATAACTAAATTAAGAAATCAACATTCCAAAACTATTCATATCAATGTATTTTTACAAGTTTTTGATGACAATCAAAACAAAACTAAAATGCCATAATCTTTTTATATGTCCATACAGAGAATAATATCGATATATCTAACGATTTAATTTTAATATTTTATTAAAGTTTTAAAAATAAAGATATTTTAATTTTCTCTCCTTAAACAATACTATTTAAAAATTATTAAAATAAATATATCATAAGAGATGAATCTAGAACTCAAAGGATGTACACGGACAAAACATGTTTATAATTAGGAGTGTCAACAGGTACGATACGGATTGGGTGGAGATATTTTTATATTTGTATCCTTTGTGATAATGGAAAAAAAAATCTATATACTTGTCTTTTCGAAAATGGTACGGATCAAGTAAAAGAATAAAAAAAATATAATTAACATCTTAATTTGTATTTTCGAAAAAATATTTTTTTTAAATAATAATAATAATGAATACAACTAATTTGTATTATAAAAATTTAATAAAATATAAAACTTTATAGTATCATATATTATCTTCATACAAATACACACATATACATATATATACACATATACATATATATACACACATATACATATATATACACATATACATATATATACACATATACATATATATATACATAGGGCACGGCTAAATTGCTGCCGGCACTTTTTTTTATTTTCTGATGTCCAACCAACAAATCTAAACCGTTAGATGTTTAATCTATATTATAATCTACTTGAAGACCAAATTTTACATTTTTTGAAAACTTTTACTATTTATTAAGCTGGTTTGAAAACCGCTGGTTTTAATGCTGTAGAAATTTACTGAAATCAGCGGTTTTCAAACCAGCTTAATAAATAGTAAAAAAAAATTTCAAAAAATGTAAAATTTGGTCTCCAAGTAGATTATAATATAGATTAAACATCTAATGGTTTGGATTTGTTGTTTGAACATCAAAAATTATGAAATTGCCCTTGCAGCACCTCCGCTGAAATGCTGCCAGCAGCAATTTAGCCGTGCCCATATACATATACATATACATATACATGTATATACATATAAATGTATATACATATACATGTATATACAGGACTTGGCTACGGTGTTATGGGTTGCATAGAGGCCTCTCGTGCTACGGCTCAATATTCGACTTTTCAAAATCCAAACGGTCGACCTGAACCATTTATCTTGTTCTCCATATTAATTTTTGTTTGGAGATCAAATTTTACATTTTTTGGAAATTTTTTACTATTTTTTTAGATTTATTGAAAATCGCTGTTTTTCAGACAAATTTGAACCATAAAAAACAGCGATATTCAATAAATCTAAAAAAATAGTAAAAGATTTCCAAAACATGTAAAATTTGATCTCCAAACACATATTAATATGAAGAACAAGATGAACGTTTCGGATCGACCATTATGATTTTGAAAAGTTGAATATTGAGCCGTAGCATGGGAGGCCTCTATGCAACCCATAGCATATTAGTCAAATTCTATATATATGTAGAGGAGGGTTCAAATGCCTCCATTTTTTGTGCCTCCACCATGTCTCCATTTTTTAAAACTTAAAAATCAAAATAAAACCGTTGAATATAATCTACATCATTTTATCTATGCACATGTAAAAAATTATGACATTTCAATTTTATTTTGATTGTCATCGAGAGCTTGTAAAAAATGCACTAATTTGGATGATTTCTAGACGTTAATTTTTGAACTTATTGATTCACATAAAAACAAAATTGAAATGTGATAATTTTTTATGAGCACATAGAGAAAATAACATATATCAAATCTAACGGTTTTATTTTGACCTTTAAGTTTTAAATCTCGAGTTATTAAAATTTTAAAAAATGGAGGAATGATGGAGGCACAAAAAATGGAGGCATTTGAACCCTCCTCATATATGTATGTGTATAAATATATATACATATACATATATATGGGAATATGCTAGCATGCTATGCATAGCATAGAGGGCCTCCATGCAACGGCTCAATATTCGACTTTTCAAAATCCTAATGATCAATCTGAACCGTTCATATTGTTCTTCATATTAATATGTGTTTGGAGACCAAATTTTATATTTTTTGGAAATTTTTTACTATTTTTTTAGATTTATTGAAAATTGCTGTTTTCAGCAAATCTGGACCATAACAAAAACAGCGTTTTTCAATAAATCTAAAAAAATAGTAAAAAAATTCCAAAAAATGTAAAATTTGGTCTCCAAACACATATTAATATGGAGAATAAGATGAACGGTTCGGATCGACCGTTAGGATTTTAAAAAATCAAATATTGAGCCGTTGCATGGAGCCCTCTATGCTATGCATAGCATGCTAGCATGTTCCCATATATATATGTATATGTGTGTGTGTGTTGACGTTTCAAAATCCAAACGGTCGATCCGAACATTCATCTTGTTCTTCATATTAATATGTGCTTGGAGATCAAATTTTACATTTTTCTGAATTGTTTTACTATTTATTAAGTATTTTATAAAATTGTTGATCCAACGGTGGCTGCTGAATTTATTGTTTTGTTAAGCCACCGTTGGATCAACAATTTTGTAAAATACTTAATAAATAGTAAAAAAATTTAGAAAAAAAATATAAAATTTGGTCTCCAAGCACATATTATAATGGAGAACAAGATGAACGATTTGGATCGACCGTTTGAATTTTGAAAAGTCGAATTTAGACCGTATGTATTTCGGCTCACATACATTCGAATGCACATTAGTCACTCTTTCTCTCTCTCTCTATATATATAATTTATTTTTATCTTATAAAATAACGAGTTAAATAACGAAAAAATATCATTACCCTTATCCGTATCCGATAAGTTAATATAAAAAAAAATCTTACCATTATTCATATTTTCGGATACAATACAGATCGGTAAATGGATAAAAGGGAGCCATTGACACTCCTATTTATAATAAACTAATTAAGAATTAAATAAACATTAGTTTGAGCTGATCCAGGGAAGGGTTCTTGGTTAGTTAAAATCTGGTATGGTATCATCTCATTTTCACCGACGATTTAGGAGCATCATTTGGACATGAATATAATTAAAGAATATTACAGTTGCATGTGCACCTACTGGTCAATAGCTTAATTAGACTTGGAACTTTGAAGCTTGTACCCTACAGATAATATTTTTATTTCATTTTCAAATGATTAGTGCAAAATAAAGTCAACATTAGGGTTCCATCATTTAATTCATTTTAACATATATTTCATCATATAACATAGCAAGAACACACAAGAGAGGGATACATGCATCTCATGTTTTGGTATACATTAATTCTGACCCGTATTATGGATTAGTATCTTTATTTTTGAAGTTTAAACAGCTAATTAATTAGGACCATTAACTGTGATTTTCATATCAAAATGTATATACATCCCAAATTTTATATTTTTATAATTATTTTTTACTATGTTTAGATAGCTTAAAATTTTTGGATGTTCGGAAATTTTTAAATCAAGTAATTTTTTATCTATTTAAAAAAATAACAAAATTCTAGAAAGATAGACATCTAACCTACAAATTTCTATTTAATTATTTACAAAAAAAAATGTCCATTAGGATTTTAAACTCACGACCTCTCACACGGAGAGTATTGCCTTTTTGCCTTTTGTTTTTTGAATCCATACTCTTTGTATAGAAGATCATAGGTTCGAAATCCAAATAAAAATATTTTTTATAAATATTAAATAGTTGAATGATTTAACCTTCAACATTTATATATAATATAACATAGGAGTTGTAAATAATAGCATGCGCCAGACATATAAGATATCGTTGAACAATTAATCAGAAATAATCGACCAATTAGTCAGAAAAATCGTTAACAATTTGATCACCGCTAATAACCAATTGACCGAAGTTTAAATGAACGTTGTTTACAACACTGGCAAGAACACACAAGACTTACCTCTCCTTTCTCGATGTACTGTTAATTCCTAATAACTTTTTAAGTGAAGCATTATCAAGTCTAAATTAAATATTTAGGTAACACTATCTGTTTCATAGTTATGATGTGCATATTTATCAGGTGTAGAGTCTTTAAACAGACTCAACACCAGAAAATTTGTTGGTGATTTAGACATTTTGAGGCTTCAAGTAATGTTTGTGGTGTTTTTTATTAGGGCAAAGATAATGATATATAGCGATGTTTTAGTTTCATAAAATGCAAGTAATTTTTGAATGTTTGGCGTATGATTTGATGTTGATGTAGTTCATGTATAGGGGTTTGTAGGTAGGGGTGTTCAAACAGTTCGGTTTGTTTGATTTTTAACTGAACCAGAATATTGCGGTTTTAATGTATCGGTTCAGTTTAGACTTCTCAAAACTGACTATACTGAATCGACCAATTTATATTGGTTGGGCTCTAATTTTATTGTTGTTATAATGATTTCATTAAACCAAACCGTACCAAATCAAACCGAACTTCAATTGTTGTGTATGACAATGTATTCTTTTCGTTAATAATAGTACCAATAGGTTTACTTCAGTTTGAACCGAACAAACTGAAATTCACTTCGATTTGTTCAATTCGGTTCTTAATTGGTTGATAGGTTTAATCGGTTCGGTTTTAAATTTGAAACCAAAAAAAAATTTAGTCATTTTACTTCAGTTTGAACTGAACCAACTGTTTGAACACCAACACGGTTAGGAAAAAAATCCTAAGACTGTTGGTACTCATCAAAAATTTGATTCCCTCTTACGACTTTATAGTTTCTGCAAAGATTTAAAAAAAGAAAAAAAAAAAGAATTGATAGTACATCAGTGTTGTAAAAAATATTTGTTTAGACTGATTAATCAGCCGATTAGTAGTTGGCAGTGACCAAACAGTTGTGAATTTTTCTGACTAATCAGCCGATTATTTTTTATTATTCTCGATATTTTCGATTAATTACTTAACGATACCATATCATCTGATGACCGCATATTCGTTATTTACAACAACACTGGTACATCTTAATATAAAAAATCTATATAATTTTAGATTTTGTTTAATTGATTAGACAGTAGAGCTGCATTGTTCCTCTCCAGTTTGTCCTAAATGAATTTGAAGGTCTTATATCAATTTTTAATGGAGCAGTTGAACCAATTCGAATCAACTTGAATTGGATGGATAGAGTAGGAAATAAACAGTTTATTGGACATTCCGATGTAAATTGATGAAACGCTCTCTGCGGTGCTGTGCGGTGATTTTGATCTGGTTCATTCGTTTTGGATTGGACGGGCTGGATTAAGGGTTCATCAAATTTTGAGTTTTTTTTTAAATTCGGACAAGATTTAATCTTGTCCGTCCGATCCGAAACGAACGGACCAGATCAAAACCAATGTACAGCACTGCAGGTAAAACTTCCGCAGAGTATACGCTTCCGTAAATTGATCGGTCCAAAATAATAAAAAGCATAAAACACATGCTTTCTATTTTACTTTTTGAGATTTGTCATAACTTTTAATTTATACTTTTTTAAAAATAAATTGTTGTCTAACTATTTTTAATTGATTCTCGTTCTCGTTGCTCTCTCCTCGCTCTCTTCCGTAGTTATAATTGTTGACGTGATTGCAAAAATAATTAAAAATTAATTTCACAAGTTTAAAATTTTAGAATTTGAAATTAACTAAAATTTTTTTTGTGCTCGACAGTTCTTAATTTTACTGAGGTCAACTCTCAATAAAAAAAAATGTGTTCAGGTCATCAGGGCGATGATTAAGCCAAAAAAAAAAAAAAAGAAGAGAGAGAGGAAAGATGGATGGCAAAATTGATATTACAATGAAATACCAGGGCAAGTGTATTTGCCTTATCATTGGCAGCTAAGGGATCACTAAATATTTCCAAGATGAAATGCTTACAATCTGCAACCCGGTACACAAAAAAAAATAGTGTATCAATTATTAATTTGTGGTTATATTTAATGAACCAAATTCTTAAATGTTTATGTTGGAAGCACCTAAGCTTTTTAATTTAAAAATTTCTGCTTTCGCAATTTTCTGTTGGAAAGCACTAATGATATCTTAACCGGTCATAGACAATTGATTAATGCTCCGCTGTTTGTTTAGAACAGTTCAAGATATAATTTTTTTAATATTTTCTAAATATATTGGCGGCCATATCTTTGACACGGGACCTAAATTTTTGTCAGACTATGATTCGGAAGAAATAAATCAGCTAATCGTTTAAATTTTTCTATGCACAAATTTCAACGAAGAAACTTTTTCATGCACGATCTCGACAAAAAAAACAAAAGCTGAAAACCAACGGTTGAGATCTGAATAACAGGTTCTTGTTATTCCCTTAGAATAACAGCTGATCTAATATATTTTTCAGTGCTATCAACTTACAATGGAACATAATTTTGACAACTATTGATAACGAATGATAATAATATAAGAGTAAGATTTAGGTGTTATGGACAGCACAACACTTTGCGTGCTATTATCTTAAAAATATATCGTATAAACTTTAAATTTCAATCTAAATAGATCAGTAAATTAGTTATATAACGAACTTGTAGAATACTAATTTTTACTATTTTTGAATTTTGTTTGCTAATTTTTATGATTTATGAAAAATAATAAAAAATGACTTAAAAATAAAAGAAAATTATCAATATTTTTGACTATTTTTACTATCAACATAGTTTCAAGTTTATACGATAAGTTTTTGAAACAATAACACAAAAGACCTTATACTACCATAGCACCTAAACATTACTCATAATATAATATAAGCCATAATAAACATTACTCATAATACAGATTTTTTTTTTATTCTAATAGCTTAAAACAATTAATAATTAATTACATGAGTGTATTAAAATTAACTTAATTTCTACCTTTGACAGCGGTTCTTAAGCCCATAATTAATTTTAATGGCGTTTCTTTCATTTGAAAAAAAAAAATATTATAGGAGAATAAAAAATGGGATTAGTCAATAGAACCAGTCCACCTTACAAAAATGTATCAAGGAGACACGTCATCATCAGTGGGGTCCATGATAACTACTCATCTATAATTTTAAAAATTAAAGAAATACAAATAAATTAAGACCTGACTCCAACTAGTAGATGGTAACTGCATAATGCCTCCATGTAAAATTTTGAAAACAAAGATAATTAAAGATGCTATGAATAAAAAAGAAAATCTAATAACACAAGAACAGGGTAGAAAAGCTGCTTATTTAGCATAAATATCTACAATGTTACACCAAAATTGCTATCAGGGGCGGAAGTGGAAAATTTAGATTGAAAAGCTAAAATGCAAAGCGTATAATGTGCAGCGACTGAGATTTAAACTCAAGTCTTTATAGTCACAAAATAGAGTTCTAACGACTAAATTACAACCTCACATTTAGTATTTTAAAAGGAGAGCTAACCCATAACAACACCATTAAATTTTTTAAGTATTTATAAGGTAGGTATTTACCAGTAGAATACATAAAAGGGATAATTTCAATTAAAGAAGTTAGAATAACAGATTTACCAGTGGGCCCTGCTTAAAATTTTGATGTTAGAGTTCCACTAAAAGATAGAATAACAGATTTTGATCATCTTAACTGCTAAGTTCGATTAACATGTTGCTACTCGAGAGAAAATTGTTAGTCAAAAACTCGGAGTTGATTGCACGAATAATTCCTCATCGTCTTCATCCTCGTCATCGTCCTCGGGCCCCACCCAGTTGCTTGGATGGTGTTGCGAATGATGGTTGCTTCCGAACGCCATAAATAGTGATTCCAAAAATTGTAGGAAGTAAACAAAGATGTAGTAAACCTATATTTTATTTTACTCTGGTTTAGATAGAACCTTCTACAAATAAGAAATAACACAATATTTAGACGTAGTTGAAAAAAATAAACATTTCTCATGTTTCCAAATGTTTGAACCATTACAAGATTGGTTTATTGGTAGAGGTACATTTTCTAGAAATTGACAACTTTGCCATTGAAATCATGCCAAGCCATTTTAGACAATATGGTCTTATTTTCTTAAAATTAGCATTGGTTTGACAGTTGGCTGTTATGTGCTGATAACTGCAAAAATGTTGGTTTAGACACAAACATGAGAAATGTTGAGGTTTAGTTTCAAAATTAATGGTATAAATCGAACCTTGTGGCTCAACTGCCGTATTGGTTTCCATTCTTTGTTGTCTGCCAAATTTCTGTGAAGGAAAGCATCTCTCTCTTTTCTTTTGGAATTTAAACAAATCCATTCTTTAGAGCAAAAAAATAAAAAAAATAGAGTAGGGTTAAAATGCTTCATTGTTTTCATGCCCCAATCATGTCTTACATCCTTATCTCCATTTTTAAAATCCAAACAGTTGATCCGAACTGCTCACCATAATCTCATATTAAAATGTCCTTACAGACCAAATTTTATATTTTTTTTGGAAATCTTTTACTAATTTTTAGATAGATACAAAATCATTATTTTTGGATGGTCCAGAATCTTCTAAACAACAATGATTTTGTCCCTATCTAAAAAAATAGTAAAAAAATTCCAAAAAAATATAAAATTGGTTCTTCATGCACATTATAACATGGAGGTCATGTTGAGCGATTTGAATTGACTGTTTGGACACTGAAAACGAAGATAAAGATGTGAGGCATAATTCGGACCCGAAAACAATGAGGCATTTTGACACTACTGTTAAATAAAATATAGTAAGATAGCAACAAGTAGAAGGATACGCATTGTCTGTGTTTTGTGGGCCTGAAGCCATTGGAAGAGCATTTACAATAAGATCTCTAATAATGGGTAGTGAAGTATAAATAGTGTTCCCCTGTTGCTCTTGTTGGACCTGGTTTTCTCTACTAACTTGAGTGTTTCTTGCACCAGTACCTATAATAGAAGAGAGGAAAAAAAATAACTGCTGACATGAAGAGCCCCGCAAAAGTACCGTGGCATCGGTACAATATGGACGGCACTGACATAAACTACCATCTAAACTGATCAGTAAAGAGTAGTACAATCTCATGGTGCAAAATATTAAGATCCGTATTACCTGACAGATTATGTTTGTAATTATTGCCATCAAACCTGATTATTGCAATCTAAACCATCGTTCTGTGCTATTCATTCATATCTCTGCTTTTTTAAGTCCAAATAGTCAATCTGAACTGCTCACCATAATCTCTATGTAATAATGTACTCAGAAAAAAATTTACATTTTTTAGAATATTTGTACTATTCTTTTAAATAGGTAGAAATTCACTACTTCTGGATAGTTCCGAATCTTTAGATCAGGTGATTTTCTACTTATCTAAAAAAAATTGCAAAAAATGTAAACTTTAGTCTCCAAGTATATTTTGATTTGAATATCATATTGAGCGGTTTGCATTGACTATTTAAATTTTGTAAAGGAAAATATAGATCCATAGCACAGACTGTTTTGCGCTTTGCAAAGTACCATAGCGTCACTCAAGGCACTGAACTAGGTGCAGAGAACAACAGCATATGTTAAAGCAACGCTGGTACAACATACGTACCAGAAAGATCTGACCAGATCTTAGTATGGGCAGAGGCATTCTCAACTCCAGTCGGTGTATGAGCTGGCTCACCGGGCTCCTTCTGCGGGGCCCGAGCGGCCTCATCTGTCGGTACACTGTGCTGATCTCTGTTGACCCCTTCAGTGAGTTGCGACACCAGCATAATGGCAAGAACAAGGCCGGCAAAACTTGGCGTGATTTCAAGATCAGCCGAAATTTTTTTTCTTACAATCCTAATAAATTAGAATTAAATGAATACCATCCATTAATTTCGAATTCATATTTCACTACAAACTCGGACTCAGTCCGCGCACGGATCCCCAATCCGAACTCAGACTGGATACACAGACGGATCCGAACTCAGACTGGGTACGCGGATGGATCCGAACTCAGACTGAGTACGCGGACGGATCCGTCCGCATACTGGGTCTGAGTTCGGATCCGTCCGCATACTCAGTCTGAGTTCGGATTGTGTACTGCTATATCCGATTCCAGATTTTCTCTGTTTTATTTTTATTAATTTGGTTTACTTCTTTTTGTTAAAAACGGTTCATTAAAAATATATAATTGTTATTTGTTCGTAAATTATTTATGCTAAATCTATTACTTTAAAATTATCGAACCAGTTTTTTAACCATCTGGTTTTCCTTTTATTTTTTTGTTTGTAATTGGAAAACATAATACCTCTTAATGGGACACTTTTTTTTGGAGAATTGATAATTATTGTTCGAATTTGTTAGTAATAAATATACATCATGGTTATAAACTATGTTTAGAATATCTTAATATATATGAATTCCATACAAAATTATCAAAATAAAACCTCTAATTTCATCTGGGCTGCTCATAGGAACGGATTTACAGGTTTTTTTTTTTTTTATAAATTTCATGCATAATTTTTATTATTTTGTATTAAAATTTTATATGTTTTTTCTCTATTAATGAAACATTTGTGTAATTAAAATGTCTTGTTCTAAAAATATATCTTGTTAAATTATATTGTTTGTTAAATTTCAGTCCATTACAATAATTTCTAATGATGTCCTGGTTGCTCAGCACACATAATTTACAGTCGCATGAAAGGAACCATAAACACCATAAATAATTAAATATAATTTTCTATTATACATTCTAACCATAAAAGCCATTTCCTATTAAATTAATTCCTTCAATACGCTTTCCAACAACAAAAATGTAAAGCAAAACATTACTTTTCTATGCCACTTGATGAAGGAAAACGACAAAATAATGAAAAATATAGAAACAAATCAAACAATCAATCGAGAAAGAAATCCCTTCGATCTTACCATACTTCCAATTGAATTGATGATCCCACTCAGCTAAACAAATTGCGAGCGCTACCGACGTTCTATATATTACTTTTTAGGAGGAGTGTTATGTAAAATATTAAATATAGCCCCCAAAAAGGGAAAAAATTGACAGCGTAATTTTCACTTCATGCAGCGCAAAGACACTAAAATCAAAACAACGCCTATCTGCCTCGTGCACTGTATAAGGTAAAAACTGATCTGCCTATCGCACCAATCTGAACTCAGACTCAGTATGCGGACGGATCCAAACTCAGACCCAGTCTGAGTTCGGATCCGTTCGCATACCCAGTCTGAGTTCGGATTGGGGATCCATGCGCGGACGGAGTCCGAGTTCGTGGTAGAATCTGAATTCAAAATTAATAGGTGATATTCATTTAATTATGATTTATTAGGGTGGTAAGAAAAAAAATTTCGGCAAGATCAGACACAGATCAAATCAAGTGACGTGAAAAAAAAATCAATTGTTCGACTAATTTATCAAAAGTGATATTGTATACTTTCACTTTTACTATGTAAAGTAATTTTTTTGGTTCACTTACCGATTACATATCTATACATAATATCATTTCATAAATTTTATATTTTATACTTTTAATTATAGTTAATAAATATGTAAAATATAGTTTTGTTAAGTTAGAGACTTGAGACTGCTTCTTATTAACGTGCAATATTATAACATATTTTAATTCTCTAGTTATTTTTTTTTTAAAACTTTCGTAGAAGCTGTGAAGTCGTGAGGAGAAATCAAATTCTCGACCTTTGGGTACAACAACACTAGGACTTTTTCCTAACCAATTGTACTACCTCCCCTTTCAATTCTCTAGTTATTAAAAAATTATAGCTACATAATACTTAAATGAATGTGTCAAAATAAAACGAAATATCATATCTAACAGTTAGTATTATTCTAGAGTATGGCTAATATAATATCAGTGTCATTTCAGTCTATATAATACAAACTCCAAAATCTATCAAATCGAGTTCAAATGGTGAATCCAAACCGTTCAAACTAATTTACTTCATAAGTGATGCATTTACATGCAAACTTTTTTATATTTTCAAGTTATTTTAGTATCAAATCAAGCGGCAAAAAAATTGAAAAATAAATGTATTAAAATTAACTTAAAAACTCACATATTTGGCCACTTGACTTGATATCAAATAAACTCAAAAACTTATAAAATTTATATGTAAATACACAACTAATTTGAACAGTTTGGATTCACCATTTGAACTCAATTTGATAGGTTTTAGAGTTGGTATTAATGTATTATATAGACTAAAATGACACTGATGTTAAATTAGTCATACTCATTATTCTACTGTATATACATGTTTAACGGAAACAAGATATACTATCAAATTAATATTCCTCTTGAGAAAACAAAAATGTCTTCGTAAATGAAAAAAATAATATATCATAAATTGGATCTAGAACATGGCGTGGCATGCTTTGTTCAACACAACGTTGATAAAGAGAGAATAACCAAATTAAGTCAAGAGAAAATTGAACTAATAATAGAAAAAAAATGAAACATAGCTAAATTTATCTTATTTATCAGTAAAAGAGAAAAATAAAGTTGTACAAAAAGAGAAGCAAAACAACACGAGAATTTTCAGTCAGTCAATGATAGAACATTGACCTAATTATAGCTTGTTATCAGAATTCACACTACCATGATACAATTACAGCTTAATAAATAGCAAATTTTGTGTAATCTCTCCTAATCCAGATTCATCTTGCACAGTTCCATGACCATATGCACTGTGCCACCATTTATCTCTGTTAAGCTCAAATATTGGAACGCCCATACTAAAGCATTGGAAATAACCTGACAAAAATTAAGAGATGTTAATAAACCAATTTCTTTTCTAACTTAGATTTGTCTGTACAAAGAGGGTTTGATTTTTCTATGACTGGCATGGACCAGCGAGTGATTATGGTTCCATTCATCAATAGGCTTGTTCATAAATTATAAATTCTTCCCTCCAAAAAAATCGTCCAAAGAATTTGAAGTTGTAAACTTGTTTGTCAGTTCTGGTACATTTAGGATGTTTTTTTACACATTCTTTTATATTGGCTAAAGAACTTTTGTGTAATAAGATGTTTGCATTTGGAAGAAAGTTTAAGCATCATTATTCATCTAAAATTGGGAGCCCACAAATGTAAAGGTCAAAATAGTCACCATGATAGTATTAAGTGCTAAATTTTCTAAAATTGGGATCCCACAAATGTAAAGGTCAAAATAGTCACCATGATAGTATTAAGTGCTAAATTTTATTTACAATGACAGAATAAGCACATCAGCTTGACCATCACAAGAATAGCAGACAAATTCAATCAGTTTTCAGGCATGTTTTAGTCACCTCACCTTTCTGAGTAGCATTGTTCTTCTGTGCACAGAACCAATGCATTGTTCTTGTTAACATCTCTGCAGACGAATAAACACGTCAGCCCAAAAAAGTGCTTGGCAAAATGCAATAATAAACCAATGAAAAGGAAAAAAAATATGTAAAAATATAAAGAAAATACCCATGATTCGGATAGTAAGAATCAAAGTGTGATATCTGCTTGCCGTGGCTTATGTAGGTGTGTAACTGCAACCAAAAAGCCAGGGAAAAGGTGATTTCAACCGAGCAAGAACAAAAGGAGAACATCAATCGTGTTGGCACAAGAACTGCACAGTTACAGTGTGTTGGCACAAGAACTGATCTGCACTAAATCCGTGAATCTCATACAGTTCTGAGTCTCCACAAATCCTGATATTTTTTTGAGCTTGTAGTTCATGATCCAACCATCATTTTCATTTAAAGAACTAAAAATTCTATGTAGCTAATTGATCACAACAATTTGTCAAAATTCAGTAATTCAGAATATGTAAAAAGGACAAAATAATCAAACACCATGGCAAGTTGATAGAATTAAGGACTAACAAATCATGAAAATGTGCAAATATAAACAAGGAGATCCCCTGAACATGACTACATACCCAGAGCATAGTAATTGATGTGAAAACCTAATGGTCAGGTAGAATTGAATTCATAGCACAAGGATATACAGTGCTATGCACTGACAGTTGGATAAAAACCCACGTGATATACTTGTGCACTGCTTCTGGGCTCTGACTATAATGTGATTGTAATACACTGAATGACAAATTGAATTGAACAAGAAGCATAGAAGTATTCATCATAGACTTGATAAGATAAATTTAACAAAAAAATATATTTAAAATTAAACTAAATTCATACCAATTCATACAAAATATAAAATATCTCTCGCAAAATAAAATAAAAAATTCACAGCAAAAGTCAAATAAAACCCAGCGGATACCTGATTTGGTGATTTTTTTTTTTCAAATGGACGAGCTTGGGATGGGCATTGGAGGTGGCGCGTCGGACAAGAGACTCGCTGGCATAGTAAATCCGGTTCTTGTGCCCCTCCACGGCGGGTTGCTCAATGGACGCGGTGGTGGAGCTGTGGAAGGAGTTCCCGGTTGCGAAGCAGCCGCGACGATTGACGATGGTGAGGAGGCGAAGGTGGGAAGGACGAGAGAGAAGCGGAAGAGGGGAGAGCAAGAGACGCTGGACTCTTCACGACGGCGATGCGACGATCTAGGCGGAGGACAAAACAAAAGAAGAAGACGGTTCATTACAAATAAGATGATTTTGCCCTTCCGCATAAAACTTCCGTTAATTTTAACGACAGAAACGGTGATTTATTAAACAACATGGACCGTCCGATCTGAAGAAAATGAACGGTTCACTTTAAAAGATTTGCACAGCATTTGCCAAGAAATACTTCTGATATGCTGGGCCCTTTCTTCCATAGCCTCGTAGGCCGAAGCCCAATACTGGTTTTATTTCTTTCATTTTCAGTTCCAGAACCTTATCTTAATTCCTGCTGCTCCTTCGGTCCTTCCTCAACAGACAACCCCATTAGTTTATAGGGTTAGGGTTACACCTTATTTCAATCTCGACGCTGGATGTGGATTCGCCCATGCATGGCTTCTCTTGCGGCGAGGCTTCGTCGGCTCAGGCGGCGGCCGCTCCAACCCCGCATCTGCATGACCTTACAGCCGAAGCCCTGAAAGCACTTGGAGAGGAGGGATCCCAAGTCTTGGTGTACTCTGGGTCCCACTCCCGCCCTATGCTGTTCAATGGATCCAATTCCAAGGCGCCAATTGGATTATTCGTTGATGATTCAGATATATTCGCTGATGTTGATCCCAATCGTCATATGCTCTTCGTGCAACAAGGAAAAAGGTAATTTTCATTTCATTTTTCAGTTCTGGTAAACCTGACAATATCTATTTAGGTTCTGGTAAATAAGATTTCGTCTTTTGTCCCTTTCAATTTAGCACAACTGGCTTCAGGAGACCAACACAAGATGTGGTACGGACCATCATGGCAGTGATTACTCAGTGTCGACGTACTAATGGGATATTTTCCGAAGCATTTACCCGGACTATTCTAAAGAGGAAGCAACAACTGCTACAAAGGCAGGGTTGTTCATGTGATGTAAAAGTAAAACTGCCTAGCACCATCAATAATTCTAGCCTCATAGTTGTAAGCATTCTACTCTCCTCTCAGTTCTGAACTGAACTATCTGTGAATTATGTAGCAATTTTTATGTGTTAGCCTGATTGTGAGACTGGTTGGTTTCCTCATAATTAACAGATAAAAAAAGTTTCAAGATCTTCGCGCCCCCGCAAACGTCGTCCAGATCTAGATCTAGATCAGCCTCTTCCGTCAATTGAGCAGAAGATGAAATGGGCGAGGGAATATGATGAGGGTTGTGCCATGGCAGCTGTCTTTGTGGAGTGGAAATTGAGCACTCCTGCCTTTCCGGTGCTCCCCCTTGTACCTTCTCTCCACAATGATCTTCCTTGGTTTTACATGGCTGACCCTGGGACAAGCCAAGGTAATCACCTTTTCGGGAACATTGCAGCACGGCAGAGCTTTTTGATAGCCAATTCAGGTCTACAATCTAGCAACCGTTTATTGTACTCCAAAGATGGATGGTTGCTCTTGTGTGGGCGAGACCTGTTGTTATCTGGCAGGGGAAGGGGATACCCGAAATATTCAATGTTTTTATTGAATCCCATTACTGGGGCCCGCATAGATTTGCCGGGCCTTTATGATCTGGACGTGTGTGCTGCATTCTGCACCACAAGTACAACCGAGGGCACTTGCACTCCTGGAGTTGTTATTTGTGGTAGTTTCACGGAGACCATTGTGAGGGTATACATGGCCCGACCCGGACCTGGTGGTGCATACACATACTGGGAGGAGCATCCTTATGTCTTTAAAGCAGGGCAGCTAATTGGCAGACTAAGTATGAAGATGTTATTATGTGGCAGCTCTGTGTACTTTTTTTACACCTCAGTTTCAGTTTCAGGTGGACCCCTGTTACGGCAGTGTCTCATTTTCAAGCTTACCGATCTTAGCTGGCATATTTTAACAGGTGAGAGCCTCAAGCATTCCACCCTCTACGAGCCTCTTGAGGTTGAAGGAAAACTTGTGATGGTCGGCCATCCACAGCATTTCACCGATCCTCTGACGGGGTTGGTGGTGGGGGGCTTAATATCAATACCTCTCTATAGGATGGAGATAATTGGAGACAGATTTTATTGGGTAGAGATAACAGAGTTGGACGAGGGGCGCCTTTGGTTTATCGACCAACTTCAATCTTTTTCTGTCAAAGTCGCAGGCTCTAGACAAATTTTTTGCTGGTTTGCAGGCAGCGGAATAGGTGGTGCTGTTGCAATACATTGCTTAAATTTGACTACAGGTGCCCACTGCAGGCTCACCACCGACTCGGTTTTTAACAATCAGGATGCATGGGTTGACCTAGGCTGCCTCTCTCACTCTACTCTCTTGGATCGTGGGATAACTGGTGATGACTTTTTTCCCGACTTCTAAATAGATATTATATATTTTCTACATTTTATTATCTTCCTATTGTAAGCCTGTGTTTGTGCTAGTGCTTTTTCCTAATGTGATATATGAACTAGTGTTTTGTATATGAACTATTTTGATTTGGAATTGCTTGTGTTTGCTCCTGGTAGAAATGCTTGTGTTTCATTTTCTATGTTTGTGGGTCTGATATCAGTACGTTATTATGTAGCATACTAGATAACTATCCAACTTTGTGACTGAGTATAACACTTTCACTTTTGGCTAAATTAAGCAAATTTTGATCGCGGGTAGCTTTCAATAAAAATAGTGCAATGAAGCCTGAATTGAGTTTTAGTTATTCTCTGTTATGGCAAATTGGTCTCAAACACAGACTCCATGCAATAGGGGTGTCAATGGCACCCTTTTATCCGTTTACCCGACCCGTACCGTATCCGATAAGACGGGTATGGGTAAGATTTTTTTTTCGTAAACTTATCGGGTACGGGTATGGGTAAAGATTTTTTTCCGTTATCAAAACGGGTAAGGGTACGGGTAAAGCCTATTTCGTACCCGTTACCCGATTGGGTAATTATATATGTTATATACCTTAAATTCTTAATTAGCATTAATATATTAGCCTCCACCAGTCCAACTGCCAACTCTTTATCTTAGAAAACAAAGTTAAACATAAATAACCATTAAAGCATTCCACACTTCCCAGTAATTTCAAATTTCCAATAAGTTTAGAAGCCTACTATTACACCAATATTTCTTAACAGTTTAGAAGAAAGATATTATCTCTCCAAGTACAAAACAATACCTCCCTTAAAATTTACTAGAAAGATGACATCTACAAAAGATTCTGACGTTGCCGAGCAAGATACAGAGTCATACAATAGCATAGATCATGATGACGAGTAAGAATGAAAATCTTCTATATATTTCAATTTCTTTTTCTTTTTTTGAAAATTTATATTTATATATAGTTGTTAGTATTTCTATGACACTTGTATTTGCAAAAAATGCAAGTATGCAATGTCAGTATAAGAATAGACTCAAAAAATAAAAGAAGAAAAATGGGATTACCACTTACCAGTATCAGCCTAGGGGCAAAAGGGTAAAACTCTGGAATTTATTTTTAAATTTTACCAGTAGCAAGATTAGAGAGCTACAAAATAAAGTAAAAAATACTTATGCCTAGCATGATCAGAATTTATACATAGTTACATGTTACTTGTTGGTCATTAAATTATTTTTACTTTAATATAGAATGCCTCTTGGAATGGATGGAGAGTCACGAGAGCAAGTAAAACACATACAAAACAATGTTGATGCAACAAATCCAGTTTCCAATTCAGCAAAAACAACAAAAACCAGATCATCCAAGAAGCTGAGATCTAAAGTGTGGGATGATTTCGAATTGCAAGAAAAACCTGATGGATCATATACTGCTAAGTGTCAGCACTGCAAGTCAGTATTCTCAGCTGGTGGTAAAAAAGGTACAAGTCATTTGAGATATCATCTAAACAATAGTTGTGATCAATACAAAAGGTCAAAGCGTCAGAAAACTGATGTAGGTAAGCAACTTCTAAAATTGAACGAAATTAAGGAAGATGGTACAACAAAAGTCGAATGTTTCGAGTTTAAACAAGAAAGAAGTCGGAAAGATTATGCAAGGATGGTTGTGGCTCACGAATACCCATTTACCATGGCAAATCACCACTATTTTCGTGTTTTTCTCAAGAACCTTCAACCCCAATTTAGATTGAACAAAAGAAACACAATTAGAAGTGATTGTATGCAACTGTATCAAGAAGAAAAGGCAAATTTGTACAATACTCTTGATAAGATTAATTGTAGAGTTAGCCTTACCACAGACATGTGGACCTCGGCTAATGTTCAAGGTTTTCTTTGCTTAACATGTCATTATATTGATGACAATTGGAGACTTCAAAAGAGAATTCTAAACTTTGTTCGAGTCCCATCTCCACACACTAGCGAACGCCTCTGTGAAGTGATAATTGAAAAGCTACTTGATTGGAATATTGAGAAAAAAATCTTTGGCATTGTTTTGGATAATTGTACCACCAATGATGCTTTAGTTAGGGAGATGTTGTATATTTTGAAACCCAAAAATGCACTTCCTGTTAGTGGTGAACTGTTTCATGTGCGTTGTGGTGCCCATATCTTGAATCTCATTGTACAAGACGGTTTGGAGGCATTGAGGGATGTGATTCGTAATATTCGCGAGACAGTAAAATATGTACGTCATTCCTAATCTAGAATAGAAAGATTTGAGAAGGTGTCAAAACAGGTACGTGCTCCACAAACCAAGTTATTTTATGATGTACCAACGAGATGGAATTCAACCTTTTTGATGCTTGTAGATTCTCTAAAGTTCCGCGAGGCCTTTTCTCGCTTTGCTGAACTTGATCGTGACTATAAGCATGCCCCATCAGACAAAGACTGGGATAATGTGGCTGCCATAGTCGAGTGCTTGCAGATTTTTTATGATGCCACCATGAAAATTTCTGGAACCAAATACCCTACTGTCAACCTCTTCTTTAATGAATTCTGTGAGGTTTACTTGAGCTTACGAAGTTGGCACACCAGCGACCATGCTTTTGTTGTTAATATGGCGAGTCGCATGTTTGAGAAATTTCAGAAATATTGGTGTAATAGTAGTGTATTATTGGCTATTGCCTCTATTTTAGATCCTAGATACAAGTTGAAGTCAGTTGAGTTTTATTTTCGACAAATTTACACTACACACAGTGAAGCAGAACGTAATCTGACAAATGTGGTGGCTTGCTTGCGCAAGTTGTTCAGTGAATATCTAGTTCTAGGTTCAAGAAACCAAAATGGATCGCACGGGTCTAATTCATCCAAAGCACAAAATGCTAGTTCATCTGCTGGTCAATCTTCAAAGGGGCTCGTGAGCAATCATCGTCATGGTCTGGTGATGTATATCCAGGAATCACTTAGTAGCGAACCCGCAAAATCTGAGCTAGATTTGTATCTAGAAGAACGTAATGTTCCAGGAATAGATGATGATAGCTTCGACATCTTAGCGTGGTGGAAGTGTAATGCTCCAAAGTATCCCATTTTGTCCGCTTTAGTGCGGGATATTCTCGGTACTCCCATCTCAACAGTTGCATCGGAGTCTACATTTAGCACAGCAGGAAGGATTCTTGATGATTATAGAAGTTCTCTAAGTCCAATGGCAGTAGAAGCTTTGATTTGCACTCAAGATTGGCTAAGAGCCTCTGCTACTGGTACATATAAAAAATTCTAAATTACTTTTTTTTTCTTGTTGCAAACAAGCCTGTAGACACTTCACTCTATTTTAAAGAGATAATACAAAGTATAAAACTGTTGCTGCTTTAGGAAGAAAACAAAAACAAAAATTAAACCCCACTTACATAAACTCATTAATTAGCTCTGAACTAGTAAAAAAAATTTACTATTTATATATATTTATATATATTGAAATAGAATTCTAAACAACTACTATTTATATATGTTTTCTTATTTCTAACTTAATTGTCTTCTAAACAGATGCATCTTATGGAGAAGCTGATGGAGATGGAGCGCTCTCATCATTGTCAGAATCAATTTTTCATGATGGTGAAATTGATAAGATGAGAAATTGATACGATTCCTTATGATTTAGAATTTTTTTGGAGTAAGTTATGATTTAAATAAACTATAGGGGTGTTTTTAGAAAAATCAAGGGCAGCATACCATTGGTACGAGAGGCCCTAGTTTTTATAGGCGTATTCAACTTCCTGTTTGAGTTTTTGGTTTGCTTGTTTTTGTCCCTTTATGAATTATGATGTTATTTTATTTTATTTTATTTTATTGGTTGTTTAAGATTTTTCCTCTGATACCGATTAGTATAGAACAGAAATGATGCAAAAATGTTTTCAGTTTAGTTCTAAATATATTTCAAGTATTAACCGTTATTTACCCGCTACCGTTTCGTTATCCGACAAATACAACGGGTAAGGGTAGGGTACAGGTAAGACAATTTGTAACGGGTAAGGGTAGGGTACGGGTAAGGATAATTTGTGACGGGTACGGGTATGAAAATGCTTTCACCCGACCCTTACCGTACCCGTTGACACCCCTACCATGCAATTGGCAAATTAACCAATTTTTTTTTTTTTGCATTTGAAGAAACATATTATGTTATCTGTTGTGGCAAATTAGCCTCAAACACAGACTCCATGCAATTGGCAAATTAACCAATTTTTTTTTGCATTTGAAGAAACATATTATATTTAAATTATGTCATGTGGTTGTCAATTGGAATGTGCTTTGAAAAGATTCTCTTTGTCATTTATATTGTCTGGTATAATTTATCATATATACAGTACTTCATTGGATCCGTACTTGCTATTTTAGTACCCATGGACCATGGTCATAGTTCATGTCTTGGTGGCACATATCTTTCTAGTGTACATGTAAATTTCAAACATGCCCAATATGCATGAACATAAGCACAGCTTGGTAGTTACAAATTCTGACAAGGACAAGCTATGCACAAGTCAAGACTAGATGTAATTCCTTGTTTTTTTTAAACCTGTATTGTACTTTTATTTGTAAAAGGATATAAATTGGGTCCCTGAAAATTACTTGTTACATTATTAATGTTTTCTTTAAGGTCATCTTCAATATTGATGTTGTTAGTAACATAACGGGTAGCTAGTGAACCAATTTATTGGCTTGATCTGTGTTGATCAGATATATTAATTGTAGATATATAGGTGTTATCTTTCAACTGTGGCGCTATGAGTATGAACATGTTTACCCCATTTGAACACTTGGCAAGAAGATAACAAACAAAATATTATATGATACGACCAAAAACTAAAATGATAAAATGTGCAAACATTACACTTGTACGACTTCGTATCTGATAATTCTACAGACTTAGATGTTGCACTGAATCGGAATTCTGATCACCTCTCCCCCTTCAACTTTTGATATGCACATTTAACAACACACGGCACGTGACTCGTACAAATCGGGTCGCGTACAAATATAAATGCTAAAATTAATTCACTAACGATGTAAACCCTTAAGCAGGTTAGGTAGCATTTGAAAAGGCTGCAAACTTGCTTATCATTATCAAAATTGAAGTTTTAGTGTACCCATTATTATTTTTGAGAAGTCCAATAATTAATCATATGATGGCAGGTTTAAAGCAGGATGCATTCTAGATTTAGCTAGTTTCTTTTTTTTTTTTCATTTTTTTTTCTTTTGTAAAATCAACAAGAGTATAAAGTTAAAAAATATATATATTGGTACAGAACTCTAGTACCAAGTTTTGAGTCTGGTTGAAGGTTCAGAATTCATACCCTGATTAGGGTTTAGTTAGAATTTCATATAAAGAAGAACAAAGAGATTTGAAGGTTTAATTTACAAAAAAGAAAAAGAAAAAAGAAGTGCAAATAGTTCATCTTGTTACTTTGGTTAATCAAATTAATTACAAAAAAATGCAACGAGTTAAACAATTATCCCTCTAATTACAATATAAAAATCGTATTATTATTATTATTATTATTATTATTATTATTATTATTATTATTATTATTATTATTATTATTATTATTTATTTTTATTTTTTTTAATTTTTTCCACCTATGTGCACTACCCCTTCATACATCCAAGTACACAAACACCACACAAATTCATACATATGTAATTCATGCTTTGGATATGTTCAATTAGACCCCGTGCCTCCATCAGTTGCAGCATCCGATACAATACCTATGTAGCATTGCTCTATTCATGCTTTTATTCCTCCTATGTTGAAGAGAGTAATCTGCTGGTAGGGTCATAATCGGGTCTTCTTAGTCTTTTATTATCATAATCTCAGTCCAAAATTGTGTGGTAATGCTGAATAAAATGATCTGACATAAAAAAAATAATTATGTGAGTTTAGGTCTGAAGTATATGTAAAGAAACACTACTTTTTAAGTCAATCCAGATATTATTCAAGTGTAGTTAAAGGGGAATATTCTTGAGGACAGACCTAGTGGCTGGTTTATGTCAGATTTACATGTTCAACACCATAACTCATTCATCAAATATTAAGTACTATTACATGGCTGAACCGATAAGATAATGCATTCATACATGGAGTCTGGCATCTGTGACAAATATAGCCTATGGAAAATTAAAAAATAAAGTCAGAAGTTGATTGAATATAACATAAAAAATTAACATCCACCTTGTTGTGAATTAAAAGTACCCATGAATGAGAACCGACCGACTTCTCACGCCCAATGTCAAGCTGTGGAATATGTTTCTTCTGATTTAGGTTTAATAAGCTGATTATTTGGAGCATCTATCATCACAGAAGAAATAGGATCCTAGCCAAAATCGTCCCATGTCAGATCACTAAACTGAAAGATTTTTAGCTCAAAATGGTTCATATTTTTTTCCCTCTTTTCAAATTTTTTTTTTTGAATGTCTTTACCATGGCTATCAAGGTTCATAGAAATAGAAAGTTTTTACATCCAGGCCCCTCTCAACAAAATTTAAACCATAATGTCCCCTCCTGGAAAAAAAAACTTCCCTAATACATCTGACCAATGTTATCAGAACTGGACTGGACATCGAACAGCGCTAAAGCTTCGGTTCAACAGTTCACTGGTTGAGCTGATGGTTTTACCGGTTTAATTGTTGATTTTTTAAAATATATATAACTTACTATCCAAATAAGGTGCAATTTTGTACCAGTCACAGTGCTATCCTTTGAATTTTAAAATTTGAACTTTGAATTGCCACTAAAAAGTGTAAAAATAATTAAAAAAAACATGTTTCTGCTTGTCCATAGAAGTGTCCTTTACTGATGGGTAAAACAGCTTGGCACAATATTGAGTCGAAGTACTCTTTTCATTATGGTTTGTAAAACAGATAAAAAACTTCATGATATATCAAAACTGTTATATGTAGCAACTGGTATGCATTTCAAATCATTCAAAAATTGTGGATGAAGCAGCAAAATGCACAACCAATCTAATACATGGAAATAATGGGTATGAGGTAGTAGTTATTGACATGGGATACTGTACCAGTTGGGGTTCAGGTACTGATGAGCTGTGACTAGAATCGGTACCGGCAAGTTAAGCACCTGCTTTCGTACAGTTTTTGAGTTTCTATTTACTTTTGTGTTCCTTCTTAACTAAAAGCTTGTGAGTTCGTATGTGTTACAAGAGTAGTATCCCTAGTAAGCTGTACCTATACCTATGACAGTCTTTGGCAAGGAGCCATGCCAGTAGAAGGAACTTTAGCATCTTGGCCCCTGAGTTTGCCCTCCCTAATCATAACACAGTAATAGACTAAAGTACAAAAAAAACCAGTACAGCTAAAAACATAAAGCATAACAGGATAATAAAGAGGCATCCCTGAGTAGTCCGATTCAAAAACCAGGGAGAAAAATATTATACAAATATATCACAGATCTGATGAAGGGGATTCACAAATTGGCAGTGTTGGATAGGAGTACCCTGATAGGGAGAACTGCCATCTTCTTGCATTCTTTGCCAAAAAATCTGCCTTAGTATTATGCCTTCTTGAGATAATATTGGCAGTGATACTGTTGAAAGCTCTGAAGTAGCTACCAGATTTCCATTATCTCCTTGTGAGTGCACCAATCACAACTGATAGGTACCTGTAAGGTTGAGAGAGTGTGCACTAATTGCTGCGAGTCAGTGAGGAATATACAGCAGTGTAACTGGAGTTAAGATGCTGCTTGCATACCCATTAATAGTGCCAATGCCTCCATGTGAAAGGCAGAAAACCCTGTGGTCACTTTGCGGCCGTACTGAAGGAGCACATCCTTATGCTTGATTACTTTTGTGTTCCTACTTGAGGTCCTTTTCTCTAAGGAAACTACAGAATACTCTATAACTAATATTTTCATTTTCTTACTGTTAACAGGTCGGTGCTCTTTTTATAGGTTCATCAGGTCCAATTGAATTGCTCTCCAAAAAGAGGAACATAATCAACAAAAAGTGTATTACAGGTGGAGTAGAGGAACATAATCCGAATTAACTCAAATGTTATTCCATCTTACTCCTTCAAATTTACTTCTCATTTGGCTCCTTAAAGGTGGAGTAGAGGATTTACTCCACCACTTACTCCACAACCAAACATGACCTAAAGGTGGAGTAGAGGGTTTACTCCACCACTTACTCACAATCAAACATGACCTTAATACTTGAGTCGAATCTCGAATGAATTAATGATTGAACCAAATATAAAACTTAAATTTCTCTTCAGGAAAATAAATAAACAAGATAAATGAACAGGAATTTGAGGCCCAAATCTGTTAGGTTCATCACCCCAATCAAAGCTAGTGAAAAATATACTTGTTAATGGAAAATTCTGAAAAAATAACAAGGCTTTATTTCTATATGTTTGGAAACAACATGAATATTTATCATGTTTGTATTTAGCAGTAAGCATCTTTTAGACTTCTGTCAACCAAAAATTGAATTTATCCAGCATTTGCAGAAACTGAAGTAATATAGCAAAGTAACTTCGTAAAACATAGCCAGCTTCACGTTCATATCATTTAGTACATATAGATTTGATAGGTTTAGCCTCATAAACTGGTGGCCGGATATCGTCTGTCATGGTGTTTCTAACAGACTAGTACAACAACCCTTCTCCAGTGAAGCCTTACTGCCTTGACTGGGGCAAAGAGAGAGCCGTTTCACAGCATGCCCCGCGGCTAGTTTTCTCTCGACAACTAGCTGTGCCTCAAGCTCTTTGATCTATGCATAAAAAGAGAAGACAACATGTAACAAATAAAACTCAAGCAACAAAGAAATTGGTCAATTTCTAATTCTAAAAGTAAAAGTGAAGGGGCAATTGTATACTTGAGATTGAATGGCGCCTTTCATGCACTTTATGTGTTCATCTTTTTTTTTCTTTTTCTTTTTTTTTTGTTATCTTGGTGTGCCTTCCCCACCTCAGAAAACAACCAAGTGCTTTAATCCATACCCATATTTATAATCTATATGATCCTTTGCAACATGCTACTGGATGTTGGTTACCAATCATTGTACACAAAAGATCTACATGTAAAAAACGAATGCCTTACTGGGTCAGAAGGGTCAGAATCGGAAATTTCTATCATTTCAACGGACTTCTTGATCTCTTTAACTGGTGAATCACCTACAAAAATCAAAATAGTATGATGAAGGACTAGGCAATAAATCTACATTCATAATTAATTCATTATTTTACAAGGATCTCTTCTCTGTGTCCATATTTAATCTAGCAGTACTAGTTATGTGCATTTCATATGTCTAATTATGTTGAGAGGGACATTGAAGAAGACAAGGAATTTAGAAACTAACAAAATCTAATCATGTTTAATTATGTTCATAATATGAAAATTTAATATATCACTATGCCAATAATACAAAATATACCTATTACGGCCTCCTGAGTCATCTCTCTATTTGGTTCAGCCTCAGCCTCCATACAAGCACACCTGATTGGGTTATCAGGTATAAGAATTTGAGAAAATTGAAATAAATTAAAAAAAAAAATAGTATTTAAACTTGCCTTCTGATTATTATTTGTGAAGTTACTTGATCGATGATGCTTTCTTCTAATTCCTCTTCTTCTTCTTCCTCTTCTTCTTCCTCCTCTTCTTCTCCAAGCGGTGCTGGCTCCAATTCGTGATCTACTACAACATTGATATGACGATGAGCCATACGGTGACCTAGGCGCTCATTGTCTGTACAAAGACAGTCATATCAAAATCACTGTATTTACAAATTATAGGGATAATTATAAAAAAAATAAAGTAAAAACTAACCTGATAAAAACCACATTCCCTCGCAGTTTAGAAGATGACAATGCATTCGTACCCACCATAATTGTGTATTGTTGAAAAACGTACGGCAATCATGTGGAACCGGTCCTTGAGATATGGTATTGGTCAGCTCATATTCATGAAAGGGAAAATTTTCTTCCCAAATTGCTGCTTGCCCTCTATTCACAAATAGGGTACAACCATTAAGTAGGACATCCTGGGAATATGGCCGAATTGACCCACCATTCACCAACTCTCCTACCCACACCACTTGATCGGTAAATGTATATATGTAGAGAACTTCTAAATCATAAATTGCTGCCAAGTAGGCGCATGGGGGCCTCACATCCATCAGATCATTTATGAAATTAAAATTAACATTTAATCTAAATATTCTAAAGGCATCATTGATGACATTGTAGCAAACGACATTTCCTGCCCGATTTATCCAATACAATTCTCCGTTCAGATACATAAGAGAAAATGTGCCATTAAAGTTCATATGCAATGGCATCTGACGACGTCGCCACCTAATTTCCCTTCTGCATGGCTCATAGAAGTTAAGCTCGTTATCATCATTTAATGTTTCACCATCAAATAGTGGGTAATCCAACAACTCTGTCATCCAGAGACTTCCTTGATTTTGTTGCTGATTAGTAGCAACTAAAAAAATTCGATAGTCGTACCAAGGATCACCGGTAAATGTACCGGTTGAAACCCAATTGGGAGACCACTCCTGCCCATGTCCATTAGGAGCAACGACATCAATTACCATAGTTTCTCTAAGTTCTAAATTGACCAACATTACCCTTCCTCGTTGACCGGGTATGAACCTACCTGTCAATCCCCATCTTCCGTGTAATATCTATGGTCTGGTGGAAGATCTAAATCAACATTTCGAACTTGTTCATTTGATGCTGAATAAATCTGATAACCATGATGGGGTTGCCCATGCCGGTTAATAAGTATATGAGGTGATATCTGCAATAAATAAAATTACCAAAAAGCAATTATGTAACTACTTAATTATTTCCTAAATCACCTAATGACCATTCAATTAACCAGGCAGAGAGTTGACTTGCCTCGTTCTCATCCATCTATCACTAGTACAGCCTTGTTCAGTGAGCTGAAAAATTTGATTAATATTTCAGTCGTACAGTTCAAAACCTGATAAACCAAATTAATCAAAAAAAAAAAACCCTAGGGTAAAAATTTACCTGAGGCGCGGGGGCGTCGGAGACGGGGAGAGAGACGAGTGGCGGAGCGGCTTGTCGACAGACCCGCGGGGATAGAGCTTTGCGGTAGGGATGAGCGGAGGAGAGGGGGAACGGAAATCGACAGAGAAGGCAAGGCTGAGCGGAGGAGAGGGGGAACGGAAATCGACAGAGAAGGCAAGGCTGAGCGGAGGAGAGGTGAAATGGGGGGAACTCGGGACTGAGACCAACAAACTACACGACGGTTTAGCGTTTGGGCGGGATTTGGGTTTCTGAGATGAGATGAGATTTTTTGTGACGAATATTGTGTAACTCTTTCGAGCTGTTAATAAGTGAATTGAAGTATACCTGGAAGCATAGTGACAAGGTGCGCGTTTAATTCGCGAATAATTCGTTTTTTTGCTATTATTTTCTAACGATGATTGATTTATTAATTATGTTTGGACCGTAACATGGGTTGCCTGCGTTATTTCCTAACAAATATTATGAATGCTCAACTTGTACCACAGCAATGACGAAATTTTTATTTATAGCATAATAAAAAATAAATAAACCAAAACACTTTCATTTGGCAAGAATTCGAGAATTATCTAGGTTGCAGATTGGCTCTGCGGACTAGAGGTTCGTGGAGTCAATATGCGGCCCCAAACTAGAGTCCGTATAATCAATCTGCGGTCTCAACTTTAAAAAAAAAAAAGAAAAGGAAATTTATTAACTAAAAAAAAAAAAGAGAAATCTTTGCAGAACAATTAATATTTGAGAAAGATGTGACATATGTGACAGATTAATAGTGCGTCTCCCTCTTATATATAATTAAATTTTCAAACTTGTTCGGCTCCAACTTCGATGCACAGATGTGACATGTCCACAAAATCTTTTTGTTTTTTCTTTTCTTGTTTTTTATCAATAAATTTTATGCTAACAAAAAAAAGTTGGGGCCGCAAAACTATTCTGCAAACCCTAGTATTTGACAATCTATTGATTAAAAATTGAGATTGACAATATTTTGATGGAATTTTTATGTCACACTATGTCGTCTATATTGATTTCTAAATTAAATATTTGAACAATGAGTTGTTTTGCAAATTCTTTGACCCAAATAGATTAGTGGATTATAAGAACAACAAAACACAAAATATTTTGTTTTTCTAGAAGAGATAATAAATAATTATTCCAATTTAAACACATTTCTAAAAACAAACACTTTCACCAACTAAAATAACAATATTTATATACTGGGATGCACACTTTTTGACAAACAAATACAATAATTTTATAAAGAGAATTGCCCGAGTTTTTTTTAGTACCATCTAAATATTTGAAAATTCTGATTTTACCATCCATTGCTTAGAAATTAAATTCCTACCACCCTCGCAGCTTTGAATTGTGCAGAACCAAGGGGTCCAAGACCATCTTCGCACGACCAAGTTTTGTGCAGCGTAAAGATATGTAGAACCCTTGTGTAAATTTTTTTTATCTGATCTGATATGCACTTGTTTGAGAGAAAACCGAAATTTTAGTTGTGAAAAATTAAACAAAATAAAAAAAAATTAGAGAATCCTTTTAATTAAATTTTGTTGTAGAAACTAAACTACAATTTGATAAAAAAAAAAATCCAACTTGAATAAAAATTCAAATTGAATAAATAGAGCATGCTACAATGTAATAAATAAACTACAACGTGACCAATATAAAAAATTTAGTCCCCATCATATACTGAACAACTTTGCAAGTTGGGTACTGTAATAAGCACCGTCTGACTCTTGTAATATCTCACCACCAAGGTAAATGGTTATTCCAATCATATTTGATTGAACTAATTGATAAACCAAACAATTACAAATTAAAATTAAAAATTAAAGAAAACAAGTACATAATTTTAAAAAATAAATAAAAGGACTTTGATGTAAAAAACCTTACAATGCCTCAATCTCATTCGCAAACAAACCCTGATGTTGGAGAGTCTCAAAGTGGAACAATCAGAGTAAGGCAAAATCGGAAAAAAAAAAAAAAAGAGATCCAATGTATGGGACCATTTCGAGCAAAAAGGTGATGGCTCGGTTGCGTGCGTGCATTGCTCTAAAGTGTTATCTCACGGTCCTACTTTGGGGACTTCTCACCTAAATCGGCATATCACTAATGCATGCACACAAATCAACGAGGAAGCAAGGGAGATGTTCTCGTCGGGTAAAGGAGGTGACTTCTCTAGTTTCAAATATGATCCCGATTTGACCCGTGATCTAATGACGATGTTGTTCATAGATGCCGAGATACCATTTTCGGTCATTGAAAGTCAGTTTTGGAAACTGACTATGAGATCACTAAGACCCGAGTACAGAGCTGTTGGGCGTCAGAGTTTGAGAAATGATGTTGTAGAGGTATTTAAGGTAGGAAATGGAGTTTTGCTGAACGAGTTTGAAAAATTGGACTCGCACGTGTCTTTTACTTCTGATATTTGGACTTCAAGTGTTAGTTTGGGATATTTGTGCCTAACGGCACATTATATCGATAAGGGATTCAATCTTCAGAAAAAGATTATATCTTTCGATCAAACATCTTATCCACATTCAGGACATACGATTGCAGAATCGATTAAGAAAGCTATTTTTGAGTGGAAGTTGGATGAGAAGGTGTTTACAATCACTCTTGATAACTGTTCAGCAAACAATAATGCAATGACGTTTTTGGAATACATGTTTTGGGACAAGCCTGTTTTTGAGGGTGAAAACATGCACATGAGATGTGGGGCTCACATCTTGAACATTATGGTGCAGGATGGTATGGTGGTCATTCGGGAGGCTTTGACAAAAATTAGAGAGCTGATGCGGTACATAACTTCGAGCGGTCCGCGACTACAAACCTTCAACCAAATCCTAACTGCGATGCAGTTACCATCCAAAAAAGGGTTGACTTTAGACTGCATCACTCGATGGAATTCGACCTATGATATGGTCGTTGAAGCTTTGAAGTACAAGGATGCCTTACTAAGATATGGAGATGGTAGTGCGGTGATTGTTCCTAGTTCTGAGGATTGGAACATGGCGGTAAAGATGGAAAAGTTTTTTACGGGTTTTTCGGGATGCAACAAAGAAGTTTTCAACCTTTAGGCAACCTTCTTCACATGAGTTTTTAAAGGAGGTGTGGACTATTCGTAGCACTTTGTTGGAAGAGCATAACAATTCCATTTTGCAAAACTTATCAACGGAGATGCAAAAGAAATTCAAGAAATATTGGGAAGAGACGATTGGGATACTAACATTAGCTACTGTTTTTGATCCTCGAAAAAAGTTTGAATGGGTGGAATTCTGTTTTGGTATTGCATATGGAGAAGGCACTGATATGTACAAAGCAAAAGTTGAATGTGTGGAGAAGTCGCTTAAAAAATGGTACCAGGAATATGAGAGCAAAACTGGCCAAGCGACAACTAGCGTGTCACCGCAAGTGGAACGTCAAAATGAGAAACAAAAGAAGCTTGAGATCAGTTTTCAGGAGTTTCGTTCTCAAAATCGTCGATCGCGACAAAAGAGATCCGAGTTGGATAATTATCTGGAAGATGCCGTGGTGGTAGAGTCGGATGAAGAATTTAATATTTTGCAATGGTGGAGAAAAAATTCAGAATTGTATCCGACTTTGGCAAAAATGGCAAGGGATTTCTTGGCAGTTCAAGTGTCAACCGTTGCATTTGAGTCAGCTTTTAGTGTAGCGGGTCGGTTGACAGATCACTTGCGGAGTTCTATGACACCGGAGACAATCGAGGCACTCATCTGCTCAAAGGATTGGTTTATCTCTATTGATGAGAGCTCCAACTTAGACCAGTTTCGTCCATTCATGCCTCATTCTTGATTAGTGGTAGAAGTAAATATTTTATTTATAATTTTCTTTAAAATTTATAATTTTCTTTAAAATTTATAATTTTCTTTAAAATTTATAATTTTCTTTAAAATTTATAATTTTCTTTAAAATTTATAATTTTCTTTAAAATTTATAATTTTCTTTAAAATTTAAATCTTATTTGAAATTCACATCTCATCATAACATTTTTTAGATTGATCAATTTAGGATTTATGTTATGGTTCAACACCCTAATCTATGAGTTATATTTATTCCTTTTTGTTAGAAATAATTAATGTAAGTAAAAATATGCTCTTTTATAAAATGTTACAGGATCATCGAGTGATGTGATATTTTGTCAAGTGCTTGGTTTGGAAAAAGATGAATGTTAGGAAATTTGAGGCATGTTGATTCTCATGGATTTAAATTAACATTTGGTTTGTAATATGAAGAGTTTTGTATCTCTAATTCATGGATTGTTTGTTATTTTTTGAATTATGGTTATTTGTTGTTTTTAAATTCATGGATTGTTTAGTTTATTATTATAATAATATAACCCTAAAGTGCAAAGTGCAAACCAATCTTTGTAGTAATGGTTATTTTGTTATTTTGTTTTTTATCAGGGGTTAATTAGTCATTTGTTAGGTGAGTTTGATATTCGCTTCTGCAACTTTGTTATTATTTCTTGTATTTTTATTTTTATCATTATTATTTTGCTCTTCACTTTATAAATTTAATGTTTCGTTTCATTTTATAAAAATATAATAGTTGAGTTTGAGCCGAGAATTATAAATTTAAAAACAGTGGTGTTAGAGCCGAGAATTATAAATTTAAAATATAATAATAGTTGAGTTTGAGCCGAGGATAAAGCAACAATGGTGTCAGGGTCCGAGAATTATAAATTTCTGTTGTTGACTTTAAAATATATTATAAATAATTGAGTTTGAGCTGAGTTTTGGGTTTGAGCCGAGTTTGGGCCGGGTTCGGGCTGAGCCAAAAAAGCCCAATGGACCGAGCCGAGTTCGGGCCAAGTTTATAGAGTCTAATGGATCGAGCCGAGTCGGGCTTTATTCTTCAAAGTTGAGTCGAGCCAAGTCGGATTCTAATGAAAAAATGAATGGTCCGAATCGAGTTTTGAGCGAGTTACCGCTCATTAGCAGGCCTAAATGAATAGGCTTCACAACTAAATTGCTTTCAGTCGCCGGAATTTTAGTGGGAATTTTCAGGCCTGATGGAATAGGCTGACCCATGTCAACCTTAACCTACAAAAATAAATAAAACGCAAGATTGGTAATCCTCTTGAAAAATGACATGAAACTAAAGAAAGAAGATATAAAATGTAGCCTACAATAGAGTCAAAGACTAGCTAGATACATTCAATCAATTGTATATGATGGTGGTTCGAAAAAATAAAAAAATTATTTAGACAGCAATGAATTTGTTATTCAATTTTGCTTATTACAATGTTGCCTCCAGTATATAAAGACCTTAGTACATGAGTCTAATCTTCTAACTAACTCTGTAAATGATTCTGTTAAGCTCACTAATTACAAACTTTGACTTAGTCAAAGTCTAATTAACAACATGCTAACAGTAACTACATCTGGCTAATTACTCTAATACCTAGCAAAGGTTCATCAATTGGGTTAAAGATAAGATTAGTTGCACACACAAAAAATTTAGTGAGTCCTTGTGAGTCATGGGTGCTGGTGCTGTACGAAAATGAAACCCGTAATGTAAATTTAGTTGTATAAACTAAGACAATAGTGGGCAAGTCATCAGTAAGCCTTGACTGGATAATAAAATAAGTATCTCCGGCACTCAATTTTTTATCCTCTTTTCCCAAAAAAGCAATTAGAAAATGAACATAGTCAACAACCAAATGAGATATTCTTTTTTATTCACTGTAAATCACAGAAAATTCCAAATCGAGAAATTCTTTTTTCTGTGTACTCATGAGAATGTCTTCTACATACCCATGCAGCAGTTTTGTCAAATTCTACCTAGAACCTGATTTATCGTCTAATCTCCATTTGGTACTATTTTAGGGACCGAACCAAACCAGTACTTGATACTTTGTGTTTGAATTGGCATGGTTGCTAGTACAGTCGTTTGGGTTAATCCAGGGGCTGGTTGGAAGTTAACACATCATGAATTGGGGTCTGGTCACCGATAGGTCAAATTTTGAAGTTCACATCATGAATTGGGGTCTGGTCAAAGTTGGTTGAGTCTCAATTTCCCAAGTAAAATCAATTTTAAATTTTATCAATAAGGTGGTTTGTACATGAAATGCATGCCTTCTTGGTTCGGTTTTTTCTACTGAGAAAGTTTAAATTAGGTTTACGCTTTCTTTATGTTTTTTTATGAAATGTAAATGTTTATATTTTTTGGATCGGTTTTCCGACCGAGAAAGATAAAATAGGATTTTATGTTTTCTTTATGTTTTCGTTTTTCAAAACTTTTGATTGCGTTAAAGTTCATCGAAGAATGTGATGAAGCAATAAAGTACCTTAGTAAGAACTGTCATTTCCACACTGTAAAAGAAATGGTTCTGTTTAGGAAAGATTGAGTCTAAGCGGTCCTTGTGACCCCGATATTTCCTGGGAGCCCCTTTTACACGTCCTAATGGTTAGCTGAAAAGGAACATTGTCACGTTATCAAATTGCTTTAACGCTTTTGAAATGACAAAATTTAGTGTAAATCTTTCGCCTTTTCGAAAACCTTCGAAAAAATAAAGTTCATCGAAGAATGTGATGAAGCAATAAAATACCTTAGTAAGAGCTGTCATTTTCACACCGTAAAAGAGATGGTTCTGTCTAAGAAAGATTGAGTCTAAGCGGTCCTCGTGATCCCGATCTTTCCTGGGAGCCCCTTTTACATGTCCTAATGGCTGGCCGAAAAGAAACTTTGTCACATTACCAAATTGCTTTATGGACCGAAAAAAATATCTGTTTTAAAAACATGTAAACTGTTTATATGCTTTAAACGGTATAGAATAAAAAAACTGAGCATAGCTGCAAAATAAAGAATTAGGAACTGATAAATAAATATACCTGACTTGGTCCCGTATATAAGTAAATTAGATTTACTGCTTTGATATGAATTGAATAAATTAGATTTGTCGCTTTCAAGGAACCGTGAAAGAACGTGATGTCAAAGAAAGATTTGTGAAGGAACTCACCGTTGTCTTTCTGGCAGACGACTTTCACGTGTCCGTAAGAATGTCCAAAGTCAGTTGCAAGAACTGACTGCTTAAACAAAGCTAAGCATATGAGAGAGATACTGCTAAAGAATAGAAAGTAATGGGGATCACATTCTGTATTCTTTCTAGACTTCCTTTCCACGACTGC